>SJYV01004672.1:0-21475 GCA_006410875.1 Neotragus pygmaeus
GATCCCCTGGAGGAGGGCATGGCAGCCCACTCCAGTATTCTGGCCTGGAGAATCCCATGGACAGAGGAGCCTGGCCAGCTACAAGCCATGGGGTCGTAAAGAGCAACATGACTGAGCAACTAACACTTTCACTGTCATTCCAATCTCAGAGCCCTCCGCAGGGGACAGAACCCTGAGGAGGGAGGCCTGCGGTCCAGTCTCGACTGTCTCTGAGGTCCTGGGGGAGAGGGAGGCACTTGTCATCTCCTGACTCTAGCTTGTAAGGTAAACCAGATGACCCCAGGGGTGCTCACTCATACAGGCTGTGGTTTCTATTCTACTGCAGGACAAGCTCAAGCGACATTACCACCCTGGGTGACACCAACCCATGAGTTTGTCAAACGCCAGGCATGGACCTCCCCTGCCCATTGAGGGGCCTGGCTTCACACACCCCTTGTAAGGTTGGGCAACAGAACAGCGTCTTTATTCTCCCAGCTCCATCAGAGCCTCGAGTTTCTTAATTAGGCTGTTGCGGTGTCTGTTTCTCCATCTCACTCCAGCGCCTGCCAGAAAAGTCATCAAAGTGAGGGGAAAGGCATCATGCCCTTGCCTGGTGCCCTGTGGTCCTCCTTTTATGCCTGTGACCCCGTTTAATTCTTGCAGCCACCCTACAGAGTAAGTTTTACTGTGTGCATTTCATGGGTGAGGCAACAAAGGCTCAGAGAGATGGAGTGACTGACTCAAAGTCACGACGCCAGGAAGTAGCAGAACTGGCATTAGAACCCAGGCCCATCTGATCCCAGAGCCCAGAAGAAAGACCATCCTTGATTTCTGCTCTACCAGCTGCCTGTCCCACCCTCAGTGACAGCTCTGCTCCCTGGAGCTCTTCCTCCCCTTCCAGGGGCCCCAGGTGCCACCTACCACACCCCTTCCTCCTTGTTCAGTCAGGAAAGATGCTTAGACTCAGAATTCCAGAGCATCAGGGTGAAATAGCCATTTGAGGTGACACGCCAGCCCAACCTGACCTGTTCTGCCTCCATATGAGATGGAAGCTGGGGCTCTGTGAAGAAGGGCCAGGCCTGGACCCAGGAATAAAGGCATACACTCCTACCATCCCGCATGGGATGTGGGGGAACATGTCCCATCCAAAAGGACTCAGGGGTGCTGGTGGAGCTCAGGTGATGCCATCTAGGTGGCAGGTCTGCTGATGGAGGCTTGAAGGGTTTGGATTTGGATTAGCTGAGAGTAGGGGGAGCTGGCCAGACACGAGGGTGGGGGGGTTGGGTGGCCTGGCTGAACTGAGGGGTCAGGCAGCCTTGGCTGGGCTCCCATCTCCAGCCCCAGGGCGAGCGCACGAGGTGGAGCTGAAACATTCAAGCAGCTTCCTCTCCTTTGTTGGGAGTGATGTCGCCCATTTCCTGGATGTCCAAGAACCGGCTTCAAACAATAGCGCTGTCAGGAAGCCAGGAAGGGGCTGCTGCCCTGCGCCTGGCCCTGCCCCATCCCTCCCCACCTCCTGNAGGGCCAGCGCACGAGGTGGAGCTGAAACATTCAAGCAGCTTCCTCTCCTTTGTTGGGAGTGATGTCGCCCATTTCCTGGATGTCCAAGAACCGGCTTCAAACAATAGCGCTGTCAGGAAGCCAGGAAGGGGCTGCTGCCCTGCGCCTGGCCCTGCCCCATCCCTCCCCACCTCCTGAGACCTGGCCGGGCCATCCTTTCTGCTTATCTCTCGGAGTCTGAGGCCTCACTCTGTCACCAGCCAGCTGTGTTCCTGTGGGCCGGTCACCAAACTTCTCTGGGCCTCAGCTCCCCATCTGAAGTTTAGGTATCCTGTCCTCACCCTGCCCACTGAGCAGAGGAGATAAGAACGATGGTGGCAGCAACAGAAGTGGTGAATACCCTGTACATAGGCAGTATACCAGGAAATGGTTGGTACTTTGCAAGCTTTTGAAAATGTGACTTTGGCTCTGAATCCTGGAAACAGTCAACTCACGTTTTCAAGTCTACTAAGCAGCAACCATCTCCACGTGGTTTATCTCGTACCATGTGTGAAGGCCTACAGTTTTGGAGTCAGACAAAATTGGATAAAGTCCCTGGTGACTCTGATGGCAAAGAATCTGCCTGCAATGCAGGAGACCTGGGTTCGATCCCTGGATGGGGAAGATGTCCTGGAGAAGGGAAAGGCAACCCACTCCAGTATTCTTGCCTGGGAAATCCCATGGACAAAGGAACCTGGCGAGCTACAGTCCATGGGGTTACAAAGAGTCAGACACGACTGAGCAACTAACATTTTCTGCCAATTATGAACTGTGAGGCTTGGGGACAATCTGTGAGGCTTGTTCTTATCTGAGCTCCTGTTTCTTTTGAAATAAAGAATAAACAAATAGGGATGTCCCTGATGGGCCAATGGCTAAGATTCTGAGTTCCCAATGCAGGGGGCCTGGGTTCCATCCCTGGTTAGGGAACTAGATCTTGTGTGCCATAACTAAATATCTGGCACAGCCAAATAAATAAACATTGAAAAAAATAAGAAAGAATAAATCAAATAAATAGGAATAAAAAGACTCCCTATTTTGTGGCATCGAATGAGAAATAAATGGGCCAAGAGATGTCAAGCCCGGCAGAGCAGACACCCAGTGGGTGTTAGCCCCTCTTCTTACTCTTTCTACCATGGGCCTTTTTTCCTGTTTGCTCACATTGTGCCCCAGACTACTAGCCCTTCCTCTCTGCTGTCCATGCCTCCACCTCTGCACAAATCTTAAGCATCCAGTTGCTGCCCCACAGGTTATCCAGGGTGGGGACATCAGAGGTGCTAACTTCACCCTGAGACCTTCCTACCTGCAGGGCTCCGTTTCCCCATGTGGGAGCTGGTTTCTAAGTTTCCCTCAATTCTGATGATCCAGGAGGCAGCCCAGTCCTCAGTTACATCCCCGGTCCCTGGACCTGCCACAGACCCAGCACGAGAGGGTGCCTGTGTCCCTGGTTCGCCAGCAGGTCGGACTCCTCCCCAGGAGATGAGCGCCGCACAACTGGTTCAAGCTGTCCACAGGCTTGGGAGCTGGGTGGGTGCCTTTGTCCAGCAACACGACCTTTTCATTAGCACCATTGTCCATTTAGCCCAAAGCTGACTCACAGGGACACCGCACTGGGGTGGGCACTGTGTTCCCTCAGCCCTTCTCCCCCTCTGCTGGAAACCCTTGGCTCCATTGCCCCTCCAGTTTGCCCTACGCCCAACCTGGGCTCACCTGTCCACCTGAGAAGGTCACAGTCACCGTACAGCGACATGGTGCCAGGCGATGCAGTCATCTTGCTACCCAAGCAACGAAACCAGCCCAGAAGGGGGGCACCATTGTCATTCTCATTTCTCAGAGAAGTCGCATGTTTCTCTCCCACTGCAAGCGAGTCATCTCATGATCAGCGGGTTCTAGAGCAGCCTTTGGGATCCTGTTTGTCAAATGAGCGCAGAGCAGTGTGGCCCTGGACAGGTCGCCTCCTTCTGCATTTTCTCTCCTATCCCTCCTGAACCTCCATCATCTGATTCACCAACTCCAAACTGACAGCTCAGCGTGGAGCAGAGTAAAGAACTCCAGGTTCTGGAGCCAGTTAGGCCCAGGTGATAATTCTGTTTCTGACAGATATAAAATACACCTCGTTTCTGGGTTTTGAGTTCAAGTCCAAAAAGGAAGGTAGGAAAGAAGGAGGTGAAGTTGCTCAGTCGTGTCCGACTGTTTACGACCCCAAGGACTGTAGCCTACCAGGCTCCATCCATGAGATTTTCCAGGCAAGAATACTGAAGTGGTTTGCCATTTCCTTCTCCAGAGGATCTTCCTGACCCAGGGATTAAACCCGGGTCTCCCTCATTGCAGGCAGACACTTTACTGTCTGAGCCACCAGGGAAGCCCCTAAAGGAGTGTAGACCAGTAGGCAAATAATCAGCATGTAACCTGACATACAAGGAGCCATGTTGCTGTTGTTTCTTTTTTCGTCGCTAAGTTGTGTCTGACTCATTGTGACCCCATGGACTGTAGCCTGTCAGGCTCCGCTGTCCATGGAATTTCCCAGGCAAGAATACTGTCATGGGTTGCCATTTCCTTCCCTAGGAGATCTTCCCCACCCAGGGATATAACCCATGTCTCCTGCATCTCCTGCATTGGCAAGTGGATTCTTTACCGTTGAGCCTCGAGGGAAGCCCTACAAGGAGTCACAGCTCTTAGCAGTCTTCCAAGGTCAATGGAGAATCACTTCAATTTTTTATTGGTTGCCAGGATTGCATGGTAGGATTCGAATGCATCTCATTCAACTGCTCTGCTACTACTGATGTAGGCTGTTCCTCTCTCTCTCTGTCCATTTTTCACGATGCCACAGTGAACATTCTTGAACATTCTTGTACACTTCTTAAAATACTTCAGTCAACACTTCTGTAGTATGAATGCTGACAGGTGTGGAATGATACATACACTCTGATAGATGCAGCAAATTGTCCTCCAAACATAATGTATCAATGGATCAGTTCTACTCCTATGGGATCTCATTTCTGCACATCTGGGTCAATACTTGATATTATTGTCAATTAGTTTTTGCTAATTAAATGGCATCTCACTATGACTTTATGAGCATTGTTCTGACTACTCTGGAGGTTAAGCATCTTTTCACATGCTGATTGGCTGTTCTGATCTTCTCTTCTGCAAAGAACCTGTTCACTGCTTTTGTGGATGTTTCTATGAGGTATCTGTCTCCCAACCAGTCTCTGACTTGGTGCTGCCTGTTTATCCCACATCTACCCTTTTAGCATCCAGTGCTCAGGTCCACTCTCATATTCTGAGTGCTGCAGCCCACTTCCACAGATGAACTATTTCCCCCGCCCCCAGCCCTCCATGGTGCAGGCAGGCTCCATGTCAGCCAGCCTGAAACCACAACAGCAGAGGATTTCACACTAGGCTTAGCCCAATCAGAAGGCAATTCAAGTAGAAGATGATCCCCAAAGCTTTCTTCCTTTAATTTCTAAGATCAAAGCCTTTGTAATAATCCTCTGAACAAACTCAGCTTCAATTAACAAGAAAGTTGCACGAAACAATTTTGAAGTGGATGACAAAAATCCCCAAATCTCTTCCATCTCATGTTATTCAAAAGGCAAGAGTGGGTGATTTATCTAAGACCAAGGCCCAAAATGCCCTTCTCATTTTAATGAAATGTCCAGAATGGACCATGCAGGTCATTAGATCCACCTTAAGAATATCATCGAAATACCTCCATCTCAAAAAACAAACAAAAAACACCTCCATCTTTCCCAACAAATTGGCTAGTGGAAAAACTATGTTTCATATAATTCTTGGCATGGAAGAGAGCCCAGATATCATCTTAGTCCATGACTTCATTTTTTAGTTAAAGAAATTGGCTCGGAGGGGAGAGTGTTTTGCCAAGGCTACAGAGCAAGGTCAGAGATAGCACGGGAACAGCATCTCAGGCACCTCCTCCAGCGAGCCTGCACCCCATCAAACTGATATGGAAGAAAAGAGGCCAAGGGATGTTCTTAAAGTTCTTTAGTTTGAGTTCAGCTTCTTGGAACCCAGCAACACAAAGGTACTGCATGGTCCACAGACAATAAAAGAAACACATACCTAAAACCTGTACATCAAATGACTGTCAAATCACGCGATACCCTAGTTTCAGAGGGTGAGTGAAAGAGACGTTATTATCATTTTCTTTTTAGCTTCAACTCTTCCACCAGAGCAGCAGAATTGATTAAAACAAAGCTTCCAGAAAAGGGCATGCCTGCTTAATTTGCATTCAACCCTCAAATTAAGGGAATACTGGCATGCAATCATATTTCTTATTACCATAGCCTAATCTGACCTTTTATGCATCCTCCTCCCTGTAGTTCACAGATGGCACTTTTTACTGCCACCATGACAGGGATTTCTGGGCTCTTTTTGAAAAATAAAAACAAAAACAAAAAGCCTGAGTGTTGCCTTCTGTCTCCAATGGTGCTAATCATGGTAGAACACTGAGCCTCTCTTAGAATAGAAAACACCCTCCTGTTTACATAGAAGAGTACACAGTGAAGAATTAACTAGGCTACTCCTTTTTGGAGAGGCCAATGGCTGTGCAAGATTCATTCAACAATCAGGCACTGACATTCACCAGGCGCTTTGCCTGAGGGGGTGCTGCTGCTAAGTCGCTTCAGTTGTGTCTGACTCTGTGCGACCCCATAGACGGCAGCCCACCAGGCTTCTCTGTCCATGGGATTTTCCAGGCAAGAGTACTGGAGTGGGGTGCCATTGTCTTCTCCGGCCTGAGGGGGTAGCCACGTGGAAAACAAGAGGGATGGCTCACTCCCAAAATGCACAGCGGCTGATGTACAGAAGATGCATCTGAATACGTAGAAAGGTAAGATATGCTCTGAGGGAACTTGAAGGATGCTTTGCCAAGGAGACAGGTTTGAGCTGCATTTTGAGGGAAAGGTTCACCAAGACGAGGCAGAGGAGACCTTTGCGGCAGAGGAGGCAGCATGGGGAAAGATGCATATATCTGAGATGGTGCAGATCCAGCGTTGGGGGACGAGGGTGGGAGACAAAGCTGGTGAGCTCTGAGTCAGACCTCAGACCAGCTGTCACTTTGAGGTATGTGGCTTCTCTCCTGCAGGTTGTGGAGACACCAAGGACAGGAAGTGTTCCTGTTGCATTCATGGCAGAGGCGGGGAGTTGAGATTGCACTGGGCTCATTCCCACAAAACCACACTCCGGGCAGACTGTTCCTAAAATACAGGGAGCCCCATCCGGTGGTCCCCCAAGGCTCGGACACACTTCCATCAGCACTCTAACTGGCTGCTCTGGAGGAGGCAGCTCAAACAGCCCTTCCTTTGAGAGACCCTCCACGGCCTCTCTTCCCAAACAATCCTCACCCCTGAGCTACTCCTGGTCACGTTGATCCTTCACATTGGTTCCTCACAGGACTCATCGCAATCTGCAGTCATTTTGTTCCTGTGTTTACCTGTTTATTGTCCCCACACTGGGATGGAAGCCCTGTGGAAGCAGGGCCCCTGTGTATGCAGCTCGTCATTCGTGCCTAGAATGGTAACTAGCACAAAAGAAGATGTAAAATATTTGTTGAATGAATTAAAGAATGAATGAATGCATTTCCAGGGTTCTACCTGCTACTACACCCCTTCTCTCCCACTGAAGAAAGTATGTGTGTGTGTGTGCTACGTCACTTCAGTCTTATCCCACTCTTTGTGACCCCATGTACTGCAGCCCACCAGGCTCCTCTGTCCATGGGATTCTCCAGGCAAGAATACTGGAGTGGGTTGCCATTCCTCCAGGGGATCTTCCCAACCCAGGGATGTATATTTGAGTGTAAAGGAACAAGAATGATATTATTTGTTACAAAAACTGTATGCCCAGGCCACACCACAGAACTACCAGAGACTGGACTACCAGGGAAATCCCAACAACTGGTATATTTTAAAGCCCAAATAGGTCATAATCCATTTTGGAGCCTAAGAATACATCTTTGATTATACCCAACTCGTCAGTTAGGATTTGATACCTACAAAGATGGTAATTTAATCTCAAAGGATTACTCCTATCTCTACAAAGTTAAGGGGCTTCCCATGTGGCATAGGGTTAAAGAATTTGCCTGCCAATGCAGGAGATGCAGACTCAGGTTCAATCCCTGGGTCAGGAAGATCCCCTGGAGAAGGAATGGCTACCCACTCCAGTATTCTTGCCTGGAAAATCTCATGGACAAAGGTGCCTGGTGGGCTACAGTCCATGGAGTCACAAAGAGTTGACACAACTGAGCGTGCATGCACACACTACACAGCTCATGTATTTATTGTTCTATAGCATGGAGAGAGTTTAGAAGTTCTTTGGAAAGGTAAATTGAAAAGTGAAAGTTGCTCAGTTGTGTCCGACTCTTTGCGACACCATGGGCTATACAGTCCATGGAATTCTCCAGGCCAAAATACTGGAGTGGGTACCTGTTCCCTTCTCCAGGGGATCTTCCCAACCCAGGGATCAAAGCCAGGTCTCTTACCTTGCAGGCAGATTCTTTACCAGCTGCGCCACCAGGGATGTCTTTCATGTGCTGGGCACTAGAATATGGAAATATAAATAAAAGTCCACATCTTATTGTAGTAAGACAAGGAGAAACAAGACACACTCTGCCATAACAGGTGTTACTCAATAGAGTGGCAAATGACTTTCATTTACTTGAGAAGGACTTTTGAATCTTGAAGGATCCTTAAAATTTTTTCCATTTATAAAAGCTTTATTGAATTTGTTACAATATTGTTTCTGTTCTATGTTTTAGTTTTTTGGCCTCGGGGCATGAGAGATCTTAGCTCCCCGACCAGGGATTGAATCTGCATCCTCTGCTCTGAAGGCGAGGTCTTAAACACTGGGCTGCCCCAGAAGCCCCAACAATTGCTAGCACTGGCCAACACTGTAACACAAAGCATTTCATGTGTAAACCTCATTAAATCCTCATAGCCATCCCAGGCTGTAGGTAGTATCCTGGTCTCTCCCATTTTACAGAAGAGGAAAAGAAAGTACAGAAAGGTTAAGGAACTTGCCTAGGGTCACACAACTATTAGACGACAGAGCCTGGATTCAGATCCAGACAGCCCAGCTTCAGAGTCCTTGCGCTCAAACCTCAGGCCATACTGTGTCATGAGAACAAAGAGGCAGGAAGGAACACTCGTGCCTGTAGGAAGGGACACTTCCTGGGGAAGACAGTGAGCGTTTGCCTTGAGAGATGGGTCCACTTTCAAGAGGCAGAGACGGGGCCAGGCCTGTTTCCCAGCAAGTGCACGGCAGCGGCATTAGTGGATGCTTGCAAGTTGGAAAACACTCTTGAGCAATGGCATTTGGGAGACTGTAGGGTCCCTGATAAGGAGAAATAAGATAGTAGAGAGGGACATGGGCCAGGCGAAGGCCAGATTATGGAGGCCAGATTATGTCAGGATGCCAGTAAGGATCTGCGTTTTGGTTAATAGCCATTTAGGAGTCACCGAAAGTTTTCTTTCTTCTTAGTTAATTTGGCTGCGCTGGGTCTTAGCTGTGGCATATGGGATCTAGTTCCCTGACCAGGGATTGAACCGGAGCCCCCTGTATTGGGAGCAAACAGTCTTAGCCACTAGACCACCAGGGAAGTCCCAGCATTGAAGCTTTTCAAATGGTAGGGGCACGGCACAAGATGGAGCGTGGTCCGGATGGCGAGAGGGTGGCAGGAGACCAATTTGGCAGCAGTATTAATAATCCAAGCCCAGGGAACAAAAACAGGCTAGGAACAGTGACAGGGAGATAAAAGAGGAAGGAACAGACGTGAGAGGTTATAGAAGGACTTGATGTGGGATTGGAACACGGAGAGCAGCGAGCGGAAGGAGCCACAGGAGCGGCCCATGTTTTGACACTGGAAGGATGGAGACACCATTCCCTCCGATAGGGAAGACAGGAACAGGCCTGGCGGAGCAAAGGGGGCAGATAAATTTCCTTTGGGAGTGTAAGGAGTCCATCTCATTATTCTTAAGCCAAGCCAGCAGGAAGATTTTCTGACTATTATTTGCAGCCCCGCTCGGAGATTCTTCGCACCAACTGCTTTCAAATTGTTCTGTGACCTTTTACCTACTGAAATTGTGAATCCATCTGTGGCATGGGCTTTTAGGAATTCTGTCTTTACTTAATTATGACTCTTCGGCCCTAGAAGGCTGTGATGTGGTGTGATTCCATCAAGAATACAGGAAAGCCAGGCGTGTGTTTCTTTGTTCAAGGAATTCAAAGCAAGGTAGGGGGGTGGTGAGCTTCTGTCCAACTTGGGCAGAAGTTAAAACATCCTTGAATTGAATTTGAAGCCATTAACAGTTCAAGACTTGTTGCTCTGGACTCCATAAAGAGGTGATTAACTTTCAGGGAGGGCCTGGTGTTAGACCTTGTGGGTAGACAGATTAATCATAGATGCTATCCACAGCATGGTTTATTCTCTCGTTACCCAAAGTGTGGTCCATGGACCAGCAGCCTTAGCATCAACAAACTTACTAGAAATCTGAGGTGCCACTCCAGGCCTATGGAATTAGAATCTTCATTTAATAAGACCTCAGGTGATGTACATGCAGTCATACAGATTAAGAATATAGGCTTTGGGGATTTCCCTGGTGGTTCAGTGGTTAAAATTCCACCTCCCAATGCAGAGAACGTGGTCCCTGGTTGGAGGACTAAGTTCCTACATGCTGCAGGCCAACTAAGCCCACGAGGCAACTACTGAGCCTGCTCTATAAAGCCCAGAGCAGAGAGAAAAAAAAAAAAAAAAAAGAGTATGGGATTTGGAATCAGATGTATCTGGCTTTAAATCTCAGCTTAGCCATTTAACTACCAAATCTCTTGAACCTGCTTCATGTATAGAACCAATCAGTGGCCCTAGACTTTGGTTTCACCTTAAGAACTGGAGAGCTTTCCAAACCCACCATGGCCTGGGCACACTGCAGACCAACTGAATCAGCATCTCTCCCAAGCAGCCTCCTGACATCAGAATTTAAAGGCCTCCAGGGGATGCCAGTGTGCGACCAAGGTGGACAGCCACTGATGACTTTGAAGGACAAGGGTGTGGCCATTGGAACCAATCTTCATAATGTATTCCATTTCACATATGAGGACTTAAGTTTCCCTAAGCTTGAGCTCCTCCATCTATGAAATGGCCTGACATGTTAGAAACTCTTTCAAAGGGCTCTGGGCATTGAAGGAGTTGACATATGTGGCCACGATGCACAGTGGTCAATGAGTATTTGTTATTATTTACACAAGTCCCAGCTTCCTTTGCAGAAAGCAACACATGGTTTGCAGTAATCACATAAACACGTCTCTGGTCGTGATGGTGGTGCTTTCCCCACCAAGGCTGACTTCCAACTTGGCCTCCAAGAGGTTAATGGGTGTTGCCTTTGCTGTTATAAAAACATAAGAACCTATTGTTTTTCTTCTTATATTGGAGAATGAGGCAAAAGTGGCTGGCAAGGAGCTTTCGCAGAATGGGTGAGGGTGAGGTTTACATAAAATGCTCCCAACGGTGGGGTCAGGGTGGGGTGGGGGCAGGGGTAAGGCAGATCATGCAATGCTTGGTGTTCTGCTTCCCAGAGCTCTGCAAATGGGAAAGCAAGGCCTGGGGAGCTGAGACTTACACACAGACACGTGCAATTTAAGGCCTGGAACAGAAGATGTAAAGTGACCCCCGGTCAGATGGAGAGGAAATAGCCTAGTCGTGAAAAAGGAATTGAACGAAAGGGAAAATAAAGACATTAATACGGCTTTGAACCAAAGAGCTTTTAAAACACTTGTGGCTCTAACCTGCCCAGGAGGTAGATAAGCATGTTCCCTTTAGTTTGTCCTCAAATTCAACCTCTCGTAAGAGGTTAAGAAACACACCCAAGGCTGGAACTGACACTCAGACCTCCCGACTTCCTGGCTTTGGAGCTGGGAGTTCAGCCTCCAACTCCCTTGTCTATCAGGAAAAACATCTGGGTTATAACGCTTGAGGATGGGATATCGAGGGGAAGTGGTGGAAGTTTGGTTCTTTAAGGAACTTTGAGCGAGACTGCAGAAGACCTAGCCAGGTGCCCCGCCCATGGCCTGAGTCACAAGCACAAATGTTTCTGTGCTTCTTCTATTCTGGACGTTTCCCTTGTATGACCTTCAGGGAACTCTATTTGTCTGAGACGTTGGATGGGAAGAAAAATGGAGACTTCAAAATGTGTGAATACAGACCAGTGCTGAGGCGCCGTCGCAGGTAACAAAGCCTCTCCTTTACACGTTCACTTGTCTGTGATCCCACGAGGCTCCCCTACTGTGCTGGCAGATGCCTACTTAAAACAGAGAGAGAGACCAAGGGAACAGGCAGGACCACAAGGAGAAAAAGCAAGGGGAAGTCATCTTTAAAGGCCAGAAGGTTATAGAAAACATAATAAAATACAACTGTTTCCTTTAAAATTTTTAATGGGCAGGAAATGGTATAGAATAACTGCCAAGTCACATAAATTAACATTTTGGTTAATGTTTGTGATCCTGGAAAAAGCCCTCTATCGGTTGATGCAAACGGCGGGAGAGTCCACTGCCCACTGCCCGGGTGCGTGCCTGGGTGTGGGGCCACGGACTCATCTTCACATGGTCCAGAAAAAGAGGCGGCTGCCATGCCTGGAGGGCTTCAGATCGCCTTCCACCTCAGGGTTGGGCTCTGGCCTTGCTCTTGAGTGATAGGGATTCTCTGGTAAAGGCCGGTCTGTTTTCACTTTGGTGACCTGCAGAGGGAGGGAGAGGAAAAGGGAAGCTGAGAGTCAGGTGCAGGAGCTGTGACCACAAACACACCTACGGTCTCCTCTCGGCCCTGGCGCCCTGGCGGCCCCAGCCACTCCTCATCTTTGAAGCCCTGGCACATCACACTTCACCCTGAATACACACTGAAGAATGCCTACTTTGTGCCACTCTGTATGGAAGAAGTTAGGATACAGAAGGGAACAAGATTCACATAGTCCTCGCTGCAGGAGCCAGACAGGAGGCCATCCCCAAGGGCTTCCCAGGCAAGTCACAGGGGCGGCGGGGGGGCGGCGGGGTGGGACCTCCACCCACCTGCTGTCCTCCAGGGCTCCCAACTATTTCCGAAGGGGGAGTATTTAGCTCCATCTTGAAGGATGAGTAGAAACCAATCAGGAAGGCAGAGAGGAAAAGTACTTCCAAGTAAACCAAGAGTACACAGAGAGGGAGGGAGGCGTGTCCTTAGAGGAGCCGAAGGACAGGCGGTGCACCTGGTCCTGCTGTTGCAGACATTATTCTGGTTCACGCTGACACTCCTCAGAGTCGACCTGCAGCTCCACTGGGGCCACCAGGCCAACACTGGAAGCACCAGGACTTGAAGCCAGCTCTGCCTGCTCCAGAGTCTGTGCTTTTTACATGTCAAGAGACACTGGGAGGCAGGGGCCAGATGATGAAGGGTGGTGAACAATATTGCAAAGATGTTTGAATTTTAATCCAGTGGCAACAGATATTACTGGAGCAAGGAAGAACTTAATCACGTCTGTAGGCCAGGACAGAGTGTGCAAAAGCTAGACTGGGGGTGCTGAGCCAACGGGCCAGGTGAGGGTAGAGCACAGATCTGGCGTCCAAGGGGAGAGGAGGAGGGAATTTTACACCCACATTAGCCCACAGAAGTCTCCATCAGAAACCCAGCAGAAACTGTTCTCACTGTAAAGATGAGGAAATGGGCCCAGAGAAGCAGAAAGAAGGAAGGCCACGGTTATTAATGGTCTTGTTATCTAGTGGTCTCCCAAGCTGCCTCATGGGATACGACCAGATCAATCTTCCCAGATGTACATTAATTCAAACACAGTCTCATAATTCTTATTATAATCACCCTCCAAGGTATAATTATCTCCGGTCCACAGAAGAGGAGCAGAGATGCTGGCTGGTCTAAGATCAGGACACTGTACATGTCAGAGCTGGAACCAGAACTCCAGTCTTCTGACTACAAGTCCAGAATAGTTTTTCATTTGCTTTTAAAACAGTTTTCTCATCTCTCTGCTATAATTAGAGATCACTAATGGTTCCTTGTTGCTTGACAGAGTATTCCAAATGCCTCCAGCTGGCATTTGAAGCTCCTTTAAGGAATTCAAGATGTCTGTGAAATAAATCTAGAGAAAATAAAAGGGCCTCTTTAAAGGACAAATTACTGTGGAAAGGACAATGAAACAACTTCCTCTTCTGCACCAGACTCAAAACAGAAGGAGCAGAAGCATGTGGTCAAACTAATTACTAGGTAAATAACCTTGGGGATCTGACTGAACTTTCAATTTCCCATCTGTAAACGGGGCCAACAGTAGCTCCCAGGGTTATTAGAATAACACGTGAAGTGCCTGATGTATGGAGCAGATGCTGCGTTAGTTATTTTCAAAATTAACATTATCAGGGCAAAGGAATTGTGGGTGACAGAGCACAATCCTACCTAGGAAAGCCAGAAACTTCACAGACAGACCCGACTGGGCTGAGCCTGGATGAGGAAGTCACCAGGTGCACGTGGGAGGGCAGGGGGCAGGACGCATGAGTGAGCGATGCTGAAGCCAGTTACGACCCTTCTCAGAGACTGAACTGAAGTACAACCAAAGCTGGTAGTCTTCTTAATGAAATACACTTTTGGAAAGAGCTCAGGTAACAATACTTTTTCTTTGCAAGGTTTTTTCAAAAGGTTAATACAAAGATTCAGGAATAAATATACTTTCTTAACAGCATGATCTGTAAATTCTCCTTTCATGGGACAGAAATGAGAAAAAGCAGTTTTCTTTACTAGATATAAAAGTTCTACCACTTTCCAACTTAGAGTTATCAACTGTTCAAAATAACCTGGGAGGCGTCCCTGGTGGTCCAGTGTGTAAGACTCTGAGCTCCCAAAGCAGGGGGCCCAGGTCCAATCCCTGGTCAGGGAACTAGATCCTGCGTGCTGTAACTAGATGATCTTCTGTGATGCAAAGAGGATGGAAGATCCCGTGCGCCACATTCCTCAGACCCGGCGTAACCAAAATAAATAAATAATAAACAAAAATAATGATTTCTTTAAAAAATAAACAAAAATAATTTGCTCACTTTGGATCAGAATATATACACTACTATATATAGAACAGATAACCAACAAGGACCTACGGTATAGCACAGGGAATTATACTCAGTATACAGTAAGAGCATATAATGATGAGAATGTGTTTTTTAAAAAAGAATATATATATATTAATATACACGTATAACTGAATCACTTTACTGTACACCTGAAACACAGCAGTGTAAATCAACTATATTTCAATAAAAATTTTTCAAAAGTAAAAATAAATAACTAGTTCACTGCAGCAAAAGAAGGTATCTGAAGGAAAGATTTGCCAGATACCAAAAAAATAAAATTGATAAATCATTCCTCTGCTTCTGGCAACAAGCTTAAGACCCAACTATCATCCACAGATGTCACACACAAAGGGAAGGGAACATTAATAATTATGGGCCTATGGGTCAACAGTATGCTGGGGCTTTACATAACCTCCTTAGGTTAATCCCCACAGAAAAACAGGGACTAATACTGGTCCCATCTTGTAACTGTGGTAGGAGAGAAGTTTAGCAATTTGCTCAAGATCCCAGAGCAACGAAGTCATGAAACTAAGATTCAAACCTACGTTCAGTCTCCTTTCAAACCAACCTTTCCCGCCATGCCTTGCTACCTATGCTTCCCAGAAGGAATGGAGGAGACGATGCTTAAGAAGCAGGGACAGTTCAGATCACAGAGGGCCACGCGTCTCAGGATACAGAGGGGATGTTCAGTTTTATAAGCAAATAGGAAGCCACTTTGAAAAGTTTTTTTTTTTTAATGGATAATCATATTTATTTTCCACAGAGATCATGCCTGTAGTCATCCACCCTGCCCTCCCAGAAGCTCATGTAGCCTAGTTAAGAATATCTGTCCAAGAAGTGAGGACAGTGCGAGGATTTAAAATAATATTCCAGGAGATGCTGATCTAGAGGAATTGAGGACTGGATAAAGGAAGACAGAAGGGTAAGCGAAGAAGAGAGATGTTCAGGTTTCTTCTAGCTCTGAAGTTTCAATAGATGGTGGTGTCACAGCTGAGACAGGAAATAAAGGAGAAAGTAGGAAGATACGCTTTTAAAACTATAGGTGTTACTTTTTAAAAAAATTCTCAGGGATGCTCCTGAAAAATCAGGCATAACCTCAAACCCATTTCCCCATAATAACCTCAATGTTTTCAACTGACGCTTAAACATTTTATCCTCATTTACTCCCTTCTTCAGTCAGCTATTAATAATTAAGCAACAAGAAACCTGCTCATGCTGGAAGATCTATGTAAAGGAGCGTGTCTATTAAGTAAACTCTGGGCTGCGGATAATCACTCCCTAGCTGAGCTGTCTGGTCAGTTTGGATCTGTCACATCAGACCTGAACTCACAAAAGACCTTTTCTGGACCTCCTCCTGCCCTTCCCCACCCTCAGGGAGAGAAAGATCAGCAGGAAATCATGTCACCTTTGACAGCTCCCCCAGGTCCGGCCGCACCCAGCCCAGCTTGTCTAGCACACACTCGTCAAATTGTGCCTGCTGTTTGCGACAGCGACGAAACAGCTGCAGGCCGGAATAATCGATGCAGGTCCAGTATTCCGTGAAAGGCTCCGCGCAGTGCCGCTTTATCTGCCTGGAAAAGAGGGCTTGGTTAGGAGTGTGCGTGCGTGTGTGTGTTTGTGTGTGTGCGTGCGTGTGCGCGTGCACTCAGTCACATCTGATTCTTTGCGACTTCATGTACTGCAGCCCGCCAGGCTCCTCTGTCCATTGGAATTTTCCAGGCAAGAATACTGGAGAGGGTTGCCATTTCCTACTCCTGACCCAGGGATCGAACCGGCATCTCCTGGGTCTCCTGCACTGATAGGCATTTTCTTTTCCACTGCGCCAGCTGGGAAGCCCTTGGTTAGGGGCAGCTCTGTGCAGAACCATGAAAAACAAAAAAGCGGGGGAAAATCTGATACAGACCTCAAACACACAGTCCCGCTTTCTGAAAGGTGTGACAATCCTCTTACCTCACTTGCAAGGCAGCCTGGAGATCCTCAGGTTGAGGACCAATATGTAAAAAAAGATCCGAAGCATTCGACCTAATTTCTTTATACAGCAAAAACAAATGAAAAGAAATGCCACAAGACTGTCACCTGGGAGCTCCCCGGTAGTCTAGTGGCTAAGACTCCATGCTCCCAATGCAGAGGGCCCGGATTCAGAACTAGATCCAACATGCTGCAACTAAGATCCAACGTGCTGCAACTAAGACCCAACACAGCTAAATACATTAATAAATACACATTTTTAAAACAAAAAAGGTCTGCTGCTGCTGCTGCTAAGTCACTTCAGTTGTGTCCAACTCTGTGCGACCCCATAGACGGCAGCCCACCAGGCTCCCCCATCCCTGGGATTCTCTAGGCAAGAATATTGGAGTGGGTCTAAGGTGTATATATTTTCCTCAGATAACTCCTCACTAGGGACCTATTTATTCCCCTTAGATCCAATTCTAAAGTTTACCAGCTTTGAAATTTTAGAAGAGAGGGAGGCATACTCAGAGATGTGGTGCTGACAGAAATCAGAGGCAACAATGACAAAGGAGGAGACAGAATTATAAAAAGCAGATTCACAAACTGACAAGGATCTTCTGATCTTGGGGGTCAATCAGTGTAGAGGCAGACCATTTCCCACACCTCCAAAGCTCAAGGACTTCATTCTATTTGTAGTTACAGAGGTTACTTCGTCATTAATAAGAAAGTTAAACTATATTTGCTCTCTTAAGAAGCAACATAGAATATAATTCACTTTGTGGTCACCAAAAGTGGTTGAAGAAAAAGTAACTTGTGTATGAAAGGGATAAGCCTTCATTATTTTGCAAAATTCCCCTTCTCTTACCATTGAATGTTGCTAGTAAGCAAATAAATGCAAATTCAGGCAAGAATAAAATACTGTTATTTTATGTAAAAGGGTATCTGAGGCAGTGGAAGAAGCGTAGAGTGCCTCCTTCCTCTGTTGGAATAATAATGAAGAACTTGTCATTTTCCAAGAGCCTAGCTACAGGGAACGCAGGAATCATATTTAACATAAGAACTTCACAGGCGGCTGAAGAAAACACAAAAGAAAAACTGGCTTTTCATTCCTGCTTAAGGCAACCCATCGATATCAGTTTCTTACACCCTTCCAGGTATTTTGAGAATAACCTTTGGAGGGGTGACAGGAGGTATAATAGGAAGGAAGAAGGAATGTCAAAGCCTAGGCAGCTTTTCGGGGTTATCTCTTAGTCTCACTAACCTAGATTTCTATAGTACACAAAATTGCACCCTGCTAACCTTTACTAAAGGAACTAAATAACGAGCCTCTTGAAGGTGACAGAGGAGAATGAAAAAGCTGGCTTTTTAAAATTCAACATTCAAAAAATGAAGATCATGGTATCTGATCCCATCACTTCATGGCAAATAGATGGGGAAACAATGTAAACAGTGACAGACTATTTACTTGGGCTCCAAAATCACTGTGGACAGTGACTGCAGCCAGGAAATTAAAGGAGCTGCCTGCTCCTTGGAAGAAAAGTAATGACAAACCTAGAGAGCATATTAAAAAACAGAGACATTTCTTTGCCTACAAAGGTCTGCAGAGTCAAAGGTATGGTTTTTCCAGTAGTCATGTATGGACGTGAGAGCTGGACAATAAAAAAGGCTGAGTGCTGAAGAACTGATGCTTTCAAACTGTGGTGCTGGAGAAGACTCTTCAGAGTCCCTTGGACAGCAAGATCAAACCAGTCAATCCTAAAGGAAATCAATCCTGAATATTCATTGGAAGGATCGATGCTGAAGCTGAGGCTCCAATACTCTGGCCATCTGATGTGAAAAGCCGACTCACTAGAAAAGACCCCGATGCTGGGAAAGGCTGAGGGCAGGAGGAGAAGGGGACGAGAGGATGAGATGGTTGGATGGCATCACTGAATAATGGACATGAGTTTGAGCAAGCTCCGGGAGATCATGATGGACAGGGAGGCCTGGCATGCTGCATGCAGTCCATGGGGTTGCAAAGAATCGGATACAACTGAGTGACTGAACAAAACCTTGACTTGAGAATCACGCTTGGTAGTGAGCTAGCATGACCAGTTGGAACTTTGGACTCCTCCAATATGCTGTGGCAGAAGAAGGGTGCAAACCATTACTCTGGTACTGAGGGCTGTGATCTGGACTCTGCTACCCTGGCACCTACATGAACAGACAATTATCTACTAGTTCTTACAGCAGGCAACTTCAGTATCCTGGAAGCCTGTGAAATCCAAACATTTCTCACTTATACATACTTTCTTTGAGTCAAAGGAAAAATGCTTTGCCAAAGTTCTTAGAAAATAAAAAGCTTTCAAATGAATACACATTCTACCTTATTAGCAACCAAATGAATACAAATTCAAGCAGGAATAAAATACCATTTTGTACCTATCAAATATTTAAATCAAATGCAGTGCTGGTGATGCATATCAGGATACAGTGCTGAGTACAGCATAGACTGACCCAACTTCAAAAGACAGGGCAACTGTAATTCAAGAGCCATAAATCACGTTCAAAGCCTTTTAAAGAACAATCTCATTGCTGGGAAATGTATGCTAATGAATTAACTAAAACATGAAAATGATCTCTACACAAAGGTAACCACTGCAGATTTATCCAAAACAATCAAAAACAGAAATCAACAATGATGCTTAGTAACAAGAATCATGAGATACATTATGACTGGTTTATCTACCGGTGGAATATTAGACAGCCATTAAAAATGATAATCACAAAGAGGTAGCAACTTGAAAGAATGTTTCCAATAGTTTCAAGAGAAAAATGAATATTTTGAGTGAATACACACACTATGACTTTTAAGTACAAAAATATCTCTGCATGTGGACAAAGACAGCAAAAGCAAGAAGGAAGGAAAACAGCTATTGAGTGAACAGCTCTTTTGTCACTGTAGGGGACATCTGTTCATTTGTCTAGTCAGCAGTTATTCCCCATTCTTCTAGAACATCCTTCAAATTCTCCTTTGGGGAACAACCACCCCCTATGGCTTGGCAATGTGATTCAGATGAGTCTAAGTCTACTCCCCACTTATGGCAAGGCCTGACCAGTCACAGTATTTTCTCTCTCAAAACCCAAGTGATTCAGAGACACATATATGAAGTCGACCAGCCAGGACAGTGAGACTCAGTTCCAGGAACCTCAGCTCATGCTCCTGGCGGGCACTCTGTCTGGGTCTGCTAAGTAAGGAGCCAGAAGCTTGGAGTGGCTGGAGGCCACTTCTGGTACAGCAAGGCAAGTCTCTTTGAAAATGAGTTTGATAGAGAAAAGCAGAACTAAGAAACTGAGGGGAGAAGAGGTGAAGCAAACAGACACCAAGTGGTTATGAAATTATTTAAGCCGTTGGATCCAGCCCTGCCTGATGCCAATCCTATTTCTGGACTTTACACTTACATGAGTCAATTCCCTATGAATTCAGTTTCTGCCCCCTTGAGTTTTGACTAATATGGTTATTAAAACCTTTTTCTACAATTACAGTTTGGACTTTTTCTACTTACAGTACAAAGTATAGTGGCCTATCTAAACATTTGACTTTAAACACACCTTTCTTTCCATCATAACTGTGTGTCCTGCAGTAATGATAACAAACTAGTGAATGCCTGACAGCTAGCAAGCACTGTTCTAAGTTGCTTTTATGTGCCTTTTCAAATTTCTCACAACAATCTTATATGATATGTATTACTCTATTTTGGAAACTGTGATTCACAGAGATTAAAGAACGTGCCAGTATTCACAATAGATAAGACATGGAAAACAACCTACATGCCCATCAATAACTGAACAGATAAAGAAGGTGTGTTGGGGGGGTACCCAATGGGCCCCTGCACACTAAGTGGCGTCAGTCGTGTCCGACTCTTTGGACCCCATGGATTGCAGCCCATCAGGCTCCTCTGTCCACGGGATTCTCCAAACAAGACTACTGGAGTGGGTTGCCATGCCTTCCTCCAGGGGATCTTCCTGACCCAGGGATTGAACCTGCATCCCTTACATCTCCTGCAATGGCAGGCAGGTTCTTTACCACTAGTGCTTGCTACCTGGGAACCCTGTACAATGGAATCCTACTCAGCCATAAAAGAGAATGAAATAATGCCATTTGCAGTAACACAGACGGACCCAGAGATTAAACTAGGTGATGTCAGACAGACAGAGACAAACACAGTATGATATCACTTGTCTGCAGGATCTAAAATATAGCACAAACACACACATCTATGAAACAGACTCACAGATATAGAAATGCAAATTACTATATATGGGATGGATAAAAAACAAGACACTACTGTAAGCACAGGGAACTATAGTCAATATTCTGTGAT
Source organism: Neotragus pygmaeus (assembly GCA_006410875.1). Taxonomy (NCBI): domain Eukaryota; kingdom Metazoa; phylum Chordata; class Mammalia; order Artiodactyla; family Bovidae; genus Neotragus; species Neotragus pygmaeus. Next base: position 20,937 of record SJYV01004672.1, read on the forward strand.
AAACTATAATGGAAAAGAATATTTAAAAAAAGAACACATATAACTGAATCACCACGTTGTACAGCAGGAATCAATAACATTGTATAATGCCACACTAACAGTGTAAATCAACTCAACTTCAAAAAAAATTAAAAAAAGAAAAAAAAAACATGCCAAATAATAAAAAGACATAACAAAAATAAGTATCATTTATTGTGAGCTTTACAGTGGTCTATCTGACTGCAAAGACTGCTATTTCCTATAGGAATTGGTCAGTAACATTATCCTTCAACTTAATTTAGCTGGACATTCACCAAGAAGATAACACACACCTTGATGATTCAGCCTACCAGAACTTAGGTGAAAAGATCCTACCTGAAGAACTCCAGGGCACACTGGTTGACAAGCTTGCCTTCCTCTAAACACCGCCGGGGGTCCTTCTCTTCCCACCGGCATAGCATGAACTCCTTGTTGGGCTTGTCGCACTGAGCTCCGTAGTGATGGGCCGCAGCTTTCAGCACAGCCGAACTGACTTTCACCTGGGGAGAGGGACGGCGAAG
>SJYV01004678.1:0-10418 GCA_006410875.1 Neotragus pygmaeus
CGTTTCAGTGGTTGAGCAAAACAGAAGTCTGGGCAATTAACTTTTCAGTATCCTTTCTGCATAAATGCCTTCTCTCCAGGTAGACAAATACTGCAAGGTTATCTGGCCCGCCACCAACCACTGAAATGTATCTTTATGGCAGGAGCTTGCACAATAGGCTAGCTGTGGAAAGGAAAATGGTGGAGTACAGAAAGACGGGTAACATTGAAAAAATCATGCTGTGACTGAGGAAACTCTGTTACCTTTCAGGTTCCCCTTTATTTTAAAAAACTTTTTATTTTACACTGGGGTGTAGTTGATTAACAATGTTGTATCAGTTTCAGGTGGGTGGCAAATGGACTCAGCCATACACATACATGTATCCATTCTCCCCTAAACTCCCCTCTCACCACCCAGCCTGCCACATGACACTGTGCTGTCCGTTAAGTTCAGTTCAGTCACTCAGTCGTGTCCACCTCTTTCGACCCCATGGACTCCAGCACGCCAGGCTTCCTTGTCCATCACCACCTCCCAGAATTTGCACAAACTCGTATCCATTGAGTCGGTGATTCCATCCAGCCATCTCATCCTCTGTCATCCCCTTCTCCTCCTGCCTTCAATCTTTCCCAGCATCAGGGTCTTTTCTAATGGGTCAGCTCTTTGCATCAGGTGGCCAAAGGGTTGGAGTTTCAACTTCAGCATCAGTCCTTCCACTGCACATTCAGGACTGACTTCCTTTAGGATGGACTGGTTGGACCCCCTTGCAGTCCAAGAGACTCACAAGAGTCTTGTCCAACACCACAGTTCAAAAGCATCAATCCTCCAATGCTCAGCTTTCTTTATGGTCCAACTCTCACATCCATATATGATTACCAGAAAAAACAACATAGCTTTGACTAGACAGACCTTTGTTGGCAAAGTAACATCTCTGCTTTTTAATATGCTGTCTAGGTTGGTCGTAGCTTTTCTTCCAAGGAGCAAGAGTCTTTTAATTTCATGGCTGCAGTCACCATCTGCAGTGATTTTGGAGCCCACCCCCCCAAAAAAAATAAAGCCTGTGACTGTTCCCACTGTTTCCCCATCTATTTGCCACGAAGCTGTGCTGTACTGTAAGACAAAAAACTCTGAGTCTTTAAAACTTGTCTAACTCCTGACCCTTTTCTGAATATCCTTGACGGTGAAGAAAAATGTCGGAATCTTTGAGCAGATCTCTCGACCACCTCCTCATTTCCATGTATGACGTGGGTCCCCTGAGAGCTCTGACCCGACCTCCAAGCTGACCCTCTTGTTACGAGTATCACCATAACTACAGAAGATGGTTAATACAGTGGTGACTGCATAATCCAGCCGCCATGTGGGCAAAGACGGTGGCCTGGGTCTGCTTGGAAATGCCGTCACTTTGTCAGACACCCCCTCCCGTGACTGTGTCTTTGGGCATCTGGCAACTTCTCTAGGGAGCATCTTAGGATTGCTGGCATTCGTGGCAGGCACTGTTGCCACATCCCTGGATACCTGCAAACTGTCCCCATGCACTGGCCTTGCTGATACAGTGTTCCCAGGTTCAGAGATTTTGCCACTCTGATGGAAGTCAAAATGTTTCTCTCTCTTCTTTTTAATTGCATTTTTCCACAATACCTCTGAGCTCAAGCTTCAGCATCTTTTCAAGTTTTACTGTTATTCCATTTGACTGTTGTTATTGCTAATTTACATACCGTGATGAATTTTTCATGCAAGGTTTTAATCATTTTTCCTTTGGCTGTCTTTTTTTTTTTTTTTTTCCAATTGACTTGCTGGATTTTCATATCCAAAACAGCAATCTCTTGGTTTGATACAGATACGTGGTGTGTGTTTGTGTGCATGTTACTTAACTGTATCTGACTCTTTGTGACCTCATGGACTGTAGCCCGCCAGGCTCCTCTGNACTTGCTGGATTTTCATATCCAAAACAGCAATCTCTTGGTTTGATACAGATACGTGGTGTGTGTTTGTGTGCATGTTACTTAACTGTATCTGACTCTTTGTGACCTCATGGACTGTAGCCCGCCAGGCTCCTCTGTCCATGGGATTCTTCAGGCAAGTGTACTGGAGTGGGTTGCCATTTTCTTCTCCAGGGGATCTTTCTGACCCAGGGATGGAACTGTTGTCTCTTGCGTTTTCTGCATTGGTAGGCAGATTCTTTATCACTGAGCCACCTAGGAAGCCCAGATACACCGTAGAGATAGAAAAACAGGTGAATAGCTATTAATATGAGATAGCAGATATTGTCATCTATTCTTCTGTGAACCTTTAATTTTTAATTCATGGTGATGTGTCATGAAAATACTTCAGATTTTGATAAACAGATATTTAGCAATCTTTTATTTATGAGCTTTGGTTTCTGTATATGGATTTAAAATGTTACTTCTTATTCTAAAATTATAAATGTATTAACCATTTTCTTTCAAACAGCTTCAAAGCTCTGTTTTTCATCTTTAGATTTTAATCTGTTATCATCTATGCTATGACATAGAGATCTAATTAAATTTTTTTCCCTTTTTCCTAGATAGAAAGCCAAATGTCTCTGCATTATTTACTGAATTCAAACATATAAAAGGGCATATATTTGGGAGTCAGTTTCTGTACCCACACACCCAGGATTTTATTATAGCACTTTGCAAAAATCTTGATTTTTCAATTACAAAATAACTCTTTATTATGTTCTTGTTTTCAGAATTTTCATTATTATTCTGGCTATTCTGCAAAGACTGCTATTATTCACAAACCTAATCATGTTTGCCAAACATCAGCAAAACAAAATGAATTTATTTATTAGGATTTTTATTAAATGTTCTCTGAACTTTTTCACCTCTTTCTGGAGAATCAATATTATTATCATAAAGTCTGTCCATCAAATAGGACTTCAGGTGGCTCACTGGTAAAGAATTCACTTGACAAGCAAGAAACATGGGTTCGATCCCTGGGTCAGGAAGATCCCCTGGAGGAGGAAATGGCAACCCCCTCCAGTATTCCTGCCTGGAGAAGCTCATGGACAAAGGAGCCTGGTGGGCTACAGTCTACAAAAGAGCTGCACATGACTTAGCAACTAAATAACAACAAGAACATCCGTCAGTCAGCTCATGTTATTCCATTTGTTGCGTCTATCTATACTGCTGCGCATTATTTCACAATTTTTGCTTGGTATATTCCTGGAAAATGTCCTGATGGCCAGACTGGTTATTCCATTCTCTAACATAGTCACTTGAAAGTCCAAAAATGGAAATAGTTACTCTACTTTTTCCCTATGTCCCTAAATATCACTATTATCCATTCTCCCCCTTGCTCAAGCGTCTCTCTCCTCATATTCAGTCCATCTGGGAGTCCTACACCTTCCACCCTCTCGTGAGAAATTTTACAGTTTCCACTAGAGATGGCTGGCTTCAGGTCTCCTCACACACAGACCTATGCACGTTAACATACAGCACTTAATAGACGCAGGGTTTATGATGTGATAGAAATTGTGCATGTGTGTGTGTTGAAGTGAAGTAGCTCAGTCGAGTCTAACTCTTTGCGATCCCACGGACTGTAGCCTGCCAGGCTCCTCTGTCCGGGGGATTCTCCAGGCAAGAATACTGGGGTGGGTTGCCATTTCCTTCCCCAGGGGAATCTACCTGGCCCAGGGATCCAACCTGGGTCTCCAGCACTGCAGGCAGGCTCTTGACCGTCGGAGCCCCCAGGGAAGCCAGTTGTGTCTGTTACTCATCTGCTGTTAGATGACAAGTACTATCGAATGAAGGGCTCGGCTTCCGATCATTTGTTAGCAGCAAGCATTTATTACCTCACAGATTCTAGGTGAGGTAGAGCCACAGAGACTGCAGCTGCTGTGATCACGTTAAGGCTCAGCTGAACGTGGATGAGCTCGTGACCTCACGCAGCTGTTTGCGTGCCACGCGTGCACCTCACCAGCCATTGAACCAAAGATGCCCTTTTTGCTTTATCTACATGGACTTCGGCACAGGGCAGCTCCCAACACGGCAACTGGGAGCTCCTCGGAGCAAGCCGGCACAATCAAGAGAAAAAGCGTGCACCCAAGACAGAAGTCAGGGTCCTTGACATTTTCATCTCCAAGTGGCATCCGTCACTTCCGCTCTGTTCTATTCGTAAGGGCAAGTTACTAGACCCGGATGACACTCGAGAAGAATGGATTATAGAAAGACACGATACGGATTCCAAAAGACCGTCAATGTTCCCCGCAGCCTGTCCAGACTTTAGACAGATTGCTTCTTGACTATCTTTACTTAAGGCCTTCGCTTCAGAAAATTGGAATTGCAAATTCTTTCTGTGGCTCTTGGAGATCAGAGGGCTTCCCCTGTGGCTCAGCCTGTAAAGAATCTGCCTGCAATGCCTGGGTTCAATCCCTGAGGTGGGAAGATCCCCTGGAGAAGGGAAAGGCTACCCACTCCTGTATTCTGGCCTGGAAAATTCTATGGACTATACAGTTGCCAAGAGTTGGGCACAACTGAGTGACTTTCAGTTGAGATCAGCACCTTCTTTCTAGGATCCTGCCAGTCTCAACACCCAGAAGAGTCTTTTTCAGGCATCCTGGAGCCCTCCTTTGGAAACTAAATCTTCAGGGAAGACAGGACCCTCAGCTCCCAGTGTCTGCATGAGGGCAAGAGTCTAACTCCTACCAACAAGCAATCACAGATGATCTTACCACCCTGAGCAACCTCCCCCAACAACCTCCAACAATTTTCAACTAGTTTTCCACAGGACTTAGAATCTCTACCAATTTGTTGTTTCAGCAAAACTGAGCTCAGTTTCTTTCCCTTACTGCAATAGTCTTGAATTAAATCTTTCTTGCCACTTTAAAGAAACATCCAGTGCAATTTTTCTTTTACGATAGCAAGAGACGGGGATTCTAGAGACCTTTTTAGAAGCTGTCTACCACTGCCTGCTACTAGACTGCATATATATAATAAAAAAAAAAAAAGAATAAAAATGGAGAAGGCAATGGCACCCCACTCTAGTACTTTTGCCTGGAAAATCCCATGGACGGAGGAGCCTGGTAGGCTGCAGCCTACGGGGTCGCTAAGAGACACGAATGAGTGACTTCACTTTCACTTTTCGCTTTCATTCATTGGAGAAGGAAATGGCAACCTACTCCAGTGTTCTTGCCTGGAGAATCCCAGGGGTGGGGGAGCCTGGTGGGCTGCCGTCTATGGGGTCACATAGAGTCGGACATGACTGACGTGACTTAGCAGCATATAATAAAAAATGTCATTTCAGCTACTTTTAACTGATACTTTTTTTTTAGTATATCTACATATTAAAGAGACACATTTGGTGTTGTAAAGTTGAGCTGGCAGATTCTAATGGATACAAACAAAAGCTTTAATATCCTTTATAGGATCAATGCTGTTTAGATAACCTGGTACTGACCACCTACAGAATCAAGAAAAAACCCACTTGGTACAATCACAATTATCACATCTCAGCAGGACCGACTCCCTCCAAAGGGGGAAAAGATTAATTTCTCACCGGTAAACAGTAATCTGTGCCCCATTAGACTGAGGGCTGCCCCTGGCCCTCATCATGAATATTCACCAAATGCAAACAAACACAATTTAAGAGAAATAAACAAACCTCACTGCCTTCATTGGGAATTTACTATACTACAACAAGGCTTGACATTAACATCTTAATAGCTCTGAAAGAATCACTTAGGAGCCCAGCTTCATGTAAAGAGAAAGAAAAAAAAAGTTAATGAGGAGAAAATGTGAGTGATTAATAGATGTGATTGAAATGAAATGACCTTTACTTATTCACTGAGTAATTAAAGTAATCAAGAGAAATCCGAGGCGTGATAAAAGCGGTAGGAGAATAGACCAAAATATAGTTTCAAAAAAACCCCACAACATTCAGTATGCTTTGCAGAGGACAGTGCTTTTAAAAATGGCTTTTTAAAGTAAAATAGAGTTGTTGTTGTTGTTTTCTGACTGTCTGGAAAATGTTCTTACTTCAGAGCAGCGTGAGCAGTATAAAAACACAAGACTAAACAAGAAAATCCCTTTGGGGATAAATAAGGAAAACGCAAAAAGATCGACCTAATGAGTCCTGAGAGATCCTTTGAATTCCAATCAGGTGTTCCCCATGGTATGTGACATCAGTCAGGAAAGAGTGGCTCAAAGGTACCTGCTCACCTCAAATTCCTCTGTCGTTACTCTTGGGGAAGCAGGGGGCCAGGGATGCACGGTCCCTGAAAGGCCTCAGCCCCTTCCTTTTGGCAGCAATACAAGCAACCTCATCCAAAGAGCTGGGCAGAAAACCACTCCGCATTCAAGGGTCGGTGATCCAGCTGTCCTGTATGGGACTGGCCAGGGGCATCTGGGCACCAGATTAATTCCTTAATTAATTAAGGGCACCCCTTAATTCCAGCATGAATACACGTAACGAGAAATAGGGATATCACTAAACTCTCTTCCACTCCTTTCATTTTGTGTATAAATTCATGGATGCTGAGAAAGATTGAAGGCAGGAGGAGAAGGGGACGACAGAGGATGAGTTGGTTGGATGGCATCACCAACTGGATGGACATGAGTTTGGGTGAACTCCGGGAGTTGGTGATGGACAGGGAGGCCTGGTGTGCTGTGGTCCATGGGGTCGCAAAGAGTCGGACACGACTGAGTGAATGAACTGAACTGATCATGGATGTGTGCATGTGAGCTCAGCGGCAAAGTTGTGTCCAACTCTTTGTTACCCCATGGAGTGGGGCTAGGCTCCTCTGTCCGTGGGATTTTCCAGGCAAGAAGACTGGAATGGGTTGCCATTTCCTCCTCCAGAGGATCTCCCAACCCAAGGATGGAGCCTGCGTCTTCTGCCTGGCAGACATCTGCCGCCTGGGAAGCCCTTCATCAGAGAGTACCATCCTCCTCCACTGTGTATGTGACCTGAGGCCAAAAAGTCAGCTTTCAGTTCACAACCTCCCCCACACTACACACCCAAGCACGTCATAGATGCTTAACAAACAACACAATCTATCATTGAAGGAGTGAAAGTGAAGTCGCTCAGTCGTGTCCGACTCTTTGCGACCTCATGGACTACAGCCCATCACGCTCCTGTGTCCATGGGATTCTCCAGGCAAGAACACTGGAATGGGTTGCCATTCCCTTCTCCAGAGGATCTTCCCAACCCAGGGATCAAACCCGGGTCTCCTGCATTGTAGGCAGACGCTTTACTGTCTGAGCCACCAGGGAAGTCCATCGATGAAGGAGAGATTTGGGAAAAAAAAAAAAAGTTTTGATTTGGTCAGCTCATCAGTTTCATCAAGCACATTAATGCAGGCAATAAGGGTGGAATCCCACATCGATATTTCTTCCCGGGGTGGCTGTTTTGCTCCTTATTTTGAAATAACTGTAGAAGTATTAACTTCAGAGCTACTAAGGGATCGGGTCACTTGTTCCAGAGTCTTCAGTTGCCTCTGGAACAAATGACAAAGGGCCTCTTAATCGTGTTTAAATGTTGATAGGGGAGTCAGGCCAGAGGAATGTTACACAGAAGATCATCAGGGTACACGGAGAGAAAAGGAAGGTTGTTTTTCTAGACTCCCGAGACCATCTCGGGAAAAGAAATCTCCATTCTACGCTTACTTGTTTCGTAGCTTGTCTTTCTTTCCTTTGTTTAGAAACTTTTCTTTGGTACTTTTCCACCTTTATCTGCCTGCCTGTTCTGTGTTTCCCCTCCTACTGAGATGTCAGGTGTTTCCTTGCCCAATATTCTTCAATTTGATGGCTGTTTTCTCTCTGGAATTTTTTTTTTAATCCTTGTCTTTATGGCCCTCCCTTCTCCTGATTCATTCTTTTCTTCTGAGTCCTCTTTCTCCTTTCTGTAGCTGATGTGTTGACTTGAATTCATCACAGTTATTTAAATACTTGGGTGACGTCCATAGAACAACCAGGAGCAGCCCAAAGGGAACTGAGATTCCAGGAGCAGGGGCGAAGTCACAAGTGACAACATTCTTTGTGACAAACACAAAGGGAGGCTCTGCTTATTTTTATAAAGAGAAATTGAACAGCTGCGTGCAGAGAGAGATGATTAGGGCAAACTGGGCACGGGCTGGAAATGAACTACACAGAAAATATATCTATATATCACCCTGCCAAACCCTGCCATGCTCTAATTGTAAGCGTTCTGCATTCAAGCAATAAATTGTAAGACATTCAAACCTGATTGGAACCTTTAATTTTCATTCCTACGCATTCTCCTTCCACAGCGCGAAATTCCACGCCCACCACTGGTCAGAGCTGAGCGTGCTATCGGTATTTTCCTAGTAAATTCTTGCGCAGATAAAAAAGCTGATCTGATTTCATCCCTACGGAGGCCAAGCGGGTACGTCTACAGATGGGTCACAGCTAGAAGACCGACCTGGACTGAGCTCAAAGGCCATTCCAAAGAGTTTTAACATGGTGATTGTCAATTTCACGTCCACTTGAGTGGGTCACGGAGAGCCCAGATATTTTGGTCCAGTGTTATTCTGGATGTGCCTGTGAGCGCGTTCTGGGATGAAGGTAACATATCAGCAGACTGAGGACAGCAGACTGTCCTCCGTAAGACAGCTGAAGACATGAGTAGAACTCAAGGGCTGACTATCCACCATGTAAGAATTCTTACTGCACGAAGCTTCAGATCTGAATATCAACCTCTCTCCTGCGTTCAGACTTGAACTGACACATTGCCTCCACCTGGGTCTCAGGGTCTGGGGTTGAGATGAGAAATAAAACCTTCGGCCTTCGCAAGCCCACAGCTTTCTGACACACCCTGCAAAATCTTGTCTGACCTGCCAGGTTCCACCATCACATGGGCCAACTCCTTAACCATCAATCAAAGAACGCTTCTCATGTTGATTGCGTTCCTCTGAAGGGCCCTGATTAATATGAAAATGTAAGAAAACTCAGAGTCATTTATCAGAGCGTCGTCATATTCTTCCATGTGAGGCAAACAAAGCCTGTAACAAAGACAGCAAAGAATCTGCCTGCAGTGCAGGAGACCTGAGTGTGATCCCCAGATTGGGAAGACCCCCTGGAGAGGAGAATGGCAACACACTGCACTGTTCTTGCCTGGAGAACCCCATGGACAGAGGAGCTTGGTGGGCTACAGTCCATAGGGTCGCACAGAGTCGGACACGACTTAGCGACTAACATGACCATATTCTTATGTGTAAGACAAGCAAGGCCCAGGAAGATCTTTTCAGGTCTCAGGAGTTCTGGGGCATGCTTCCTAAGTCGCTTCAGTTGTGTCCAACTCTGAAAGCCCATGGACCGTAGCCCACCAGGCTCCTCCATCCATGGGATTCTCCAGGCAAGAATACTGGAGTGGGTTGCCATTTCCTTCTCCTCTGTCTTCTCTAGCATGCCTAATAACACTGGTGTACCATTTCCTTCCCTTTCTGAGGCATAAACACAGAATAGGGGTGTCTGCGTGGAGGCACTACTGTTTGGGGAATGTGCTTTTCATCTCTTCTTGAAATATCAATGACTTACTCTGAGGTACGCAGATTTAAAAAAAAAAAAAGACTTAGGAGCCTGGGTAAGGATTGAAGATTTTAAAAGCAAAGCAAACACTCATTTTAGGGCACCAGAAAATGGAGAATCATGGAGCAGTTCTGAAAATAACCCAGTAACAATTTGGTCCAAACAAGACACCGGAGGATAAGAAAGTTTTCTAAAGACATCGCTGACATATCAAATGGAACGTTCTGAAAGGAGTTCCTTTTTCAAGCCGTGCTTCTCAACACACTTTCTGTCATCACGTCCAAAGAGTTCTGGCTACTGAAGCTTTATCGTGCAGGTCGCAGGCTCCTGCAGCCTCTGAGGTCCTCTAGAAGCCAGACCAACTTCCTGCTGTCCTCCTTAGGGAGCCATCCGTCTCCCAAGTCCCTTCTTCCATGGAAAAAGTAAACGTGGCTGTCATAACAAACTGAGCCTCCTTTCTCTGCTTTTGCTTAAATGGTTCAGTTCAGTTGCTCAGTCACTCAGTTGTGTCCGACTCTTTGCAACCCCATGGACCGCAGCATGCCAGGCCTCCCTGTCCATCACCAACTCCCAGAGTTCACTCAGACTCATGTCCGTGGAGTTGGTGATACCATCCAACCATCTGTCATCCCCTGTTTAAATGGTTAAATATCATTTATTGCAAAGAGCCCCCTGAAAGCAACTCCAGCTTCAGTTCCTCACTCTCTAGGGCAGGAAATCTCTCTCAGGAGTGACAGAGCTGGTGCTCCGTGGATCCTGTCCTGTGTTCATTCGAGCCTTATGCTGCTGCTAGGTCAGTTCAGTCGTGTCCGACTCTTTGTGACCCCAAGGACTGTAGCCCGCCAGATCGCTCTATCCAGGGGATTTTCTGGGCAAGAATAGTGGAGTGGGTTACCGTGCCCTCCAGTGTTTAGAGTAAAAAAAAAAAAAAAA
>SJYV01004679.1:0-10047 GCA_006410875.1 Neotragus pygmaeus
TTTTCACTTTCCTGCACTGGAGAAGGAAATGGCACCCCACTCCAGTGTTCTTGCCTGGAGAATCCCAGGAACGGGGAAGCTTGGTGGGCTGCTGTCTATGGGGTCGCACAGAGTTGGACATGACTGAAGGGAGTTAGCAGCTTACTACTGTTATTATTTTATGAACACAACCTTCATTTGGAAGAGCAGTGTATGAAAGACAATGTAGAGCAATAGGGTGGGTGTTGAGGGTGACACAGAAGCCCCCACATCAGCCCAAGCTTTGAGGAAGCTTTTCCAACCCGAAGGTCTCTGCCGTACCCAGTGGAAAGGCACTGGGTTGCACCCATCAGAATGCTTGGTTATAACCAACAGAACTCCTTGAGTAAGTTTAAAGCAAAAAGGAGGTTGTAAAAGGACTCTGGAAATGCTCCACGGCTCCAGGAAAGTCCGGAGTGCAGGCTTGGAGGCTCAAAAGCAGAAGCAATGGCTCCACTCCAGTGGAGGAGCCCGTACCACTGCCGCCGAACAGACAGGAAGCTGGTGCTGACGATGTGGGGCACCGTGTCTCACCACGCTCAGCAGGATGGAGGCTGCAAGGCCAGCCTACACGGCAACCCTGTCGTACCAGCAAGTCTCCCGTGCCTGTGTCTGATTGGTGGATTCAAGGTCACATGACTGTGCCCTAGCTGCAAGGGAGGCTGGGAAGAAGCATCACCAGGTTCTGCCTTGGGAAGCCTGGGTTTTCCTGGTGGCTCAGCCATAAAAAATCTACCTGCAATCCAGGTGGATCCCTGGGTCAGAAAGATCCCCTGGGTCAGGAAGATTCCCCGGAGGAGAGGATGGCAACCTGCTCCAGTATTCTTACCTGGAAAATCCCATGGACAAAGGAGCCTGGTGGGCTACAGTTCAAAGGGTAGCAAAGAGTCAGACCTGACTGAAGTGGCTGAGCATGCATGCACCTTGGGAAGGCTAAGACTTTTAAGAGGGTTACGCTTAAGTACAGGAAGAGAGCTCAGAGGTTCTGGGAGGCTAAGGAGCAGCCCCATGCCTGCCATCTCACCAGCCCCTTTCCAGTCCCGTGAACCTTTGCACACTCGACTGCCCTGCTGCCTCTCGTGGCTTCTCCTCGCCCTTGTTCCCTGGTCATCTCTGACCCAGCTCCCCTGCACCAAGCTTCTTCTGCCTCCTCTCCTGCCCCTCCTTTGTGCTCCCATGCAGACCTCCATCTCAGCTTCCACAGAAGCCAATTGCTCTCATTCATTTTCCTGACAGTCTTTTCCTTGGGCCGAGTCTCTCAGCTTGTGGCCTTCCTTTCCATCTCTGACTCCAACATGTGGAGCATGGAGCTGGCATGAAGTCGGTGCCCCTGGTACGTGTGCGAGGAGACGAAATGAATGACAAAGTCCGCGTCACAGGGGTTCACGCTGCCCTCTGCAGAGGCATCTGGAAGCCCTTACTTGGTCTGAGATCTGAGGTTTCTAAGTGAGCCCACATTCATCAGGCTGCTTTTCTTTCCATTCCCCCAAGAAAAGAGAATTCTAGGAGGTCTCCCCCCGACCCCCGGCCCCCCAGAATAAAACTTGAGACTAAAACCAAAGGAAAATACGCCAACAGGAAGCGGGGCTGTTTCCCGGCTGAGTAATGCCCCTGGAGTGTGTGGTGACCCTGCCTTCCCAGCTAAACATTTCCCTCCCAGAGTCAGGGGGTGGGTGACAGGTTCAGCCCCATCTGGTTTCCTCTTGATTTATCCCTACCTCCCCAGGAGGAAGGCCGTGCCGTTGGTGAGGACTGGGAGTTAATCCGGCACTAAGTGAGTAATTAAAAGTGAGGCCTTGGATATTTGCGTAATGAGCTGAGAGTGCTTCCCACTGAGCTGTTGGACAGTTTCTCCAATCAATGTCGTCTTCACTTTTAATGGCAAGTGACAGTGTTTATATAAAAGGAAGGAGAAGAAGAAAGCACCTGGGTCTCCCCCAGACCGACTTGTCTGCCCTTCCTTCCCCTCTGTGATTCCATCTCCCTCAACCCTCACCACGGGGCTGGGCCACGGCAGGCTGGAACTTGGGTCTATGTGGCAAACACTTATGGGATGGTTCCAGAAGCCAGTATACGGTGTTCCATTAGGCTTCTCTCTTAGCTCAGTTGGTAAAGAATCTGCCTGCAATGCAGGAGACCCCAGTTAGATTTCTGGGTAGGGAAGATCCACTGGAGAAGGNATGTGGCAAACACTTATGGGATGGTTCCAGAAGCCAGTATACGGTGTTCCATTAGGCTTCTCTCTTAGCTCAGTTGGTAAAGAATCTGCCTGCAATGCAGGAGACCCCAGTTAGATTTCTGGGTAGGGAAGATCCACTGGAGAAGGGATAGGCTACCTACTCTAGTATTCTTGGGCTTCCCTTGTGGCTCAGCTGGTAAAGAATCTGCCTGCAATGCACGAGACCTGGGTTTGATCCCTGGGTTGGGAAGATGCCCTGGAGAAGGGAAGGGCTACCTGCTCCAGTATTCATGGACTGTATAGTCCATGGGGTCCCAAAGAGTCAGGCATGACTGAGTGACTTTAACTTTCACTTTCATTATATTTTGTAATAACCTAAATGGGAAAAGAATTCGAAAAAAAGGATACATGTATATATATAACTGAGTCACTTGGCCATATACCTGAAACTGAAACAACATTGTAAGTCAACCATGCTCTGATATCAAATAGAAATTAAAAAAAGAAAAAGGACACTGTGATGAACCCCCAGTCCAATGAGGGGGACACCTGGTCCCCGATTCATAGGTGAGAAGACAGGAACCTTGAGAGGTTTAGTACTGATGTTTCTTGGCTTCACCTGAGTGTTGGGGTCCAATGGTAGGCACGTGGCACTGTCTGCCTTCTTATCCGGGGCCTAAAGCTTGGTGCTGACTAGAGGGGGCTCAGCCTGCATCCAGTGGTCCTGCCCTGATGTGCAGTGTGTTTTAAAGACATCTCAGCAGAGAAGAGAGACTGGAGAACCATGTGTCATCTTGCCAGTGATGGTCTAACTCCAGGAAGGGCAAGAAAAACAAAGGTGCTGAGACTTAGTGTTTTCTCACCAGAGGAGGACCCAGAACCCGCCCTGCCCTTCTGGCTTCCGTGGGGAGACAGACTGGAAAGTTGTTCTGGTGGGGCTGGGGGCTCACTCCTCCTGTGACAGTGACCACCCCCAGACAGCCTCATGGCTCTGCTCAAAGCTGTTCTCAGAGCTTTGCCTCCGGCTACAGGACACCATGTTCTCCAATCCCCTTCAAGGCTAGATCTGACCTACTGGGTGTGTGTGTGTGTGTGTGTGTGTGTGTGTGTGTGTGTGTGTTTTAATTTAATACTACATTGCCCTTCAAGCTTGGACTTCCCCAGACTTGAGGATCAGCACATTGACATTTTCGGCAAACTAAGGTTCTAGTTCTGGGCTTCTAGGTCTAGTTCGGGCTTCCCTGGTAGCTCAGTTGGTAAAGAATCCACCTGCAATTCAGGAGACACTGGTTCGATTCTGGGTCGGGAAGATCCCCTGGAGAAGGGAAGGACTACCCACTCCAGTATTCTTGGGCTTGCCTGGTGGGTCAGTTGGTAAAGAATCCGCCTGCAATACAGGAGACCTGGGTTCAATCCCTGGGTCAGGAAGATCTGCTGGAGGAGGGCATGGCAACCTACTCCACTGTTCTTGTCTGGAGAATCCCCATGAGAAGTGGAGCCCAGTGGGCTACAGTCCATGGGGTCACAAAGAATCAGACACGACTGACTGACTTTCACTCACAGGGTTCTAGGAGGGCTCCCCTGGTGGCTCAGATGGTAAAGAATCCCCCTGCCATACAGGAGACCTGGATTCACTCCCTGGGTGGGGAAGATCCCCTGGAGAAGGGAATGACAACCCACTCCAGTATTCTTGCCTGGAGAACCCCTGTGAAGCCTGGTGGGCTACAGTCCATGGGGTCCCAAAGAGCAGGACAAGATTGAGCAACTAACACACACACACACACACACACACAGGTTCTAGGAAGCAAATCTTCCCAGCAGGGATGGGCTTTTGGCTCTAAGAGGGAACCACAAGATAATCATGTCTGCTTAGGGCTCTGCCCCCGGACCTTTTCCCAATGTGATGTTACCTTTGTGGGCACTCCCCAAACACCTTGGGCATTGACTTGTCCTTATCAAAATGGGAGTCCCAAATCTGGAGATAGTGTGTTCCATCCAGTCCAGCCCCGGTCCCTGCAGAGAGCTCACCTGTAGTGAAACAGCCCAGGCTTCCTCTCTGAATATCTGTCCTTGCCTTCCCTCAAGCTTGCCAGGCACACTGGCATGGGGTTCACGGCCATGTTTGCCTCTGCCTGACCCATCTGTTCCGGGTCCTCCAGAGCATCCCCACGTCTTGACTCCAGTGTTGCTTTCCCAATGAGACCGTCTCTGAGCACCCCCTCCCATCCCCACACCGCTCCATCCTTCCATCAGCCTCGCCCACAGTGGCTGGCAGGTCTCATCTCCACCCCGTATGCTACACATCTCACGTTTACGCTGCTGTTGCCACTTGTCTCCTAGCTAGAATGGAAACACCATCAAGGCAAGAATTTGGCTGTCTGCTCTGTGCACTGTTCCCGGCTCCTGAGACATTCATGGCACGTGGTAAGTTTCCAGGAAAGACCGAAGAGAGACGGAACAAGCTACTCCAAGTCCAGTGGACTTTCAGCTTCCTTTATCAGGCTCCGTGGGCCCAGAGTCAGTCTCCCACCATGAGTATCCCACCTGATGTCCTAGGTGTAATTTCCTGGTCACGTGCGTGTCCTCTAGACCCAACGCTACTGCATGTGTGGATGTCTAAAAGGTTCCCTTTTGTTTCTCCTTAAGACTAAGTCAGATTTTCAAAATTTGACAGTTTATGATAATTGCTTATAATTATCTAAAAAAATGATACAATTGAATTTATTTACAAAACAGAAATAGACTCATAGACATCGAAAGCAATTTATGATTACCAAACGGGTAAGGGGAGGGGGAGGGATAAATTAGGAGTATGGGATTAACAGATATATTCTACTATATATGAAATAGATAACCAACAAGGACCTAGTGTATAGCACAGGGAACCACAATCAACATCTTGTAATGGTCTATAATGGAAGAGAATCTGAAAAAGAATATCTATATTTATATATCTGAATCACTTTGCTCTACACCTGAAGCTAACACAGCATTGTAAATTAACTATACTTCAATAAAAAATAAATTAAAAAATTTTAAGTTGGTGGTTTAGACTTTTTTCTTTCTTCCTCCATCTTCCCTCCTTTCTTTCTCTCTTTCTCTTTCTGCTTCCTCAGATAACATAACTACAAGAACGCTGACATCTTTTCTTTCTGAAATTGTTGTACTGCGCTGCCAGACTTGACCCCTCCTCTGCATTCCAGACCTTTATTTCCAACTGCTAACAGCACCTCTCTCTACATACTAGCACACTGCATCATCGAGGTGGGGTCCTGATTTATAATCCAGATGAAGGTGAGACTGAGCTGCCCCTTCTCCTTCCATCCTGCCTGAAGCCCACCCCCACCTGCCCCTAGGCGGTAACTCCATAGCACCTCGGGGCACAGAGTTGGAAAAGCAAACTCTTGTACTAGTTCCCAAGATAAATCTGGGCTGAATTGGAGCTCTAAATATAAAAACAAGTGAAAAAATGTAAAAGGCCACAAGGAAACAGAAATGATTATTTATCTTATCTCAGAGTGGAAAGACCTTTCAGATGTATTTATTTGAGTAGTTAACACGCAGTAAGCAATCCAACAGGTCCCAGCTGACATGAACAGGCATGTCACCGTCAAATATGTTTCAACCACTCTCCTCCCCTGAACCTTCTCCCAGCTCCTTACTCAGAGTCACTATTTTAACAATTATTGTCAGGTTTTTGGATATATTTTTAAGAAAAAATTTTTTTAAATCTATGCAGCAGCATGAGCAAATCTATCTCAGTTCCTCAACCAGGGATTGAAACTGTAGTCCCTTTAGTGGAAGTGCAGAGTCTTAATCAATGGACAGACAAGGAAGTCCATGTTACTCTTTAAAGATATTATGTGTATTAAAAAATATGGAAGCACATTACACACACTGTTCTGCATCTTTCTTTTCATGCAGCAATTATTACTTTTTATGAGTAGTCACAGATCTACTTTCTTTTAAAAAATTGTTTAATTATTTTAACAGCAAAATTATAGAATCAGCACAGAAGACAGTATTAAAATTTGCAGCATTTTGTCCAGAAAATTTTAACAGGTTTATTTACAATAAGTTGAACTGCTGAAACTCTTTTGCTGAATCATCCTGACCTGCATTACTGCTCTATGTCCCTGCACTTCTATTGGAAATTCACGTCCGATGAAAATGGAAAAACTGCCAATATTTGTTTGGTTGCTGACCCCTATTTTTATAGTTGCAGTCATTTGCTTCAGTACCTTAGATCCCACACTGGGGCAAAACTGAACATTCAAAACTGCTAATAACAAGGAGAAGGGATTTGTTTTTTTTTTAAAAATAAGATGTGTCCTACCGCAGTGAGATCTTGAGTGTGTTCTCCTTGAGTGTGAAATGGAAGTCGCATGTCTTTTGGCGTAATGCTTAACTCTGTGGCGTGGAGAGCACAAGGTCGATGACTTCAAAAACTTAACAACACAGGTTCTACAGCCCGGAAGCCAACTGCTTTGCAAAAGCCATGAATTAGAGGCCTGCTTATTGGTTCTCCATCTCCTTGGGATGGCGTTCAGCCAGCTGCAATTTCAGGGTCCCTTTGTCATATTGAGTGTAGAAGTTTTACATACTCAAATCCATCAAATTTCCTTTTACGGCATTTGGATTAGGATCATGCCTATGAGAAAATACACAGATACACACAGAGATATCTTCCATAAATACAAACAAATTTTTCCTATATTTACTTCAATACATTTTTTAATTTCATTTTTTTCATTTAAATTGTTGCTTCATTTGAAATATATTTACATAGAGAACAAAGAAGCAGTCTCAGATAATTTTGTCAGCGTCATTTCAGTTCAGTTGCTCAGTCGTGTCTGCAGCACACCAGGCCTCCCTGTCCATCACCAACTCCTGGAGCTTGCTCACACTCATGTCCATCAAATCGGTGATGCCATCCAGCCATCTCATCCTCTGTTGTACCCTTCTCCTGCCTTCAGTCTTTCTCAGCATCAGGGTCTTTGCCAATGAGTCAGTTTTTTGCATCAGGCAGCCAAAGTATTGGAGCTTCAGCTTCAGCATCAGTCCTTCCAATGAATATTCAGGACTGATTTGCTTTAGAATTGACTGGTTGGATCTCCTTGCAGTCCTAGGGACTCTCAAGAGTCTCCTCCACACCACAGTTCAAAAGCATCAATTCTTCGGTGCTCACTTTCTTTATGGTCCAACTCACATCCATACATGACTACCGGAAAAACCATAGCCTTGACTAGACGGACCTTTGTTGACAAAGTAATGTCTCTGCTTTTTAATATGTTGTCAAGGTTTGTCATAGCTTTTCTTCCAAGGAGGAAGCATCTTTTAATTTCATGGCTGAAGTCACCATCTGCAGTGATTTTGGAACCCAAGAAAATAAAGTCTTTCATTGTTTCCATTGTTTCCCCATCTATTTGCCATGAAGTGATGGGACTGGATGCCATAATCTTAGCTTTTGAATGATGAGTTTTAAGCCAGGTTTTCCACTCTCCTCTTTCACTTTCATCTAGGGGCTGGAGAAGGGAATGGCAAACCACGTCAGTATTCTTGCTCTGAGAACCCCATGAACAGTNNNNGATATTACTTGTAAGTACAAATACATTTCCAGAAATTCATTTCTGAAAGATTAATATGTGCCTCACTTCTTCACTTACCACCCTGCTGCCCCTTTATTTAACAGCTATCTCAGTCTCCTAATTTCCTCTGGATGACCCCATAGACAATTAAAATGCTTGTTTTTTTATATCAGAATACTGCTCTCTCTCATAATACATCCCATATCTCTTTTTTCTATTGAAAGGACATTTGAACCCAATTTTTATTTTTATTTATTTATTTATTTTTAAAAATAAATTTATTTATTTATTTATTTTTTGATTTGACTTTACAATACTCTGTTGGGTTTGCCATACATCGACATGAATCCACCACAGGTGTACATAAGCTCCCAATCCCAAATCCCCCTCCCACCTCCCACCCCACAACGTCTCTCTGGATCATCCCCGTACACCAGCCCCAAGCATCCTGCATCCTGCATCAAACATAGACTGGTGATTCGTTTCTTACATAATAGTATATATGCTTCAATGCCATTCTCCCAGATCATCCCGCCCTCTCCTACTCCCTCTGAGGCCAAAAGTCCATTCTCTATGTCTGTGTCCTTTTGTTGTCTCACATACAAGAGTCATTTTATGTCTACTACTATCAAATTATGAAAAGATCCTGTTGGTTGGACTGTTATTGCATTAAATCTTTATTTAATTTGGAATAAATTGGCATCTTTTCCCCCTCTTGTCTTTTTATTCAGAGACATGTTCTCTTGATTTTCTTAAGTCTTCTTTTATGGCCTTCAGCAAAGCTTCATATTTTTCTTCATGAAGATTCTTCCATTATCTTTTTAGAGTCGTTCTTAGAGATTTTATGTTTTTTATTGTTATTGTAGAGGGAGTCTCTTTTTCTCTTTATGTCCTCTCATCTGTTATTGCTGTTATATTAAAAAAGTTATTAACTTTGGCATTTTTATCATAGATTTGGCTATATTATTGAACTCTCGTTTCTTTTTAATAGCTTTTCAGATGATTCCCTTGGGTTTTCTTGATATATCAGATGATCTAAAAATAACTTGATTTCATCTCTTCCTCCAGAAATTATATCTCTTTATTTCTACTTCATTCAGAATTGCATTAGGTGGAAATTAAAGAACAACGTGAACCAATAAAAATACCCCCTGGCCTCCTTTTCTTGTCCTGATTTAATGGCAACATCTGGGATACTTGACCATCAAATGTGAGATGAAGTTAGATGTTCGACTCTTCCTAATTTTCCAAAATGTTGCAGAAACTGAAATTGAGAATAAATATTAAATTTTTTCAACTGCCTTCATAGTATATGTTAGGACTGCTTGGTTTTATAAATGCATTACATTAAGTTAATAGTTTATTGATTATTAAACCACTTTGCCTTGCAAGTTTCTCTACAATGTCACAGAGAACACTGTTAAAACTAATTTGAATTTTGGTTTGCTAATGTTCATTTGTTCTTTTATTCACAACTTATATAATATGAACTGGGCTTCCCTCTTGGCTCAGCTGGTAAAGAATCTGCCTGCAATGCAGGAGACCTGGGTTCGATCCTTGGGTTGGGAAGATCCCCTGGAGAAGGAAAAGGCTACCCACTCCAGTATTCTGGCCTAGAAAATTCCATGGACTATACCCATGGGATCTTAAAGAGTCAGACACAACTGAGCAACTTTCAGTTCACTTTATATAAATGAGATAAGTGCATATGTATCAAGGTCTGTGTGTGAAGGTCTGTCCTGACACTCACAGAACCTAGAATGCGACTATAAATAGAGGCCCTGGGATCAGAGTATAATGAGAAGTCCACACAGCATGTGCCTAAGCATTACAAAGTTGTAAACCAAGCTGATGAACAACTAAATCATACATAATCTATCCTACCCTTTCAAATATACCTGTAACAAAGCAAATAGTCTGCAGGGTTATGACTTCATGATTAAAAGTTGGCAAAATAATTAAGAGAAAGCTGAATTTATATTTATAATATATACATTATATACAAATATAATATATATGTATGTAATATAATAATATATAATTACATAATAATATAATATATAATAACATAAATATATTATAGATAATATATTATAATATATCATATATCATGTATTTTATATATTTATAATTTAAAATAATATATCTAATATATATTAATATAATATAACATATAATAAATATATTATAATATAGTATAATAATACATTATATTATAGTATATAATTATAATATATTTCTTATAATTTTAATTATATATCT
>SJYV01004681.1:0-16111 GCA_006410875.1 Neotragus pygmaeus
AGCCCCCCAAAATAAAGTCTGACACTGTTTCCACTGTTTCCCCATCTATTTCCCATGAAATGATGGGATAGATGGATTATTACTACTAAAATTTTGACTTATTTTCTTCCAATCTTTTTTTCCTATTCATAGATTTTGTACTTGACATAATTGAGATAAATATAATACTATAAATAGGATTATATATGTATATATTGTATAGGTTCATATATGTATATATTGTTTACATATATAATCCTATTTATAGTATTATATTTATCTCAATTATGTCAAGTACAAAATCTATGATAGGAAAAAAAGCAAAATTTCAGTAGTAATAATCTATCTATTCTACCATTCTCTCGTGGCTCAAACAATAAAGAATCTGCCTGCAATGAAGGAGACCTGGGTTCAGTCCCTGGAATGGAAGATGCCCTGGACCAGGGATGGCAACCCACTCCAGTATTCTTGCCCGGAGAATCCCGTGGACAGAGGAGCCTGGTGGCTGTAGCTCACGGTGGTCACAAAGAGTCAGACATGACTGGGCGACTAACACACACACACACATCTATTTTTCAGGGTAGGAGCTGAAGCACAGAGAAATCAAACAACCTCCCAAGGCCATGGTGGCAGACCTGGGGGTCACAGCCGGGCCCTTGGCTTTGCTCGGGTCTCTGATATGCAAGTCTGGCTTCTTGCTGTGCTCACTGGACTAAATACTGAGGCTTGGGTCCCTCTCTTTGAGACCGGTGGCCTTGGCCTGGAGCCCACAGGCTTTGGGAGTTTTCAAAGGTCTCCAGATTGGTGATGATTGCAGCCAGCTTTGCAAACCACTGTTTCAGATCCAGCTGGTGGAAGTTCAGACCCTCAAGTGCCTAGCCAGGCTCCAGGGGGACATGCCAGCCCGCTCTCTGCCCCTCCAGCTCATCTGAGTGAAGTGAAAAGTGACAGTATTAGTTGCTCAGTTGTGTCCAACTCTTTGTGACTCCATGGACTATAGCCACCAACCTCCTCTCTCCATGGAATTCTTCAGGCAAGAATACTGGCGTGGATAGCTATTCCACTCTGGAGTGGATCTTCCCAACTCAGGGATCAAACCCAGGTCTTGTGCATTGCAGACAGATTCTTTACTATCTGAGTCACTGGGGAAGCCCTGGTGTTCTTATCCATCATTCTAATCTCTCTGGCGAGACACTAAATGCTCTGAGGGCGAAGACTCATGTCCTTTGTAGATTCTCCACTGTAATACTGTCACTAGGTCCTAGTGCTTATTAAAAAGTCCAGTAGTCTATAGTCACTTTCTTTCCGTATCCAGAAGAATATCCCTCAGCCTTGTTCCTGCACAGTGTCTGTTGCCCCTCAAACCCTCAACCCCAAAGGCAGAAGCAGGCAGCTCACCTTCCGGCACAAACATGTTCGAGATCACCATGAGCCCGGCCAGGATGAGGAAGGAGGCCACTGTGGCCCGGCGGCCCACGTAAATCATGGCGATGGTGGCCACCAGCATGGCCGGGATGTCTATGACGCCAAACAGGACCTGTACCAGATACACGCTGAGCCCAAACTTCTGCAGGTCCATGGCCAGGCCGTAGTAAGCCAGGGAGTTGGAGAACCTGGCAGAGGAGGCAGACGGCCCTGCTTCAGCCCAGAGCTCACTGTCCTGGATCTGAGAAAGGCACCCAAGGGTGAACAGCATAGGACTCCTCTGCTGGCTCTACCATCAAAATATTCCCAGAACCTGACTACATCAGTGGGGAGCGAAAATGCCCTGGCTTGGCAGGACCTCCCTCCTGGTCTCCTAAGCCTCTGAATTTTGGCCTCGGAGCTCATGCCCCTCCATCCACATCCCTTCCCAGCCACCCTGAGTCCAGCCAGCATCATTCCAGCCCCTCCGTCTCCAGGCTTCAGCGGCTGATCTGATCTGGACAGGACATCAAGAATTAGAGGGAGGTTCAAGAAAAAGCTTGTGACCATTTAATATGGCTTGTCTCGAAACTTCTGTAAATCCTATATTTTAGTAAAATATTTTTGTTATTAAAAAAAAAAAAAGGAATTGGAGGGAGGCACATCCCCCGTGGTCCAGTGATTAGGACTCAATCCCTGGCCAGGGAGCCAAGATCTCGGGGTTCACAGCCAAACTGACTGCACTGGCCTGGAGTTCCAACACTCGGGGTCTCCACAGAAACTTACAAGGTCCCTGAGACAGTGTTTCAAAGAGTTACTTGTACATCCATGTTTATAGCAGTGTTATTCACAATAGCCGAAAGGTGGAAGCAAGCCAGGTGTCCATCAACAGCAAGTGGTCTACACATGCAATGACTCAGCCTGAAAAAGGCAGAAATCTTGACCATGCTACCACATGAATGGACCTTGAGGACATCATACTAAGTGAAATAAGCCACCCACAAAAAGAGAAGTATTGTATAATTCCACTTACGGGAGGCCCCTAGAGTGATCAAGTTCACAGACGTGGAGGGTAGAATGCTGGTTGCCAGAGGCTAGGGTGGGGGAGCAGGAATGGAGGAGATATTGTTTAATAAGTACAGAGTTTCAGTGTCGAAAGATGAAAAGATTTCTGCTGATGGTGGTACAACAATGTGGTAGGTACGCAACACGGCTGAAACGCACAGTTACAAACGGTTAGGGTGCTGCGACTTCCCTGGTGGGCCAGTGGTATAGACTCCACACTTCCACTGCAGAGGGCACAGATTTGATCCTTGGAAACTAAGATCCCATTTGCCACGTGACATGGTCAAAAAAAATGGTTAAGATGCTAAAGTTTATGTTATGTGTATTTTATGACACTTTCTGGATGTGAAACAAAATAAAATGTCCCTGAGGAAGAGGCTTGAGATGGGCGCTCATGACCCATTTGCATAGGTCTTGTTTCTCTGTAGGACATGCTGGCACAGACCCAGGAGTGTAGGGAGAGGGGAAGTGGAAAAACAGAAAGTGGCAGTGGCCTCTCTCCCACCAGGGCCCAGCATCAGCCCCCAAACCTCTTACTGAGAAACTCCTGCCATCCCTCCCAGCTATCCCCAGCCGTGTGAGTCAGTGAGGATGGAGAAAAGGAGAATAGACTCCAGGAAAAGGTGACAGTTATTCTTGTGGGCACTATTGACGATAGCCAAGACATGGAAGCGACCTAAATGTCCACGGGCAGATGAATGGATAAAGAAGTGGTAGGACTTCCCTGGTGGTGCAGGGGTTAAGAATTCACCTGCCAATGCAGGGGATGTGGGTTCGATCCCTGGTCCAGGAAGATTCCACATGCTGTGGAACAGCTGAGCCTGAGCACCACGTACTAAAGCCTGTGTGCCCTAGGGGCCATGCTCCACAACAAGAGAAGCCACGGCAGTGAGAAGCCGTGCGCCACAACTAGAGAGCAGCCCAGCTCTCCGAAACTGGAGAAAGCTGCTGCAGCCGTGAGACTCAGTGCAGCCAAAAAAAAAAAAAAAGAATGCATACATTAAATTTTTTTAATAAAATAAAGAAGATGTGGTATATTTATACAGTGGAGTATTACTCAGCCACAAAAAAGAATTCAATAATGCCATTTGCAGCAACGTGGAAGGACCTAGAGTTTATCACATCAAGTGAAGTCAGACAGAGGAAGATAAATATCATTTGATATCACTTATATGTGGAATCTAATGATACAAATGAATTTATGTATGAAACAGAAAGACCCACAGACAGAGAAAAGAAACACAGTTTTTATAGGGAAAAGCGGAGGAATTTGAGATTAACATATATACCTACTATAGACAAAATAGATAACCAACAAAACCTACTATACAGCACAGGGAACTATACTCAATATTTTGTAATAAACTATAAGGGAAAAGAATCTGGAAAAAAATAGATAATGTATAACTAAATCACTTTGCTGTACACCTGAAACTAACAACATTGTAAATCAGCTATGTACTTCAATTTAAAAAGTGAGAGAGAAAAATGATGGATTTTTCTGGATTTTTCTGACCTAGTCATAGAAATCCTTTAATTCTGGATATAGAGGTAAAAGGTGTGGAAGTCAGAGGCTCAAAATGTGAGAAGGATTATGCTGTGATGAAAATTCTCCTTTGAGATGGAGGTGGCCATATGGCAAGAATATAAATGGCCTCAATGACCTGAGAGTAGCCCTTGGCTAACAGCTAGTGGAGAAATGAACATGTCAGTCCCACAACAACAAAGAACGCAGCCAACAACTTGAATGAATTTGAAAGTGAACTCTTCCCATGCAGCCTGCCCACCATCTTCATTTCAGCCTTGTAAGAAAATGCTCAAGAGAGAACTCAACCATATTATGCCTGGACTTCCGACCTACACAACGATAAGCACATAAGTGGGTATTGTGTGGGATATTAAACGACACAAAGGAGCTTATCTATGAAATAGAAACAGACTCACAGCTGTAGGGAACAGACCTGTGGTTGCCACGGGGGAAGAGAAGAGGGAGAGGGGGAGTTTGGGATTAGCAGATCCAAACTGTTACATACAGGATGGATAAACAGCAAGGTCCTACGGAATAGCGCAGGGAACTATATTCAATATCTTGTGATAAACCATAGTGGAAAAGAACATGAAAAAGAATGCATATATATATGTGATATAACAGTCGCTTTGCTGTACAGTAGAAACTAACACACTGTTGTAAATCACTGTAAACCAACTATCCTTCAACAAATAAACTTTTAAAAAATGGTATTGTTTTAAGGGCGGTTCAAGAGGGACAGGACATATGTACACCTATGGCTGATTCATGTTGATGTTTGACAGAAAACAACAAAATTCTGTAAAGCAATTATCCCTCAATTAAAAAAATAAATAAATTTTAAAAAGGGGAAAATTTTTGCTTAAAAGACATTGTTAGTTTATTGAACCTGGGTATTTCTTAAGGCTGCAAATGTACTTCTGTATCATTAATACTTGATTAAAGAAACTCAATTAATGAAAAAAATGGTATTGTTTTCACCTGTTAAGTTATGGTCATTTGTTACATAGCAACATGAAACTAATACAGTATATGAAAACTAAAGTCATTGTTGAGAGAGTTGAGGGACACCCAGTCAAAAATTAACTGGCTTCCATTCATATCCTTTGTTCAATAACGCGTTTGCTCAACTGGGAAATAGAAAGTGGGAACATAGGAGTGGCCTGTGAAGATGTGAACGCCCCAGCTAAAAGTCTTCCCAGAACCTGGGTCCCGAGGAGCCCTCTGGCTGCCCGGGCTCAGAATGGCCTCACAGGCAACACTTTTGGGGGAGAAGCCCTCTGAATGCTCAGCTTTGGGGACAACCCCACATTTGCAGGGCACAGGGATATAAAGTGTTTTTCCAGAGTGGGGAACTTCCCAGAATCCCCTGGAGGCATATTAGGATGCAACCAGGGGTATTTCATTCAAGTTGCCTGGCTGAGTTCAGTCGGTGCCCCCAGCTGGGTGAGACCCAGCTCCAGATGTGGGTTCCCTAGGTCAGCAAGGGTATCTTATGCACGACCTTACGTCTTAGCAACCAGCAGGGGCCCAGAGAATCCTGGACACTCAGAAGACATGGAAAAAAGCATGGGGAACAGGACTGACTTCACGAGGCCCTTCTGTGCATTGCATTAAGTGTTTGAGAGTTTGTCAGTCGGGACACTGGCGTGTCCTGGGCTTGGGTCAAAGTCCTGGCCAGGAGCCCAATACCTACCAGACCACCATGAGACAGCACGTGACTTTACGGATGGCTGGGGTTCGGAAGAGGTCCAAGACTGAGGTGGAGGGGCGGCCAGTTGCAAACTCACTCTGGATGTAGGCGCTCACCACCTGGGCGATGAAAGTCTGATCAGGGGAGGCGGGGTCTGCGATCCTATTCCCAGGGGAGGGCCAAGGTCTCGAGCCCTGGCAGGATGGTTGACCCTTGTCCCCTCCCCAGGCCGGTTCCAGGACTCTGAGGTGAGGCAGAGGCTCCAACCTGAGTCCCAGGGCGCCTGGGCTGCCCACTGAAATAACCAGGGGCACCCTCAGCCCCTCTCCTGGCATCAACTCTGAGACGGTCTCAGCAGTGGTTAAGAAGGCAGGTTCCCAGGGGTTCTGCCACCTCCTATTGTGTTTTCTTAAGCTGATTGCCTAAGTTTTTATTTCCCTGTCTGTTCCCTCTAGATCCAAAGGGTTGGGTGACTTGGTAATCCAAACATCAGATTCCTCATCTTTAAAAGTGAGGCATTAGGAAATCCCTTGGTGGTTCGGTGATTAGGACTCGGCGCTTTCACTGCCATGGCCCCAGTTCAATCTCTGGTTGGGGAACTGAGATCCTGCAAGCTGCGCAGAGCAACCAACAAAAAAAAAGTGAGGCATTAAATGAGATTGTGTATGGAAAACCCTTAGCATGGTATCAAGCAACTGGCTAGATAAATGTGTTTATTTATAATAAATGGTAACTATCTTATCATAAATGGTATGCATGGTAAATGGTACTTTTATTATTGATTATTTGATAATTTCATCTTAGGATTTTTATTTTATTTTATTGAATTTTTGGCTAAATGTGAATGGGTTATTTCCCCATCCCACAGATGGACAGGCTGATGAACAGAGCAGTGAAATGATTTACCCCAGATCACAGAGCCATTCTGTGGTTATACATCTTCGTCTCACTGGAGCTCTTCCCACTCTATTTAGTCTCAGCCTGTTCACCTGGATGGTGAGTCCTGGCAAGTCACCATATCCCAGCACATCTCGAGGCTGCCAGCAAGCCTGAAAACTGGTGCTCCCCTCACTTGCACCAGGCCCGCCTACCTCCTTGGTCAGCCTTTCCCCCTCCTCCTTTTTCCCGTTCATTGCAGCCACCTTCCGCAGGTTCTTCAGAGCTGCCTGGGTATTGCCGTGAAGGAGGAGCCATCGAGACGACTCTGGCAGCCACCTGGGACCAAGGGCAGGATGAGAATGAGTGGTGCTGAAAGGGCCACCGTGACGGCCTGTGATGGCCACTGGGGCACTGAATGGGCAGGGTGGCACCATGCCATTCCTCAAACCACAGCACACCCTCTTTCACCGTCCAGACCCCAGAAAAAAGGAAAAACCCTTGCTGTCAGCAGAATCGGGAAAACTGGGGGACACGCAGCCTCTCTCGCAGCACATCTTTCAGAGAATCTCTACAGTGTATTTAGAGACGACACGGGCCTTCCGGTGTCCACAGATCTGGTTTTGAAACTGGTTCTGACCCCAGTAAATGGCCTTTTTGTTTGTTTTCCTTTCGTTGTTTGTTGTAGTTAATTTTCTTTTTTTCTTAAAATTTTTGCTGGAGTATAGTTGATTTATAATGCTGTCCTACTCTCTGCTATAACAGCAAAGTGAAACAGTCACACATATACCTAAATCCCCTCTTTTCTAGATTCTCTTCCTATATAGGTCATTATAGAGTACTGAGTAGAGTTCTCTATGCTATATAGTAGGTCCTTATTGGTTATCTACTTTATATATGAAAAAAAAGTGAAAATGTGTTGCTCAGTCTTGTCCGACTCTTTGCAATCCCATGGACTGTAGCCTGTCAGGCTTCTCTGTCTATAGAATTCTCTAGATATGAATGCTGGAGTGGGTAGCTATTCCCTTCTCCAGGGACTCTTCCCGACCCAGGGATTGAACCTGGGTCTCTTGCACTGCAAGCATATTCCTTACCACCTGAACCACCAGGAAGCCCTAACTATATATACTAGTGTGTACATGTCAATCCCAGTCTCTCCCCGTATGTGGCTTTGAAGAAGTCATGGATCCACCTGGGCTGCCTCTGCACTCCTCTTATAAAATTCCCTGGGGTTGTGAGGCGCAAAGGAGCTGCTGAAGGCAAAGCTCTTGGTGTGTTCTGGCCCCTCAGTAATGTAAGGGGTCCTAGCCTGAACCTGCCCACAGCCATGCCTGGTCCTCATGAGTCCATGTCCTCACTCCTGCATGTCCCCACCACGTCCCCCAAATTCCAGTCGCTGCCCACCCCAAGGCTCCCCCAGGGACAGGTGATAGCCCGGCTATGCAGGTGCTCTGCCCCAGCCCTCTCTGCTCAGGACGTACCAAGAGTAGAGGAAAAAGACGAGGAAGGGGACAGAGACCGCAAACTGCAGCCACCGCCAAGGGCGGATCAGGTACGCCACGCCCGCCAGGATGAGCTGACCCGAGGTGAACGAGTACCCCAGCAAGATCCCCGCCACGGTCCGGCCCCGGGTGGGCATCCACTCCACGACTGCAGAGAAAACCACGCCAGGCTCAGTGGGGCTCGTTGCTCACGTGGGTGTTTAATTCAAGACTTCCCCTCCTTTAGAATGACTCTGTGGTCACTGGAAATCATTCCAGAGAGGCATTGAGCACAGGCAAAGATGTCCCAACCTCAGTCCTTAACCTTCGACAAATGCCACGTGGACTAAAGAGCTTCACGTAGGGCTTCTCTGGTGGTCCAGGGTTAGGAATCCACCTTGCAAGGGAGGGGACACGGGTTCGATTCCTGGTCCAGGAAGCTTCTGCATGGCATGGGGCAACTAAGCCTGTGCACCACACTCACTGAAGCCTGAGCCTAGAGCCTTCGCTCCGCAATAAGAGAAGACACTGCAGTGAGAAGCCTGCACGCGGCAACCAGAAACGTGAAGTCACTGAGTCACGTCTGACTTTTTGCGACCCCATGGACGGTAGCCTACCAGGCTCCACGATCCACGGGATTTTCCAGGCAAGAATACTGGAGTGGGCTGCCATTTCCTTTTTCAGGGGATCTTCCCCAAACCGGGATCGAACCTGGGTCTCCTGCGTTGCAGACAGACGCTTTACTGTCTGAGCCAAGCATAGCCCCCAAACTAGAGAAAGTCCCTGTGCAGCAACAAAGACCCAGCACAGCCAAAACCAAATAAATACATATTAAAAAGGAGCTAAATATAACAGTAAAAGTATAACAATATTAGAATAAATCATGCTAGATGCCTTTTCAATCCTAGAGTCAGGAAAGGCTTTTCCAAGAATGTCACAAAACCCAGAAACAACAAAAGGGAAGACCAACAAAGAGCTTCATAAAAATAAGAAGTCTCTGCTTAAAAAAAAAATACCCATTGTAAGCAGAGTCATAACTTCAGCAAAAAAGCCAGGGGAAAAAAATACCATTTCAAATAATAGTCAAAGGGTGAATTTCCCTAATCTGGGAAGAATTCTTACAGATCGATAGGAAAACAACTAACAAGCCAAAAGGAAAAATGGGCAAAGGCTGTGAATAGTTGGTCGAAAAGGGAATATAGTGACTCTTAATTACACGTGTGTTTGTCTGTGTTAGTTACTCAGTTGTGTCCAACTCTTCGTGATCTCGTGGACTATATATAGCCTGCCAGGCTCCTCTGTCCATGGAATTCTCCAGGCAAGAATACTGGAGTGAGTTGCCATTCCCTTCTCCAGGGGATCTTCCTGACCCAGGGATCGAACCTGGGTCTCTTGCAATGTACGCAGATTCTTTATCTGAGCCACCAGGGAAGCCTCTTTAATTACGTGATTTTTTGCAAATAGCAAAACTTGGAAACGATTTAAATGTCCATCCGTGGGGGCCTGGTGACATAGAGAGGCACACTCTCACGAAGCAACCAGAATAAACGGAAGAGGATGCTGCTTTCAGGCGGCAGCCAGCTCGTGTGTCCAGTCCATTGGCAAACCCTGTGACTTCTCCCCGCAGAACCTCAGAGCCTAGCTACGCCTTCCTGCCTCCCCTGTGCTAACCCCGGCTCTCTGCAGCCTCGCCTCTGGCCCGGTGACCGGATGAGCCTCACATCGGCCTTCCTGCTCCTGTCCTCCAGCCAGGGGTCCTGGCTGATGCCAAGTGGGACCAAGTCAGGCCTGTCCTCAGCTCAGGACCCTCCAGAGGCTGCCCCCTCGCTCAGAGTCAAAGCCAACGTCCTTCAAGGCCAGCAGGTCTAAGGATCTGCCGCTGTCGCCCCAGCCCCTGTTTGTCACCCTCAGCTCTGTCCAGCCACGAGGCCCTCCTGGCTCTTGAATCCACTAGACACACTCTCCCCTCAGGGCCTTTGTCTGGAACGTTCTCCCCCAGTGGCCACAGGTCCCCTTCCCTCACCTCCCTCAAGCTTTGGTCAAAGTGACCCCTTCTCAGCGAGGCCTGCCCTGAGCCAATAAAGCTGTAGCTCTCTCTGCCTCAGGCTGCCGCCCGGCCCCCTCACCTGGCCGCTCCCATCCCCTTTCTGAGCTTTAGTTTTCCTCTGTAGCACTTATCACCTTCTAGCACACCACGCAGTTCGCTTACTTGTGTTGTTTATCTGTCTTCTTGCAGAAGAACACGGGCTCTACAGAGCAGGATCTACTTGTTCACCATCTTGCACACCTAGTAGTGTGTGTGTGTTCGTGTGTGTGTGTAGGGATGTGTATATATGGTGCATGTCTTGTGGTTAGGAGTGTGTATGGTGCGTGTGTAATGGTTGGGAGCATGTGTGTGTGTCTGTATGTAGGAGTATGTGTATATGGGTGTGTGTGTTATGGTTAGGATTGTGTGTGTATGTGTAGAGGTGTACACATTGTTGTGCATACAATACACACATTATATATTGTGCAGGGGTGTGTGTTGTGGTTAGAAGTGTGCATGTGTGTATGTCAGGATGTGTGTATATGGGGGGGTGTGTGTGTAGGCATGTGTATTATACGGGTGATTCTAGCAGGAGATGGATTTTGTACGACTGTTTCTGCCTTTTGATTCCACAAGCCATGGCTGGACACCCACCCTGAAGAATGAGGCGGGTGGGCTGGGGTTTGCTGAGGTCCCACCGTGAGCTCGGCACCCTTCAATGNTGTAGGCATGTGTATTATACGGGTGATTCTAGCAGGAGATGGATTTTGTACGACTGTTTCTGCCTTTTGATTCCACAAGCCATGGCTGGACACCCACCCTGAAGAATGAGGCGGGTGGGCTGGGGTTTGCTGAGGTCCCACCGTGAGCTCGGCACCCTTCAATGTCCGAATGTGGGGAGGAGAGGTGATCAAAGTGTGACCTGGAGCATCCTAGTTCTCCGGCCCCAAGATTCCCCCCTTCCCTGGGATGAAAGACCCCAACAAACCAAGTAATTAGAGGCAGGGGGCGGGCCTGCGTCCAGGGTGGGCTTCCTCTGCCCACACGGCTCTCTGCCACAGCCCCTGGAAGCAGCCTAGAGTGATGACTGACCCTTTCCCTGTGGGGTGGGGACATTCCCACCTGGCACCCAGGAGGCCAGGCTGCCAGTGGCCCCAAGGGGAAGCCCCGCCTCTTTTGGATCCAATACTTTCGGGATGCCTGCCACCCACCCCGGGGACCCCTGTGTCTCACCTCGTTTCCATGTCCCCACACTAAGCCCCACAGGAGCCTGGCACACAGTAGGCCCTTAGTAAGTGGTTATTGCTGACTAATTCACAAAAGAAGGGAACCCAGCCCTTTCAGCTCGCAGACAGGCAAATCGCAACTCAGGGTCCCCGGCTCACTGCTGGCAGGCCCCGCTGAGAACCCAGGTCTCCTGAGAGCCCTGGTGGGAGGCTGTGAGTTGAGGTCACCACATGAGAATCCCACCACAAGGAAATGGGAAAGATGCCCACCAGTGGGCCTGCCACTGCCCTCCTGCCCCTGCCAACCCCCTCCCCTCCAGTCCCCTCCACGGCTGGACTCACCCAGAGAGAGCGAGTTTAGGATGATTCCGGAGAAGGTCATGCCCATCAGGAACCGGCAGAAGCAGTAGGTGCCAAAGGAGCTGAAGTATGCTGTGGCCGCCCCCGAAACTGCCAACTGCAGATAAGACCAGACCAGGGGGGCCTTGCGGCCCAGCCTGAGCCCAGCCATGGGCGCAGGGTTAGGGCTCTGAGGTGGGGCAGCTTCTCCCATGGCTGTCGTGGAGGGAGGATGAGAGGAAGCTACTTACCCCCACCCCCTACCCCCCAATTTGAAAGCCACTCATCCTAAGAGAAGCACATTCGCTGGGGCCCAGGCCCGGGAGAGGCCAGGGAGGGAGCACACAGTGTGGAAGCAGAGTGGGAACGAAGACACCTTCCCACTTTCATTCTTTCACTCAAGGAGAATTCTAGCTCCCAACCAAGCTCCCACTCTTCCAGGATTTGGGGGAAGGCAGAGATTCTGCAGAGGCCCAGAAGCTGGTGCAGGGGGTTATGAGAGGGTCCCCTGAGTGACTTCCTGGCAGGGGGTAGCCCTCGAAGCAGAACTCATGGGGGTGTGAGTCCTGGCAGGGGCCCAGGCTGATGGGAGCAGGACCCCAGGGGCCGGTCTTCATTTGAATTGGTTATTTTGCGGGGGCCAGGGTGAGGTGGGGCTTGAAGCAGGGCCTTGGCATTGCTTCATTTGTAAGTGAGGGTCTGGGGCTGGAGCCCCAGCTTGGTCAGGTGGGCAGCACCTCTTGCTCACACACCGCAGGTTACACTCATTCATTCCATCACTCATTCATTGATTCTGTTCCACAGATGTCCATTGATGACCTCGAAGGGGTAAGTCTGAGCTGGGGGCAAAGAAGATGCTTTGCATAAGATACAGGCTCATACAGAGAAAGACCCAATGTGTGATGACACAGGGCGACAGGGGCTACGACAGGGCCACCCACGAGGCGGCTGAGCCCCACAGCACAGTCAAAGGTGTGGGTCTGCAGTCCTGGAAGCCCCAGAACCTGAAGATTGAGAGGAGGGGCTGTGGGGTGGGGAGAGGAAGGGGGAGGGNGACACAGGGCGACAGGGGCTACGACAGGGCCACCCACGAGGCGGCTGAGCCCCACAGCACAGTCAAAGGTGTGGGTCTGCAGTCCTGGAAGCCCCAGAACCTGAAGATTGAGAGGAGGGGCTGTGGGGTGGGGAGAGGAAGGGGGAGGGAGAGAGAAGGGGAGGCAAAGCAGGGAGGGCAGGGAAAGAGGACGGAGGAGGGAAGGATGCCGGCTCATCAGGGCCGTGGTGTGCGCTGGGCTTCGGGGCATCTCTGTACCCTCAGGGGCCCTTACGGGCTGCAGTGGCCCACCCACACAGTGGGGAGCAGCCTGGACGTAGGCAGGATGGGACAGCTGAAGCAGCGCGCAGAGGCCACGAGTGGAGTAAAATCTCGATAGAGAACCATGTGTGGGCTGCGCCAGCGTCTGTATGAAAAAGGGGCACGGAGCACATGCGCGTGCTCTCTTACACACACGCGTGCTCTTTTACACATGCGCGTGCTCTCTTACACCGATGCTGCTCAGTGGCCCAAGCGTGCCCGACTCTGCGACTCCATGGACTGCAGCTTGCCCAGCCTTGGATTGTATAAAACCATAAAACATCTCTGTGAGGTACACAGAATCCAGGCTGCCCTAGAGGAATTACTGGAGTGCAGGGCAGAGGGGAGAATCCTGGCCTGCATACCCACTTGTACCTTCTGGAATTTTGAACCACGTGAATGTATTATATGTATTATAATAAATTATATAATCCAACATATAATACATACATTTAAAATATATTTTAAAAATACATTAAAGTGCATATTATTTTAAAATTTAGTTTAAAATAAACTTGAATAAAGAAAAGTTAATGAAGAGACTGGGGAGACCCTTGCCCCCAAAGGCTCACCTGTCTGCAATACCGCCAAACACAGCGGCGCCTGCCAGCACCCCGGCCATGTAGACGGACTGAGCCAGGTCGCGGAGGGTGCGAGCTTCACACACCAGGTCCCACTGCAGGGGAGGGAAGGATGCTCCAGCCTCAGCCCCGGGTGCAGCCCCCACCAACCCCACAGCCCCTGGCCCCACCTGACCTCCGTCACGATGGTGGACGGGAAGACACTGTGGTCGTAGACCCAGCCGTCCTTGCAGCCCTCCGTGGCTGCCCCGTGGACAGAGGCGTTGGGGCTCAGGNTGCAGGGGAGGGAAGGATGCTCCAGCCTCAGCCCCGGGTGCAGCCCCCACCAACCCCACAGCCCCTGGCCCCACCTGACCTCCGTCACGATGGTGGACGGGAAGACACTGTGGTCGTAGACCCAGCCGTCCTTGCAGCCCTCCGTGGCTGCCCCGTGGACAGAGGCGTTGGGGCTCAGGAGGGCCCACTGAGGCCGTGTGAAGCGCCGGCATGGCTCAGGGAGCCCGAGCGGGTCCAGGGGTACGGTGGCTTTCAGCCAGGCCCCCGAGCCGTAGATGGCGGCCGCGCTGTGGTTGGTGGGGCTCTGGCAGTGGTGGGGGGGCACGGCGGCCGTGAAGTTCTGCAGGAAGTTGTGGCAGGCCAGCAGGCTGCAGGGAAGCAGCAGCAGAGCCGTGGAGATGAGCTGGAAGCGACCCACGCCACCCAGGGCGTCCAGCAGGTCTGTGAAGGCCATGGCCCCAGGCCCGACCTGAGGCTCAGGTGTGGGGCCTTAAATAAAGGGGCTGGGCCCTGGGAGGTGGAGGAACAGACCGGGGTGAGGACCACAGATGCCCCGTGTCTGGAACTCACAGGAGTCCGGTTACACCTCACAGGAGGCCTGGGGCGTCCCCACATCCGCAGGTTCCTCTACTGCCAAGCCCTTTCTCCTCATTTCTCCTAATCTCTCACCTCCCGAGTTAGAAAAGCAAGGAATCCCAGGGGGCCGCCTCACAGCCCCCTGCCCAGATCTGCAGGCCCAGGCCCCTGCCCAAGGCCCTCATGGGGCGACCCCAGCAGTAAACGTGGCACCATCGTCACCCTCCCCTTTACCCTGGAGGCTGCTATGAATCATCCTCAGGAGCCCAATTCCAGCCTCAGCACACGGGACCCAGGCCTGTCACTGGCCTTAAAAGCTTGGAGATCATGTAAGGGGGTACCAGCAATTACTGCTGCTTGCCTCTCCCCCATTTTCCTGGAAGTCGGGGGCTGCACAGGAGATACTCAGAAAAAAGTCCTTTAAAAATGCCCAAATAGGGCAACCAAGAGGAAGGCCTGCTCTCCCTGCCTCCACCGCAGGCACCCTCAGGCTGGAGGTGGGTGAGGGGTAGGGCCTCCGTGCTTGGGCACCCAGTGTCCCAGCCTCTCATCAAAGGACACCCACTACAGAGAACTAGGAGGGCGGGGCCCTCCACCTGCCCCCTCACAAGCCAGCCCTGGAGCCCAGGAAATGACGGGCCACTCCCCTTACTGGCGAGACCCAGCAGACAGGCCCAGGGACTCCCAAAGGCAAAGTGCCGAATCCAGGCCCCGTCTGCCACTCGGGGCTCCGCCTGGGGCTCCCGGGGCCAAGGGCAGTCCCCACCCCCCACCTGGCTCCATCAGCTTCTGCCCTGCAGGTGCTGCCCTAGTTTGCAGTTCTCCCCTTGTGGCACTGGTCCCAGCCCCTCCTCTACCCCCAACTCAACCTACTCTTATCCCTGGTAAGAGGGAAGGAACAGCTTATATAAACCACAACAGGTGTCTGGGTCACAGGGCAACTCCCCTCCCCCAGCCTCAAGAAGAGTTCCAGGAGGCTCTGCTCTGGGGAGCTTCCTGGGGGTCAGGTTGGTGCTAAGTAGGGCTTTGAGTCTCAGCCAGAGCCTCGCGTTCCCTGCAGAATGTGCAGGGAAGGAAGGGGTCAGGGCTCAGAGGAGGGGGGCATGGAGGACCAGCAGGGCCATGTGGGACCTCAGCAGTGTGGCCCCACCCCTGCCCTGTGCCCCCCACCAGATGCCCAGGACTCCAGCAGAGGTGCCAGCCACCGGGGCGATGGGGAAGGAGACAGAGGGCAGGGCAGGGGCGGGTGCAGGACGAGGTGCCCTCTTGGGCCAGCAGGTTTAGGCAGAATACTCCAGAGACAAAAGTGGGGTCTTTTCCTTTATTGTTCGGGGTTTCTCCACATGTAAACATGAGACCCCTCCCACCCCATGCCCAGGTGCCTCTGGTATCCCCGTAACTCAGTCCCCACAGAGGCCCCTTTAAAATCACCAATATAAAAAAGGAGAGTGGGAGGGAGGGAGGGAAGGCCTGACTACCCCCCCGGCTAGGCTGCTTCTGGTCAGCTGGCAGGGACAGGCTGGGGGGGTCGTGGGGCAGAGGGGAGCAGAGGCTTCCGCACAGGCACAAACAGGCGTTCCCAGTCCTGGGGAGGGGGCCCCAGCTGGGAGGGGGCTCCGCAGGTCTAGACTGCAGACTTGCAGAGCTAGTGGTTATAAAGTGTGCAGGTGGGGGAGGGGGCGGATGGGTGGCCTGCGGGGGCAGGAG
>SJYV01004686.1:7830-18884 GCA_006410875.1 Neotragus pygmaeus
CACTGTTTCCACTGTTTCCCCATCTATTTGCCATGAAGTGATGTGACCAGATGCCCCTTTAATGTTAATGAATCAAGTCCATGAGTCAAGACAAATTGGAAATGGTGAAAAAGGAGATGGCAAGAGTGAACATCAACATTTTAGGGAACCAGTGAACTAAAATGAACTGGAATGGTTGAATTTAACTCAGATGACCATTATATCAACTACTGCAGACAAGAATCCAATAGAAGAAATGGAGTAACCATCAGAGTTAACAAAAGAGTCTGAAATTCAGTACTTGGATTCAGTCTCAGAAATGACAAAATGATCTCTGTTTGTCTCCAAGCCAAACCATTCAATATCACATTAATCCAAGTTTATGCCCTCACCAGTAATGCTGAAGAAGCTGAAGATGAACGTTTCTATGAAGACCAATAAGACCTTCTAGAAGTAACACCCCCAAAACTTGTCCTTTTCATCATAGGTGACTCGAATGCAAAAGTAGGAAGTTAAGAAATATCTGGACTAACAGGCAAATTTGGCCTTGGAGTACAAAATGAAGCAGGGCAGAGGTTAACAGAATTTTTCCAAGAGAACACACTTTTCATAGTAAACACGCTCTTCCAACAACACAACAGAAGACTCTACACATGGACATCACCACATGGTCAATACTGAAATCAGATTGATTATATTCCTTGTAACCAAAGATGGAGAAGCTCTATACAGTCAGCAAAAACAAGACTGGGAGCTGACTGTAGTTCACATCAATAACTCCTTATTGCCAAATTCAGACTTAAATTGAAGACAGTAGAGAAAACCACTAGGCTATTCAGGTAAGACCTAAATCAAATCCCTTATTATTATACAGTGGAAGTGAAAAACTCAAGGGATTATATCTGATAGACAGAGTGCCTGAAGAACTATGGATGGAAGTTCAGGACATTGTATAGAAGGTGGGGATCAAGACCATCCCCACGGAAAATAAACACAAAAAAGAAAAATGGTTGTCTGAGGAGGCCTTACAAATAACTGTGAAAAGAAGAGAAGTGAAAAGCAAAGGAAAAAAGAAAAGATATACCCATTTGAATGCAGAGTCCCAAAGAATAGCAAAGAGAGAAAAGACATCATTTCTCAGTGATCAAAGCAAAGAAATAGAGGAAAACAATAGAATGGGAAAGACCAGAGATCTCTTCAAGAGAATTAGAGATACGAAGGGAAGATTTCATGCAAAGATGGGCACAATAAAGAACAGAAATGGTATGGTCTTAACAGAAGAAGAAGATATTAAGAAAAAGTGGTAAGAATACACAAAAGAACTATACAA
Organism: Neotragus pygmaeus; assembly: GCA_006410875.1. Classification (NCBI taxonomy): domain Eukaryota; kingdom Metazoa; phylum Chordata; class Mammalia; order Artiodactyla; family Bovidae; genus Neotragus; species Neotragus pygmaeus. The sequence continues at coordinate 9,140 of SJYV01004686.1, forward strand.
AAAGATCTTCATGATCTAGATAACTACAATGGTGTGATCACTCACCTAGAGCCATAAATCCTGGAATGTGAGTGGGCCTTAGGAAGCATCACTGTGGACAAAGCTAGTGCAAGTGATGAAATTCCATTTGAGCTATTTCAAATCCTGAAAGATGATGCTATTAATGTGTTGGGCTCAATATGCCAGCAAATTGGAAAACTCAGCAGTGGCCACTTGACTGGAAGATGTCAGTTTTCATTCTAATCCCAAAGAATGTTCAAACTATTGAATAGTTGCACTCATCTCACATGCTAGCAAAATAATGCTCAAAATTCTCCAACTTAGTCTTCAATAATACATGAAGGAGAATTTCCATATATTCAAGCTGGATTTAGAAAAGACATAGGAATCAGAGGTCAAATTTCCATCACCCATTGGATCATCAAAAAAATGATGAACAAGAAAAAGTTCCTGAAAAACTTCTGCCTTATTGACTATGTCAAAGCCTTTGACTATTTAGATTACAACAAATTGTGGAAAATTCTTCATTAGGTGGGAATACCAGACCACCCTACCTGGCTCCTGAGAAATCTAAATGCAGGTCAAGAAGGAAAATAAAAACTGGACATGGAACAACAGACTGGTTCCAAATTGGGAAAAGAGTATGTCAACCCTGTATACTGTCACCCTGCTTATTTAAATTATATGAAGTGTACATCATGTGAAATGCCAGGCTGGATGGAGTACAAGCTGAAATCAAGATTGCCAGGATAAATATGTATAACCTCAGATATGCAGATTTCACTAGCCTTATGGCAGAAAACTAAGAACAACTAAAAAGCCCTTGATGAAAATGAAAGAGTAAAGTGAAAAAGTTGTCTTAAAACTTAGCATTCAGAAAACGAAGATCATGGCATCCAGTCTCATTATTTCACAGCAAATAGAGGGGAAAACAACAGAAACAGTGGCTGACTACTTTTTTGGGCTCCAATTCACAGCAGATGGTGACTGCAGCCATGAAATTAAAAGACCCTTGCTCCTTGGATGAAAAGCTATGACCACCCTATACAACATATTAAAAAGCAGAGATATTACTTTTCCAACACTGATCTGTGTATTCAAGCCTATGGTTTTTCCAATGTTCCTATATGGATGTGAGAGTTGGACTATAAAAAAAGCTGAGGGCTGAAGAATTGATGCTTTTGGACTTTGGTGCTGGAGAAGACTCTTGAGAGACCCTCAGACTGCAAGAAGATCCATCCATTCAATCCTAAGGAGATCATTCCTGAATATTCATTGGAAGGACTGATGCTGAACCTGAAACTGCAATACTTTGGCCACCTGATGTGAAGAAATGATTCTTTGGAAAAAACCCTGATGCTGGGAAAGATTGAAGGCGGGAGAAGAAGAGGACGACAGCGGATGAGATGGTTGAATGGCATCACCAACTTGATGGACATGTTTGAGTAAACTCCAGGAGTTGGTGGTGAACAGGGAAGCCTGGTGTGCTGTAGTCCATTGGGTCACAGAGAGTTGGATATGACTAAACAACTGGTGGGGCCATCAGTAAATCTTTAATCCAATTTTCTATTGATGGCTGGGCCTCTGCTCCCTCCCTCTTGTTTGACTTGAGGCCAAACTATGGTCAAGGTAATGAAGATATGGCACCTCCTTCAAAATGTTTTGTGTATGCACTGCTGCACTCAGTAGCCCCAAGCCTGCTATAGGCTATGGCTGACCCACGGCTCCACTGAAGACTCCTGGACAGTATCAGAAATATCTGGATAGTGTCTTGTTTCATTACTGTTCCTTTCTCCTGGGTCCTGGTATGCACAAGGTTTTGTTTGTGCTCTCCAAGAGTCTGTTTCTGCAGCCCTGTGTAAGTTCTGTGGTGAAATCTCATTGGCCTCCAAAGTCAAAGCCTCTACAAGTTATCAGTCCCTTTGCCAGAAGAAGCATATAAGTCTTTGCCACAGAAAGTTCTTGCTTTCAGCTTCACAGAATAGTATTGTTACAGAATGTCTGATACTGTAATAATATTCACTGAATCTTTAATAGTAGCACTTTAAAAGAATTCAAGCTGTAAAAGTAATTTCTTTTCTGGCTTTTTCATAACTATACGGTACTCAGACATTCTCACTCTAAATACAATTTTGTGTGTTTATTTTCAGCATTTCGGTAAAGGCTTATTCAAATGTCTTTCCCCATTTCTTTACATGACACAAATGATGGCATCATTTTATTGCCCATTTGAGTAAGATTTTTGTGGGATCTATAACATACAAAGATATAGACAGATTCCTTTTTAGCCTTTTTCACCTAATATATATATATATTTTTGCTTCAGTTTATTTGTGTTGATTCTTAATAGTTAGCGAAATAGTGTTTGAAAACCACTGTCTCATAGATATTTCATTTTTCTATTAGTTTAATTTGTTTTCTTAATTACTATTTATTTTTTCTAAACATTTTTGCTTTTTGTTTATGTCATTTCAACTTACATAAAATATTAGGAATCCCCTTACAAAAGCCAAATAGGGGAATAAACTAAGTGTACTACAAAGTATGCATGCATAAGGAAGGATGTGCTGTGTGTATACACACACACACACACATACACACACAGTGGGATATTATTCAGCCATAATCAAGATGGAAGGCATGCCATTTATGAATAGCATTAATACATTGATAAATACTGAGGGTATTATGTTTAGTGAAGTAAGTCTGACAGAGAAAGACAAATACTATATGATCTTACTTATATATGGAATCTGAAAAGAAATACACTCAGAAACATAGAGTACATTGGTGATTGCAAGGGGTGTGGGCCCAGAGAGTGGAGGAAATGGGTAAAAGTTGTCAAAGGATACAAACTTTCAATTATAAGATTAAAATGTTCAGGGGATCAAATGTACAGCATGATGATTTCAGTGAAAAAATAATATACTTGAAATACTTGAAAGTTGCTTAGATAGTAGATCTTAAAAGTTCTCACCACAGACCCAAAAAAGTAAATTTGTTAAGTTACGGATGTTAGCTAACCTTATTGTAATCATTTTGCAATATGTACATACATTGACTCTTCACATTACATATTTTAAATTTATATAATGTTAATATGTCAATTTTATCTCAGTCAAGCTGGAGAAGAAATAAATTTGGCTCCAATTTTTCTCATAATCATGCCTCAGTTGCTCAATTTTGAAGTATATAGTGGTTTTAGATTTGCTAACCTATACCAACTAAAAATAGTAACTGGAATTCAATAATCTTATGCACTCATTATGTATGTGTGTGTGTGTGTATATATATAGTGTATATATTACTATCTTCAAGATCAACTTGTTTTTTTTTTTTTTGAGTAAAATCTATAATAACCTGTCAAATTAGGTATTGCCTGAGTGATTAAAGCTGAAACTCCAATCCTTTGGCCACCTCATGTGAAGAGTTGACTCACTGGAAAAGACTTTGATGCTGGGAGGGACTGGGGGCAGGAGGAGAAGAGGACAACAGAGGATGAGACAGCTGGATGACATCATCGACTCGATGGATGTGAGTTTGGGTGAACTCCGGGAGTTGGTGATGGACAGGGAGATCTGGCATAATGCAATCATGTGGTCACAAAGAGTCGGACAGGATTGAGCAACTGAACTGAACTGAACTGGACTGATTAAAGGTAAAACTTGGAAAAGTGATTATAAAGTAATTTTAAAAAGAAGACATTCTTACACTGTCATTGAAATGGCTTACATGTTTCATGTGTATGTAAATTCATTGATTGAAAATGTAATTTTTGAAAATGCTAATATATTTAATGTTTTTAAAATATAAGTCTGTGGATTTTACACACTCATGTAATTAATTTAAGGCAAAAGTAAATAGCTGTATGAAAAAAATCTATCTTTTCCACAAGGATTATATTTCTGCAAAAGCTTAGTTACATATTTATTTGGCTAGAATAATGTTAGACATTTTTAAATATGCAAGATTTCCCCCCACAAATGTTGACATCTTTAACATCTCCATAACGTCAGTTGTTTTTCTAAAATAGCTTTCTCCTTTTATGCTTCTTTCTCTTCATCCTTGGGCTTCAATTGGCAGCAAAAATTGTTTGAACTATTATGTGAGGTTAAATTCAATTTATGAAAACTAGTGGGAGCCCTCCTCCATTTTATAGATGAGAGGCATTTGGGGTTCAAATAGATTCAATAATTCATATGTCCATGTCACACAAACAGTAAGGACCAGAATTATCTTTCTTTCAAAAAATCTAGTTTATATGCCATCAAATTTAACCTTTTAAAGTACAGTTCAGGGGTGTGCAGTATGTTTGCAAAGATATGCAACCATCACCACTATCTAATTTGAAAACATTTTTGGTATCATGCATCGAACATGGACTGACGATGCTTGGGGCTGGTGCACTGAGACGACCCAGAGGGATGATATGGGGAGGGTGAAGGGAGGGGGGTTCAGGATGGGGAACACATGTATACCTGTGGCAGGTTCATGCTGACGTATGGCAAAACCAATATAATATTATAAAGTAATTAACCTCTAATTAAAATAAATAAATTTATATTTAAAAAAAAGAAGAAGATATTCATTCCTGGCAGCATGCTAAGAGAAGCAAGACACATCTGGAAAAGGAGATCAACTTTTTTGGTGATTAATCTGTCCATTCATACTTTAATGATTCCAATTAACTGTTTGCACAAAAATTAAGGTATCGGTTCATATGATCTGTGATTCTCTTATCCACCTGTAGAGAAAATTTTCTGGGTTGATAAGTTGATAGCAATGAAAGCCAGCTGAAAAAAATCTTTTCTGTCACTCTTTACAACAGGGCTGCCATAGCTACAACCACTCTGTAGGCACTTTATAGATGACTAGTGGCTTTCACAAGAAGTCTTATTTTCACACTTCAAATACCAAGGATGGAGATTTAGAGGAAGTTCCACAGAGGCATCATCAGTCACTGTGTGCTTGACAGTCTTCAGATGGAAATTCCTGAATAGAAAACAGGAATCTGTCATGCAGTATTTCATCCTACATTCTCAATAACTTGCAATTTTCATGGTTGGTTATATAAGTGGCATGCTGAGCTTAAGCTAATGTGTTTTCCATCCCAAATGGCATAGCTGTTTTTTTTTTTTTTTTTCCCCTCCTGCATTAAGCACTGAGCAGGTGGTGTTTTCTAATCTTTTATGTTCATTCCATCTGCCATCGTGAGCAAGAGAGATCATAGATGTGCTCAGCACTCTTGTAGTTAAATGGTGATGAATACAACAGTGAGAGTCTGCTTTGACCACAGAAACACTTAATTTGAAAACCATGGCAACAGAAGTGTGGAGGTGGGGCTGGGCCCAGTCGTCTGTCATCCAAAAATAATTCAGCATTATCTAGCAGCCATTTGTCTTGGCTCAGGTTATTGTTGAGAAATGATGAATTGGAGCATTGAATCAGTAGAAGTGGCAGAGCACTTTCTTCAGTTAAGAGAACAAAGTTCATCAATGGTAATTTATAAATACTTAATTTTTTTAACATTCACTAGGAAAGTGCAAAGAATGATGATCATACTTTCATAGTGTCTCCATTCGTAGTCAGAGCTTTATGCATAAACAAAGATAATGAGTTTTTCGCCCAATCGTATCAGCTAAAAGTTGCTTTTTAATTCCCTCATTTACATTTCAAAGAAAAATATGAAACAGCACACTTAACGAAAAGGATATGGACTACCATATTTTGTGAGACTTTTAAAAATGTAATTATAGAGAATATAAGTTCACATCAGCTTGAATTTTGACTCCTAACTGTAGGCTGATGTCAATGTACAAAGAGAAATGTGAGTGAAAATCACTCTGGATGAAGTCAAGCTGGAAAATGCGTTCATAAAAATGCAAAAAGATGATCACCTTTCTGCTATTTTTATTTTCTGTTTCTTACACTTTGCAGTACTAACTGTGCCATTTGAATTTGTCTTGTTCCTACTGAATGGGAGTAAAATATACCCCCAAAATGTGCCCCTTTAGCATATTGGTTATTTTGAGCTAATTTTAAGAAAAACAGAAACAAGTGAATGTCTGAAAAGTAGGAGAAACTTGGTTTTTTGTGAGAGATATTTATATGTACAAGGGAAATCATTTATAAAGTTGTCTCCTCTGTATCAAAAAGGGTCACTCTCAATCTCTGCAAACTCTTATCAATAGAGAAAGGAACAACTTAAATCTGAAAAACAACCTTATTCTTGTTTAATATGGTTTTCCTGGTAACCGTTAAAAACTTACTTCCACCCCACCAACATCTTTTTGTCTTTGGCTGAAGATAGTAGTTAAGGTTCTGGCCTGGTCCTCTTTGGGGAGTGATTCAGTTTTTCTGAGTATTTCCCATGTATTCACAGGGTATACATGTAATTAAATTTCTATTTTTTTCTCCTGTTAATCTATCTCTTATTCTGGGGGAGAGTTCTCAGTGAAGACACTAGAAAGGTAGAGGAAAATGTTTCTCCTACCTTATGCTATAAATAAAGACTTTGCTGAAGGGGAACTATTTTAAGTAAGACCATCTAAGAGACCATCAGGTCCATCGATGTTAAAGACAGCCTAACCCAAATCAGAGTTCAGCTATAGGCCAGGGAAGAGGTGATTATATAAACTGTAGAAGTAGTATGGAAACAAGGGAATGCCAAAGTCCAAGAATGGGAAGGTGAGTGGGAAAATATGAGCACATGTGATACAGAAGTGCCCAGATAAAGAACTGTAAGCAACCAAATGTCTATGGCATTGTTTAGAGAAAGTTCTAAGAGAATAAAGGAAGTAGAAGGATTTGGGACCAGTGAACAATTTTTTTTTTAATTGTTGTAAGCATTTATTGAAATATTTAAAATTTAATATTTGTTCAGCTTTATATATATATATGCATAATATGCATCCACTCATACATGCATATGATAGCTATAAATTTGTTTTCATTAAGGCATTAAAAATCAGCATAATTTCTTTTTAATAATCTAGTACACTATAAATTTGCCATGTGCATGCAATTGTAAAGTAAACTTTTATTTATTTATTTATTTATTTTTATTTTATTTTACTTTACAATACTGTATCAGTTTTGCCATACATTGACATGAATCTGTCATGTATTAGGATTCATTTATTTATTATTTGATTATTAATTCATTCTATAAAAGATAAGTTTTTTNTTTATTTATTTATTTATTTTTATTTTATTTTACTTTACAATACTGTATCAGTTTTGCCATACATTGACATGAATCTGTCATGTATTAGGATTCATTTATTTATTATTTGATTATTAATTCATTCTATAAAAGATAAGTTTTTTTGATGTTTCAAAGTCCTAAATTTACATATGATATTTGTAACTCTATGGATGATTAGTATTAAAATTAAAATAATTTCTGCTAAACAGAAGGCCTTTAAATTAATATCTTCCTCTGTTTTTTTATACTTAGCAGAAATCCACAGTTGCATTTTTCTGAAGGCTATGGAGTCAGTCTTATCTACATAATCATCTATTTCCATTTTCTTATATGAATGCTTTTTATTGGTAGAATACCTTATGCTGACAACCAAAGGACAGAAAATGAACAAGTTAAGAGTGAATGTATCTTACATCTCTTATATAAACTGTCAGTTTAATATTTTCGATGAAAGGTCAGGTTATGAATCATGGTTTTTAAGAACTTGATCTCAAAGCTGAGCCACTTAAAAGCTAATTATATTGCACAAGTCAGTAATCAAATTTTTCACCTCAAAAAATGGACTAATGCTACATGCTTCATAGAACATTTATTGAGCACAAGTCCACAGTCTTTAACTTATGGAATTTAGAGACTCTCTGATGGGTTTCCCTTGTGGCTCAACCAGTAAAGAATTCACCTGCAGTGCAGGAGACCTGGGTTCAATCCTTGGTTGGAAAGATACCCTGGAGAAGGGAAAGGCTACCCACTCCAGTATTCTTGCCTGGAGAATTCCAAGGACTGTAGAGTCCATGGGGTAGCAAAGAGTCGGACATGACTGAGCAACTTTCACTCACTCACTCATGAAGGAATCAAAAACATGTATGTAAGTGTTAACTTAGGAAATTTTCCTTCTAAATGCATCTCATCTTTGAGAAATATTTCCTCACCTTTGTGAAAAGACTGTGTTCTTTCTGTTTTAACTAGTGCTTGATCATTATATTATCATTTATTTTCACTCATCTACCTTTCTTCTAGGCTATAACCTCCTCGAAGGATATATCATTTCTTTTTGTTTCTTGATACGCAGCAAAACATTTGACAAATATTAATAGTACATCATCANCATTCTGTCAGACCTCTCCACCATGACCTGCCCATCTTGGGTGGCCCCACATGGCATGGCTTAGTTTCACTGAGTTAAACAAGGCTGTGGTCCATGTTATCAGATTTTCCTGTTGTCTGTGATTATGGCTTTAGTCTTTCTGCCCTCTGATGCCCTCTCTCAGTGCCTACTGTCTTACTTGGTTTTCTCTTACCTTGGGCGTGGGGTATCTCTTCACAGCTGCTCCAGCAAAGTGCAGCCACTGCTTCTTACCTTGGACGTGGGGTAACTCCTCCCACGAGGCCTATTTGTCATCTTCATTATAGGAATTCTGAGAAGCCATATGTCCTATAATATCTAATAAACCCTGTGTCTTTGCAATAATTCTTTAAGCATTCATTCCCTTATTTACTGAGTGTCCCTTACATGCCAAATTCTGATTTAGATTTTGGGAATATGACCATAAGAATACCACAGTGACCTGGCCTTTGTTGCTTACATTCTAGTGGAGAAAACAGCCAGTACAGGAATAGATATATAATAGCATGTTAAGTAACGAGGCATGCTATTAAGAAAAGGACTCATTACTTCATGAGAACTTGGTCACATGGCCAAACATGGCTGTAAAGGAAGGCTGGAAAGTATAGTCTTTACATTGAAAGTCATCTGCCCAGGAAAAATAGAGAATTAGCAGTCTGCCACAAAGAATACTCAGGGGGAAGGAAGAGAAGTCATATGCACTGTATCTAACATGTCCACAAATTTACAAATAATTCACCATATGGTTAAGTTGACCCTGGGGAGTTCTTGCACAGTTGGTCACATAAATTGTAGATAACTTGTATTCCTTGAGTCAATTTTGAGGGTCTGAAGCTATCTGTCTATTAAAGTAGGCCCTATTTTGATGTTGTCATTCATCAATATTTACTGCATATTATTAGTGTGCTAAATACCACTCAATTGAATGGATCACAGATGTTTTTCCATTCTCTAAGGAAACTATTCCTCCTCAGTTCTTCTCTGTTGCTACATATGTTATCTCAGCCAGTCTTATTTATAAAAACAATATCTTTTCTATTACACATAGCAAGAGTTCTCATGTAAATGCCCATGCCTTTATAAACCAGTCAGCTAATAATATTAAGCAGCCATCTACAAGGTGTGATTATTGAACCACCAGCATCAGAATCACCTGAGGTGTTTGTTTAGCGCAAACACCTTGATGACTTAGAATCTTTGAGGACTGAGACTAACTGCTACAGTTTATACAAACACTGAAAGCAATTCTTGCAATACTAAACTTTAAGAATCAACAGTGAAGGCTATGAGGAAAGTAAAAGGATACCAAAAGGGCCCTACAATCTAGTTGAGATAATATAATATATACATGAAATTAAAAGATGCTTACTCCTTGGAAGAAAAGTTATGACCAACCTAGATAGCATATTCAAAAG
>SJYV01004687.1:0-12557 GCA_006410875.1 Neotragus pygmaeus
AAAAAAAATGTTGTATCTCATCAGAATTTAGCTTTTAGATGCTTGAACAGTCTAAATTCTTTCCAGAATATTAAAATCACAGATATGGAATTTCTAATAGATACTAAATTACTAACAGATACATATCAAAGAGAATTTGTAGCTGAACCATATTATTTTCGGAGAAGGCAATGGCAACCCACTCCAGTGTTCTTGCCTGGAGAATCCCAGGGAGAGAGGACCCTGGTGGGCTGCTGTCTATGCGGTCACACAGAGTCGGACATAACTGAAGTGACTTAGCAGCAGCAGCAGCATACTATTTTGGAAGTATCAGTCTTAATCTTGGTATTCATGTTTGGAGAAATAAAAGAGAATAACTTATGGTTATTAGGCATGGTTCTCTGGTGAATAAAGTAGATAAAGTTAGAGATCTTCCAATTTATCACAATGCCTATGAACTCTACCACCTTAGGAAGTAAGCTTAATTACTGTCATTGGTAAAAAGTTATATAAATTGAAGTGAAGAGACTCACTCAAAGCAGAAAGTTACACTGAATTCAGAAGACAATAGAGTAAAATTACACACACACACATACATAAAACAACAGAGGTAATTTATTTCTTATAACACAGACTTTTTTTCTACTTTTATGAACTTTTAAATATAAATTTATTTATTTTAATTGGAGGTTAATTACTTTACAATATTGTATTGGTTCTGCCANAGACTCTCCTGCGGAGAGCGCCTCCTCTTGAGATGAGATGGGAAGGCCAGGAATCCTTCCCCTATGAAGCAGGAAAGGAAAACACATCTCAAGTGGAGGCGGGGGAAATGGAGCTTGAGTTGTCTTGTGACCCTTGGTGTTCCTCTCGAGTGGAGAAATGTATGTTGGGATACGTTCTGAGTCCCTGCAAGGGTGTGAAGGACCCCTTCAAAGTTCAAGAGGGAAGGGGTGACTTCCCCTGAGACGTTTCAGCATACAAGGGCCTCATCTCACCTGGAACGGAGAACCATCTGGTTTTTCTCGAGTTGCAGCAGGTTCCTCTCGAGTTACAATGGGTTCCTCAAGGACCAGCCCCTGTGGCCTCAAGAAATGCAAGTCTCCACGAAAATTGCAAGGGAACTCTCAAGATTCCTTCGCAGTCGGGGCCGGCTCCTAAGTCCTTGTCTGGAGCCTGAGATTTCCTCTCCAGTGCTGACATGGATCGTGGGGTTCCTCTGGAGGCTCCACAAGGCAGTCAGGTCTTGTTTCAAGTGGAGACGTGCATGTCCACTTTCCTCCTGAGCTTTAGCAGCAGGGTTAGGCTTCCCATCGAGTTGACGGAGGGGTCTGTGGCTTTCCCTCAAGGCATACTACAGGGCTGTCACACGTGGCACTGTTGTGTGAGCCGATGCTCAGTGTGACAGTCGAGGTGGTGCAGGAATCCAGGTTCATCTGGAGTGGACTGAGACATCTGGGTGTCTTTTGGAATGGTGGCACGACCACTGGAGTTCATCTCAACTTACCTGTTGAGAGTGCCGCCTCTTGAGATGTGACAGGAACGCTGGGAATCCTTCCCTGATGAAGCAGGGAAAGGAACCCTCATCTCGAGCAGAGGAGGGGGAAACGGGGCACCTCTTGAATTGTGGCAGGACCCTCGGTGTTCCTGTCCAGTGGAGAAGGGTATGTTGGGGTACTTCTCGAGTTGCTACAAGGGTGTGAATGATCCCTTCAAGGTTCAAGAGGGAAGGGGTGACTTCCCCCAAGAAGCCGCAGCAGACAAGGATCTCATCTCGCCTGGAGCGGAGAACCTCCTGGTTTTTCTCGAGTTGCGGCAGGCTGCTCTCAAGTTATGACAGGGACATCAGCGACCCGCCCCTGTGGCCTCAGGAAAGGCCAGTCTCCACGAGAGTTTTGAGGGGCCTCTCGGGATTCCTGGGCAGTCTGGCCTGGCTCCTAAGTCCTCGTCTGGAGCCTGAGGTTTCCTCTCCAGTGCTGACATGACGTGGGATTCCTCAGGAGGCTCCACATGGCAGTCAAGCCTCGTGTCGAGTGGAGAAGTACACTTCCGCTTTCCTCCCGAGCTGTAGCAGCAGCGTCAAGCTTCCCTTCGAGTTGACACAGGGGTCTGTGGCTTTCCCTCGAGCCTTTCCCACAGCACTGTAACAGGTGCCACCGTGGTTTGAGTCTATACTCGGGGTGACAGTCGAGGCAGTGCAGGGAAATCAGGTTCCTTGGGAGTGGACTGAGATTTTTGGGGGTCTTTTGGAATGGTGGCACGACCCCTGGTGTTCCTCTTGACTTTCCTGTGGATAGTGCCTCCTCTTGAATTGTGACATGATCTTTGGGAATCCTTCCCCAACGATGCAGGGAAAGGATCCCTCATCTCAAGCAGAGGAGGGGGAAATGGGGCTCCTCTTGAGATGTGGCGGGCTCCTGGTGTTCCTCTTGAGTGGAGAAGTGTATTTCAGGGTACTTCGTGAGTAGCTGCAAGGGTGTGAAGGAACCCTTCGAGATTCAAGACGGAAGGGGTGACTTCCCCTTAGACGTCACAGCTGATAAGGGCCTCATCTCGCCTGGAGGGGATAACCTCCTGGTTTTTCTCGAGTTGTGGCAGGTTTCTCTCGAGTTATGATGGGGACTTCAGGGACCAGCCACTGTGGCCTCAGGAAAGGCCAGTCTCCACACGAGTTGCAAAGTGCCTCTCGGGATTTCTGTACAGTCGAGGCCGGCACCAAAGTTCTTGACTGGAGCCGAGGCCGTAAAGTGAGGTTTCCTCTCCAGTGCTGGCGTGGGTCGTAGGGTTCCTCTGGAGGCTCCACAGGGGAGTCAGACCTCGACTCGAGTGGAGACATGAACGGCCGCTTTCCTCATGAGCTGTAGCAGTAGGGTCAGGCTTCCTGTCGAGTTGACATAGGGGTCTGTGGCATTCCCACAAGGCTTTCCCACAGGGCTGAAACACGTGCCATCTTGTTGTGCATCCATACTCGGGTGAGAGTCGAGGCAGTGCCGGGAAATCAGGTTCCTCTGGAGTGGACTGAGACATCTGGGGGTCTTTTAGAATAGTGGCACGACCCCTGGTGTTCCTCTCGACTTTCCTGTTGAGAGCGTCTCCACTTGAGATTTGACAGGAATGCCGGGAATCCTTCCCGGACGAAGCAAGGAAAGGAACCCACATCTTGAGTGGAGGATGGTGAAACGGGGCTCCTCTTGAGTTGTGGTGGGATGCCCGTTGTTCCTCTCGAGTGTAGAAGGGTATTTAGGGGTACCACTTGAGTCGCTTCTAGGGTGTGAAGGAGCCCTTCGAGGTTAAAAATAGGGAAAGGGTTAATTACGTTGAGACGCCCCATTGGACAAGGGCCTCATCTCGCCTTGAGGGGGAACATCCTTGTTTTTCTCGTGTTGCAACAGGTTCCTCTCGAGTTATGACCAGGACAACAAGGACCCGCCCCTGAGGCCTCAGGAATGGCCAGTCTCCACGGGAGTTGCATGGGGCCTCTCGGGATTCCTGCCCATTCAGTGCCTGCTCCTAATTCCTTGTCTGGAGCCAAGGCCAGAAACTGAGGTTCCTCTCCAGTGCTGACATGCATCGTGGGTTTCCTCTGGAGACTCTACAGGAGAGTCAGGCCTTGTCTCGAGTGGAGACGTGCAGGTCAGCTTTCCTCCCGAGCTGTAGCAGCTGGGTCAGTCTTCCCGTCAAGTTGACACAGGGGTCTGTGGCTTTACCTCGAGGCTTTCCCATTGACTGAAACACGTGCCACCGTGGTGTGAGTCCATACTCGGGGTGACAGTCGAGGCAGTGCAGGAAAATCAGGTTTCTCTGGAGTGGATTGAGATATTTGGGGTTTTTTGTAATAGTGGCATGACCCCTGGTGTTCCTCTCGACTTCCCGGTTGAGAGCGACTCCTCTTCAGATGCGACGGGAATGCCAAGAATCCTTTCCCAACGAAGCAGAGAAAGGAACCTTCATCTCGAGCAGACGATTAGGAAACGGAGCTCCTCTTGAGTTGTGGCAGGACCCTCAGTGTCCCCGTCGAGTGGAGAAGGGTTTGTCTGGGTACTTCTTGAGTCACTGCAAGGGTGGGAAGGACCCCTTTGAGGTTCAAGAGGTAAGGAGTGACTTCCCCCGAGATGCCACAGTGGAAAAGGACCTCATCTTGCCTGGAGGGGAGAACCTCCGAGTTTTTCTCGAATTGCGGCAGGTTCCTCTCGATTTACGATAGGGATCTCAGGGACCCTCCCCTCTGGCCTCAGGAAAGGCCAGTCTCCTCGCGAGTTGTGAGGGTCCTCTCAGGATTCCTGTACAGTCAGGGCCGGCTCCTAAGTTCTCAATTGGAGCCGAGGCCGGAAACTGAAGTTTCCTCTCCAGTGCTGGCATGGATCATGGGGTTTTTCTGGAGGCTCCACAGTGGAGACAGGCCTCATCTTGAGTGGAGATGTCCACCTTCATTTCATCACAAGCTGTAGCAGCAGGGTCAGGCTTCCTGTTGAGTAGACAAAAGGGTCTGTGGCTTTTCCTCAAGGCTTTCCCTCAGGGTTGTCAAATGTGCCACTGTGGTGTGAGCCATTACTCGAGGTGACAGTTGAGGTGCTGTAAGGCAACAAGGTTCATCTGCAGTGGACTGAGGCATCTGGGGGTCTTTCCGAAAGGTGGCACAACGCCTGGAATTCCTCTCCACTCTCCTGTGGACAGCACCTCCTCTTGAGACGTGACGGGAATTCTGTGAATCCTTCCCCAACGGAGCAGGGAAAGGAACCCTCATCTCAAGCGGAGGAGGGGGAAATGGGGCTCCTCTTGAGTTGTGGCAGGACTCTAGGTGTTCTTCTTGAGTGAAGAAGGGTATGTTGGGGTACTTCTTGAGTCACTGCAAGTGTGTGAAGGACCCCTTCGATGTTCAAGAGGGAAGGGGTGACTTCCTCTGAGACGCCTCAGCAGACAAGGCCTCATCACGCCTGGAGGGGAGATCCTCCTGTTTTGTCTTGAGTTGCAGCGGGTTCCTCTCGAGTTACGATGGGGACCTCAGGGAACTGCACCTGTGGCATCAAGAAAGGCCAGTCTCCACGTGACTTGCGAGGGGCCTTTCAGGATCCCTGTGCAGTCATGGCCGGCTCCTAAGTCCTCGTCTGGAACCTAAGATTTCCTCTCCAGTGCTGACAAGAAACTGGGGTCCCTTCTGGAGGCTCCACAGGGGTGTCAAGCCTCATCTCGAGTGGAGACGTGCAGATGAGCTTTTCTCCCCAGCTGTAGCAGCTGGGTCAGTCTTCCCGTTGAGATGACAGAGGGTTCTGTGCCTTTCCCTCGAGGCTTTCCCACAGGGCTGAAAAAAGTACCAGCTTGGTGTAAGTCCTTAATCGGGGTGACAGTCGAGGCAGTGCAGGGAAATCAGATTCCTCTGGAGTAGACTGAGACATTTGGGTTTCGTTTGGAACGGTGGAATGACCCCTGGAGTTCCTCACGACTTTCCTGTGGAGAGCGCCTCCTCATGAGATGCGTCGGGAACACCTGGAATCCTTCCCCAATGTAGCACGGGAAGGAACACTCATATCAAGCAGAGGAGGGTGAAATGGGGCTCCTCTTCAGTTGTGGTGGGAACCTCAGTGTTCCTCTCGAGTGGAGAAGGTTATGTTAGGGTACTTCTTGAGTCTCTGCAAGGTTGTGAAAGACCCCTTCGAGGTTCAAGACAGAAGGGGTGACTTCCCCCAAGATGCCACAGCAGACCAGGGCCTCATCTCCCCTGGAGGAGAGAACCTCCTGGTTTTTCTCGAGTTGTGGCAGGTTCCTCTCAAGTTATGATGGGGACCTCAGGGACCCGCCCCTGTGGCCTCAGAAAAGGCCAGTCTCCAAGCGAGGTGCAAGGGACCTCTCATGATTTGTGGGCAGTTGGGGCCCGCTCCTAAGTCCTCGTCTGGAGACGAGGTCGGATCTTGAATTTTCCGCTCCAGTGCTGACATGGAAGGTGGAGTTCCTCTGGAGGCTCCACAGGGGAGTCAGACCTCCTCTTGAGTGGAGACGTGCACGTCCACTTTCCTCCCGAGTTGTAGCAGCAGGGTCAGGCTTCTTGTCGAGTTGACACAGGGGCCTGTGGCTTTCTCTTGAGGCTTTACCACAGGGCTGAAAGACGTGCCACCATGGTGTGAGTTCATACTCGGGGTGACATTCGAGGCGGTGCAGGGCAATCAGGTTCATCTGCAGGAGACTGAGACATCTGGGGGTCTTTCGGAATGGTGGCACCACCCCTGGAGTTCCTCTAGACTCTCCTGCGGAGAGCGCCTCCTCTTGAGATGAGATGGGAAGGCCAGGAATCCTTCCCCTATGAAGCAGGAAAGGAAAACACATCTCAAGTGGAGGCGGGGGAAATGGAGCTTGAGTTGTCTTGTGACCCTTGGTGTTCCTCTCGAGTGGAGAAATGTATGTTGGGATACGTTCTGAGTCCCTGCAAGGGTGTGAAGGACCCCTTCAAAGTTCAAGAGGGAAGGGGTGACTTCCCCTGAGACGTTTCAGCATACAAGGGCCTCATCTCACCTGGAACGGAGAACCATCTGGTTTTTCTCGAGTTGCAGCAGGTTCCTCTCGAGTTACAATGGGTTCCTCAAGGACCAGCCCCTGTGGCCTCAAGAAATGCAAGTCTCCACGAAAATTGCAAGGGAACTCTCAAGATTCCTTCGCAGTCGGGGCCGGCTCCTAAGTCCTTGTCTGGAGCCTGAGATTTCCTCTCCAGTGCTGACATGGATCGTGGGGTTCCTCTGGAGGCTCCACAAGGCAGTCAGGTCTTGTTTCAAGTGGAGACGTGCATGTCCACTTTCCTCCTGAGCTTTAGCAGCAGGGTTAGGCTTCCCATCGAGTTGACGGAGGGGTCTGTGGCTTTCCCTCAAGGCATACTACAGGGCTGTCACACGTGGCACTGTTGTGTGAGCCGATGCTCAGTGTGACAGTCGAGGTGGTGCAGGAATCCAGGTTCATCTGGAGTGGACTGAGACATCTGGGTGTCTTTTGGAATGGTGGCACGACCACTGGAGTTCATCTCAACTTACCTGTTGAGAGTGCCGCCTCTTGAGATGTGACAGGAACGCTGGGAATCCTTCCCTGATGAAGCAGGGAAAGGAACCCTCATCTCGAGCAGAGGAGGGGGAAACGGGGCACCTCTTGAATTGTGGCAGGACCCTCGGTGTTCCTGTCCAGTGGAGAAGGGTATGTTGGGGTACTTCTCGAGTTGCTACAAGGGTGTGAATGATCCCTTCAAGGTTCAAGAGGGAAGGGGTGACTTCCCCCAAGAAGCCGCAGCAGACAAGGATCTCATCTCGCCTGGAGCGGAGAACCTCCTGGTTTTTCTCGAGTTGCGGCAGGCTGCTCTCAAGTTATGACAGGGACATCAGCGACCCGCCCCTGTGGCCTCAGGAAAGGCCAGTCTCCACGAGAGTTTTGAGGGGCCTCTCGGGATTCCTGGGCAGTCTGGCCTGGCTCCTAAGTCCTCGTCTGGAGCCTGAGGTTTCCTCTCCAGTGCTGACATGACGTGGGATTCCTCAGGAGGCTCCACATGGCAGTCAAGCCTCGTGTCGAGTGGAGAAGTACACTTCCGCTTTCCTCCCGAGCTGTAGCAGCAGCGTCAAGCTTCCCTTCGAGTTGACACAGGGGTCTGTGGCTTTCCCTCGAGCCTTTCCCACAGCACTGTAACAGGTGCCACCGTGGTTTGAGTCTATACTCGGGGTGACAGTCGAGGCAGTGCAGGGAAATCAGGTTCCTCGGGAGTGGACTGAGATTTTTGGGGGTCTTTTGGAATGGTGGCACGACCCCTGGTGTTCCTCTTGACTTTCCTGTGGATAGTGCCTCCTCTTGAATTGTGACATGATCTTTGGGAATCCTTCCCCAACGATGCAGGGAAAGGATCCCTCATCTCAAGCAGAGGAGGGGGAAATGGGGCTCCTCTTGAGATGTGGCGGGCTCCTGGTGTTCCTCTTGAGTGGAGAAGTGTATTTCAGGGTACTTCGTGAGTAGCTGCAAGGGTGTGAAGGAACCCTTCGAGATTCAAGACGGAAGGGGTGACTTCCCCTTAGACGTCACAGCTGATAAGGGCCTCATCTCGCCTGGAGGGGAGAACCTCCTGGTTTTTCTCGAGTTGTGGCAGGTTCCTCTCGAGTTATGATGGGGACTTCAGGGACCAGCCACTGTGGCCTCAGGAAAGGCCAGTCTCCACGAGAGTTCCGAGGGGCCTCTAGGGATTCCTGTGCAGTCGGGGCAGGCTCCTAAGTCCTCGTCTGGAGCCGAGGCCGGAACCTCAGGTTTCCTCCAAGGTGCTCACATGGATCGTTGGATCCCTCTGGAGGCTCCACAGGGCAGTGAGGCCTCGTCTCAACTGGAGACGTGCACGTCTGCTTTCCTCCCGAGCTGTACCAGCAGGGTCAGATTTCCTGTCAAGTTGACAGAGGATTCTGTGGCTTTAACATGAGGCTTTCCCACAGGGCTGAAACAAGTTCCTCCGTGGTGTGAGTCTATACTCAGGGTGACAGTCGAGGCAGTGCAGGGAAATCAGGTTCCTCTGGAGTGGACTGAGACATTTGGCGGTCTTTTGAAATGGTGGCATGATCCCTGGAGTACCTCTGGTCTTTCCTGTGGAGAGCGCCTCCTATTGAGATGCGACGAGAACCCCGGGAATCCTTTCCTGATGAAGCAGGGAAAGGAACCTTCATCTGGAGAGGAGGAAGTGGAAACGGGGGTCCTCTTGAGTTGTGGTGGGACCCTCGGTGTTCCTCTCGAGTGGAGAAGGGTATGTTGGAGTACTTCTTTAGTCGCTGCAAAGCTCTGAAGGACGCCTTCGATGTTCAAGAGAGGAGAGTTGACTTCCCCCGAGATGCTGCAGAGGACAAGGGCCTAATCTTGCCTGGAGGGGAGAACCTCCTGGTTTTTATCGAGTTGCAGCAGGTTCCTCTCGAGTTATGATGGGGACCTAGGGAATCTCCCCTGTGGCCTCAGGAAAGGCCAGTCTCCACACGAGTTGCCAGGGGACTCTGGATTCCTGCACAGTCCCGGCCGGCTCCTAAGTCTTCATCTGGAGCCTAAGGTTTTCTCTCCATTGCTGACATGGATCGTGGGATTCCTCTCGAGGCTCCACGGGGCAGTCAGGCCTCATCTCGAGTGAATATGTGCGCGTTCCCTTTTCTCCCAAGCTGTACCAGCAGGGTTAGACTTCCTGTCGAGTTGACACAGGGGTCTGGGTATTTCCCTCAAGGCTTACTACAGGGTTATCACACGTGCCACTGTGGTATGAGTCCATACTCGGGGTAACATTCAAGGCGGTGTGGGGAGTCTAGGTTCATCTGGAGTGGACTGAGACATCTGGGGGTCTTTTGGAATGGACGCATGATCCCTGGAGTTCCTCTCGACTTTCCTGTGGAGAGCGCCTCCTCTTGAGATGCGACAGGAACTCCAGGAATCCTTCCCCAAAGAAGCAGAAAAGGAAAAATCATCTCGAGTGGAGGAGGGGGAAACTGACTCCTCTTGAGTTGTGGTGGGCCCTGGTGTTCCTCTCGAGTGGAGAAGTGTATTCTGGGGTACTTCTTGAGTCGCTGCAAGGGTGTGAAGCACCCCTTCTAGGTTCAAGAGGGAAGGGGTGATTTCCCCTGAGATGTCGCAGCTTAAAGGGCCTCATCTCACCTGGAGTGGAGAACCTCCTGGTTTTTCTCAAGTTGTGGCAGGTTCCTCTAGAGTAACGATGGGGAACTAAGGGACCCGCACCTTTGGCCTCAGGGAAGGCCAGTCTCCACGAGAGTTGCAAGGGGCCACTCAGTATTCTTGCGAGTCAGGGCCAGCTCCTAATTCCTCATCTGGAGCTGAGGCCAAAACCTGAGTTATCCTCTCCAGTGCTGACATGGATCATGGGGTTCTTCTGGAGGCTCCACAGGGGATTAGGTCTTATTTCAAAAGGAGACATCCACGTCCGCTTTCCACCCGAGCTGTAGCAGCAGAGTCAGGCTTACCGTCGAGTTGACACAGGGGTCTGTGGCTTTCCCTCTAGACTTTCCCACAGAGCTTAAGCACATGCCACCGTGGTGTGAGTCCATACTCGGGGTTACAGTCGAGGCAATGCAGGGAAATCAGGTTCCTCTGGAATGGACTGAGACTTTTGGGGCTCTTCAGGAATAGTGGCATGACCCCTCGCATTCCTAACGACTTCCCTGTTGAGAGTGCCTTCTCTTCAGATGCTTTGGGAACGCAGGGAATCCTTCCCCGATGAAGCAGGGAAAGAAACCTTCATCTCGAGCATAGGAAGGTGAAACGTGGCTCCTCTTGAGTTGTGGCATGTCCCTCGGTGTTCCTGTCTAGTGGAAAAGTGTATGTCGGGGCACTTCTTGATTCACTACAAGGGTGTGAAGGATCCCTTCCAGGTTCAAGAGGTAAGGGGTGACTTCCCCCTGAGACGCTGCATCAGACAGGGACCTCATCTCGCCTGGAGGGGAGAACCTTCTGGTTTTTCTCGAGTTGTGGCAGGTTCCTCTCGAGTTATGATGGGGACCTCAGGGACCAGCCACTGTGGCCTCAGGAAAGGCCAGTCTCCACGTGAGTTGTGAAGGATATCTAGGGATTCCTGTGCAGTCGGGGCTGGCTTCTAACTCCTCATCTGAAGCCAAGGCCGGATCCTGAGGTTTCCTCTAAGGTGCTGACATGGATCATAGGGTTCCTCTGGAGGCTCCACAGGGCAGTGAGGCCTCATCTCAACTGAAGACGTGCACGTCTGCTTTCCTCATGAGTTGTACCAGAAGAGTCAGGCTTTCCCTCGAGTTGACACAGGGGTCTGTGGCTTTACCTCGAGGCTTTCCCACAGGGCTAAAACAAGTTCCTCCGTGGTGTGAGTTCATACTCGGGGTGACAGTCGAGGCAGTGCAGGGAAATCAGGTTCCTCTGGAGTGGACTGAGACATTTGGAGTTCTTTTGGAATAGTGGCATGATTCCTGGAGTTCCTCTGGTTTTTCCTGTGGAGAGTGCCTCCTCTTGAGATGTGACGGGAATACTGGGAATACTTCCCCGACGATGCAGGGAGTGGAACCCTCATCTCTAGGGGAGGAAGTGGAAAGGGGGATCCTCTTGAGTTGTGGTGGAACCATCAGTGTTGCTCTCGAGTGAAGAAGTGTATGTTGCAGTATTTCTTTAGTCGCTGTAAAGCTTTGAAGGACCCCTTCGAGGATCAAGAGGGAAGGGTTGACTTCCCCCGAGACACTGCAGCAGACAAGGGCCTCATTTCGCCTGGAGTGGAGAACCTCCTCATTTTTCTCGAGTTGCAGTAGGTTCCTCTTGAGTTACGACGGAGACCTCAGTGACCCGCCCCAGTGGCCTCAGGAAAGGCCAGTCTCCCCGTGAGTTGCGAGGGGCCTCTCAGGATTCCTGCGCAGTCGGGGCCGGCTCCTAAGTCCTCGTCTGGAGCTGAAGTTGGAACCTGAAATTTCCTCTCCAGTGCTGAAATGGATCGTGGGGTTCCTCTGGAGGCTCCAGATGGGAGTGAGGCCTCGTCTCGAGTGGAATTGAGCACGTCTGTTTTCCTCCCAAGCTGTACCAGCAGGGTCAGTTTCAACATCGATTTGACATAGGGGTCTGTGGCTTTCCCTTGAAGTTTTCCCACAGGGCTGAAGCAAGTGCATCCGTGGTGTGAGTCCATACTCAGGGTGACATTCGAGGCAGTGCAGTGAAATCAGTTTCCTCTCGAGTGGACTGAGATCTTTGGGGGACTTTCGAAATGGTGGCATGTTCCCTGGAGTTCCTCTCGACTTTCCTGTGGAGAGCGCCTCCTCTTGAGATGAGATGGGAACGCTGGGAATCCTTCCCCGACAAAGCAGAGAAAGGAACCTTCATCTCGAGCAGAGGAGGGTGAAAAGGGGCTCCTGCTGAGTCATAGTGGGACTCTCGGGTTTCCTCTCGAGGGAAGAAGAGTATGTCAGGGTATGTCNTGGGAACGCTGGGAATCCTTCCCCGACAAAGCAGAGAAAGGAACCTTCATCTCGAGCAGAGGAGGGTGAAAAGGGGCTCCTGCTGAGTCATAGTGGGACTCTCGGGTTTCCTCTCGAGGGAAGAAGAGTATGTCAGGGTATGTCTTCAGTTCCTGGAAGTGTGTGAAGAACCCTTTAGAGGTTCAAGAGGGAAGGGATGATTTCCCCTGAGACACCAGAGTGGACAAGGGCCTCATCTCACCTGGAGGGGAGAACCTTCTTGTTTTTCTCGAGTTGTGGCAGGTTCCTCTTGAGTAACGATGGGGACCTCAGGGACTCGGCCCTGTGACCTCAGAAAACTCCATTCTCCACACGAGTTGCGAGGGGACTCTCAGGATTACTGCGCAGCTGGGGCTGGCTCCTAAGTCTTCGTCTGGAGCCTGAGGTTTCCTTTCCAGTGCTGACATGGATCGTGGGGTTCCTCTGGAGGCTCTACAGTGGAGTCAGGTCTTTTTTCAAGTGGAGACGTGCACGTCCGCTTTCCTCGTGAGCTGTAGCAGCAGGGTCAGGCTTCCTGTCGAGTTGACACAGGGGTCCGTGGCTTTCCCTCAAGGCATACTACAGGGCTGTCACTCGTGCCACCGTGGTGTGAGCCAATACTAGAGGTGACAGTCGAGGCAGTGC
>SJYV01004689.1:0-15633 GCA_006410875.1 Neotragus pygmaeus
ATATACACAATGGAGTATTACTCTGCCATTAAAAAGAATAAATTTGAATCAGTTCTAATGAGATGGATGAAACTGGAGCCTATTATACAGAGTGAAGTAAGCCAGAAAGAAAAACACCAATACAGCATACTGACACATATATATGGAATTTAGAAAGATAGTAATGATGACCCTGTATGTGAGACAACAAAAGGACACAGACATAGACAATGGACTTTTGGCCTCAGAGGGAGTAGGAGAGGGCGGGATGATCTGGGAGAATGGCACTGAAGCATATATACTATTATGTAAGAAACGAATCACCAGTCTATGTTTGATACAGGATGCAGGATGCTTGGGGCTGGTGTACGGGGATGATCCAGAGAGACGTTGTGGGGTGGGAGGTGGGAGGGGGATTCGGGATTGGGAGCTTGTGTACACCTGTGGTGGATTCATGTCGATGTATGGCAAACCCAATAGAGTATTGTAAAGTTAAATTAAAAAGTAAATAAATAAATAAATTAAAAAAAATAAAAAAACATAAAAAAAAATAAAAGCAGTCTATTAAGTTAAGACTTATCAGTGGCTGTACCAACAATAAGGTTAATATGCTCAAAATATTTATATATTTCATGCTGCTGACGATAATATGTTTAAGATTACATAAGGTTACTATGAATGAAAAAGCTTTTCTATTTTAAATATATCTTCTATTTAAATATATACAATATAATTATCTTAAATATAAATTAAATACTTACATTGTTTTCTAATACATTACACGTAAAAAAATTCTACTGCTGGAATACAGTCCTGATACTAAGAAAAAAAAAAAAAAAAAAAGGCACAAAATTTCCCAGTAACAAAGGAGAAAAAATAAAAACATTTGAAATATTATGGAAAACTGAAAGATCTGCAAATATCTATAAACAGTAAAGATGAGATAACTATTCCTTTAAAGGAAAGACAAAGGTGAGGACATTTAGAGAGCTGAAGATTTATTCAGATCCTCTTAGTGAATATTGATTATATAGATCATTACAACATAGGTTCCAAGTTTCATCACATTCCTTCCTACCCTATCTAGGCATTGGCTACCATCTTCATTTCTGAACTTCCCAAAATGTAAAAAAGGCTGGGTGATGAAACCCTGCCCATTTATGAAGCCAAATGGAAAAACAGAGGACGCCTTTCTTCTGCCTTTCACATCAATCATCAGCTATTTCTGAAAGCAACAGAAGCTTGAAGTATAAGGAATAACCAACGACCTAGCACAGCCATAAATAAATAAAGATGCTCAAGTAGAAAGAAGGGAAAAAGAGTCGAGAAATAAATTATATCAATTAACACTATGTAAAGTATAGTAATGCAAATCACAGTGTTCTATTAAAATTTAAGAAAATATTTATTTTCATGATCCTGTAGACTAAAGATGTCAAAAAGTTTCCCATGTTATACTTGTTTCATTTACAATCAAAATGATAAAATCAGAAAGATCAAAGCTTAACAATCTCTGTGGTGCAGTTCTATTTCCAGAGCTAAAAACTGGAAAGGAAGGAGGTTCCCTGACTGTTCCATGGTTAGGATTCAGTTCTTTCACTGCTGTGGCCCAAGTTCAATTCCTCATCAAAGGAACTCCCAGGAAGTTGCAGTGTGGCCAAAACAAAAAAATATGTTTTTAATTTTTAAAAATAAATTAAAATATTTTTCAAAAGATTACAAAGGAATAGGAAATTTCCTAAGGCAATTGTTGGTATTACAGGACCACATCTATTTACACGTATACTTATATTTATATTTTCTCCTCTTTTTTCTCATTTTCGTCACCTCATCTTTTCAACTCAGTAGTACCAACATCTCCATTTATACCCAAATAAGAGTTTCAGAGTTTACAAAGCATTTTCACATAAAATAACATGCATTTTCACAACTTCACGTGATATTATTTTCAATGTATAGAAGAAAAAGTGGAGCTCCAAAAGGTTAATGAGTTAGAGTAGTTCACAAAATTTGGAAATAACCAACAAAAAAGCTAAGCCTTCTGACTTCAAAGTTACTGATCTTTCTACATCAGCATAGATATCCCTCAGGATTATTTGGTATTGAAAACCAAAAAGGTGTTGATTGTTAGCAAGTCTTTGATTTTTAAATTATTTTAAATTATATAATTCTAGGCTATAAAATGTTTCAATTAAAACATTTCTTCTCTCATCCAGATTCTTCTTGTATACTCTACTTTTCAAAATAATGATGTTGGTTCAATTATCCGACCCACTCTATTTTTTTTTTTTTTTTTGGTTGTACCTCATGACATGCAGCATCTTAGTTCACTGACCAGGGCTTGAACCTATGCCCCTTACAGTGGAAGCGTGGAGTCCTAACCACTGGACTACCAGAGAATTCTCTCTACCCCTTCTAAATAATCTTTTAAACTTAACATTTAACTATCTAGATACAGATTAGATAAGGAAAAAGGAGGGAAGGGAAGAGGGAAGAAAGGCAAGGAAAGAAAAAAAAGGAGGGAGAAAAGAAAAAGGGAAAGGAAAGAAGAGGAAAGTGAGAAGAGAAGGGGGAGGAGAGGAAGGAGGGAAAGAAAGGAAAAGCAGAGCAGAGCAAAGCTCAAGTCCCCTGCTTCCCCAAATGAAGCACAGAAGAATCCTACAAATCCTGGGGAACCACTGATTTACTATTATTGAGGATACTCACAAGAGATACTATGATTCCTTATTAATGAAACCTAGCACAAGTAATAACAAAGAACTGAAGGAAAGAACAAGCTCAAACTTGAGTCCCCATCTCTTCCTGTTCTCAAAATGTGGTTCAAGCACTGTATCCATTGGGAAAAACACACACACACACACACACACACACACTTTCATTTAATAAGCATATCATGAACTCCAACACAGATACGCATTATCAAAATGTCTGGGAGTGGAGCCTATTAATTTGCATTTTAGCAAGACTACGGGTTTTTCTTAAACTCAGTNACACACACACACACACACACACACACTTTCATTTAATAAGCATATCATGAACTCCAACACAGATACGCATTATCAAAATGTCTGGGAGTGGAGCCTATTAATTTGCATTTTAGCAAGACTACGGGTTTTTCTTAAACTCAGTCAAGTCTGAAATTCTTCCCTCATTCATGAATCTTCTTCAATGGTTAGCAGTCATGTTACCAGTTTAACTGACTTTTGTCTGGTCTATCAAAGGCCTTAATGTGGCAAATACTGCTTCAAGTATTAATTAATATTAAGAGAGAAATTCTGTGCCCTTACATAAAAAATTTTGTCCTCTATATGAAAATTACCAATATTTTTTAAAGCACGCAAGTAGGGAATGAAGGAACAAAACAGAAGATAGGAAGGAAGTTATACAAAGAAAATATTTTTTGATTTTTCTTTTTTCAAAATGGGAAAAGAAATTGCTCAAAATGTTTGGAAAAAAGAACATCTGATAATTAAGAGTATTAAATACTAGTGTGTATATATATATATATATTCATTCAATTGTTCAAGAAATCGGTCATTAGTTTATATATGCTATTTAAGAAACTGGTTATGAAAAGCAAAAGTATTAATAAGTTTTCTTAATGAATAAGAGAAAAGTAATAAGAAAAACACATATATTCTGTTTTTATAATACGAGGCTTAATCTTACTTAAATCTTTTAAAAAGCAATTCTCATGAATTAAGACTAAAAGATGGACTTTAAAGAAAAGATTACCATTTGGTGCAGTAGGAGGTGACCAGATGCCATAATATTTTGGCAAATATTTTTGTAGCTCTAAAAGAATATCATCAGTACACTCAGCAGCAAAAACCTGAAACAAAGAGAAATGCAACATTTCTAGTTAGTTCCTTGTAATGCTTTCTAACTGCTCCACACATTTCTCAAATTACACAATACAATGAATCATAATTTATCTAGTATGAGTTTTAACTGAAATTTAATAAGTTTAAGTCTGGAATAAGCTAAAAGAAAAAAGAAATCTCTATGTGTCTTCAATGAGAAACTCTGTATTATTTAGAGCATAATCTTGGTTATCTAATTCTAGCCTTTCACTGTCCTTGAACTATTTTACAACAAAGTAAGTTGTAGATAACTCTTAGCAAATGCAAAAGAATTCTTGTCCATAGACAAGGAATAAATTCTGGCCAGATGAGGATCTGTGCCTCTCTGGAGTCTCAGTGGTAAAGAATCCATCTGTAATGCAGGAGACTTGCAAGACACATGGGTTCAATTCCTGGGTCAGGGAGATCCTATGGAGAAGGAAACGGCAACCCACTCCAATACTTATGCCTGGGAAATTCCATAGACATAGGAGTCTGGCGGGTTGCAGCCCATGGGGTCACAAAGAGTGAGACACAACTGACCACTTAACAGCAACAGAGGAGGATTACTGACTTCCCTCCAATCTCCCTGGAAAGGGAGAGTTTACAGTGTCCTTATGTACACTGATTTCACCTTCCCTTTATGCCATATAAATTTGTGATTCTTTGACTTTTCTTTTGAACTAGTTTTAATGTCTGCTTCGTTCTTTCTGATACTAAGTAGGGCCCTGTGAGGCTCCTGAGCACAAAGCCTTTCCATATCCCCTATTTCTTTGATTATAAGAAAGAGGCTTCATTCAGCCTCCATGACCTTCCCTGAGTTCCAATGGGCAGATGCAAGCAGTTACTAAACAGGAAAGAAAGGTGAAGTGACACCACGGAGAAACAGTCAAGAGCAGCCTTGGGGGAAGTTCCTGTTTCCCCATCAAGGGATACACACAACATGATCTTTGAGCTGCTTTGACCCCAGACAAGTTTGAACCTGAAAGCTGATGACACTGACTCCTACTTACCTCACCACTAACCCATCAGAAGAATGAAAGCCAGTCACTGCTTTGATCCTTATCACTTACCCCCACCTCATGTCTGTTAAGACCTTTCCCTGTTGCCCAGGGATGGGGGCACAGTTCTTGAGGGGATAGCCTGCTGGGTTCCCTTTTTGCCTGGCAAAGAAATAGTCACTTTTTCTCTCTCTTCCATAACTATTTCCATATTTCTGTTTGGCACTGGCACATAAAATCAATATTTTTGCATCACTTACCTCATTAAATGAGTTAAACAAAATCTTTAACATGTGTTTATTTTATATCTGTAAGGAAATTGTGATTTTACCTTAAAAAATGTATCATATAACTCAGTGTAAGTCTAAGTATTGTTCATTTAATTATTTGATTTATAACCAGTAATAATTCTAGAAAACAATAGAAATATGCAGATATCCTGGAACCAGATTTTTAATTTTTCTTCTAGAAAAGCAGAAAGAAAATATTTTTTGTTTCAGACTCAGAGACTGAGGGAAAGAACTTGTGGTTGTCAGGGAAAGGGTATGTGAAAAGAATAGTTAGGGAGTTTCGGCTAACAGGTACACACTGTTATATCTACAATGGAAAATCAACAAGGACCTACTGTATAGCACAGGGAAGTCTGCTCAATGTTATGTGGCAGCTGCATAGGAGGGTAGTTTGGGGAGAATGCATACATGTATATATATGATGAGTCCCTTTGCCGCCCACCTGAAACTATCACAACACTGTTAATCAGCTATACTCCAATACAAAATAAAAGGTTTAATAATAACTTGCAAGACATCTCACTCATTAACTCTTGCCAAATAGGTCTACTAATAATAATGACTAGCAAGACATCTTACCCATTAACTCTTGCCAAATATGGTCTACCTAAGTACTCAAAACCATTTAAGTTTATTCATGTAAAATGCTTATGAAATCTCAGTATCAGAATTCTAATTATGTATGTCAAACCACATTCACATCAAGTAGTTATATATGACACAATTCTATTTAATAAACTCAAGTTTGGCAGAAACTCACCAAACATGATAAACTGTTATTTTCCAGCTTCCCCTATTGAATTGTGAGCAGAAATGATATCAGTCACTTCCTGGTCAAGGTGATTAAAAGCAGGGTGTACCTTATCAAATCCCTTTGTTCCTGGCACAAAGACGTTGAAGACACAGTATTTATAATGACCTAACAAGATGGAGGAGCCAAATACATCTAAGTCTACGATATATGTGAAAAGATAAAAGAACTGTAAGAGTAGAAGATAAGCTTTCTCTTATGTTAAATATTTTTTTAAGTAGTAAGACTGATCTTTACTACAACATGCCAAACAAGATAACCTAAACAACTCTGTACCTAGAAATGTAGGATAAAATATAATATTTTCTTAAATACATAGCTGAGCTCCCATGATTAAAAAAAGGAAATTCACAGAGATCTAAAATAAAGAGGAAACCCAAAGTGCTAAGCTGAGCAGTGATATTTGGGCTCAGAGGTCCACTCTGAAGACCTGAACCAAAGGATCTCTGAACTTAGGCTCAGTCCTAGATGAGGACAGAGATACTGAAAGAGGGAGAGTAAAGAATGCTCTGGGTCAAGCTAATACAGAAAAAAACAGCAAATAAACAATATCAGGAATAAAAAGGGAGTCATAATTAAACTAGCATACCATTTTAAAAAATACTACAAAGAATTTTACAAGGTGGATAATTATGTAAAACTATAATCTGTATTTTAATACCACATTAACAAAGAAAATTAAAACATTTAAGAAACTGAATCATTAGTTAAAAAATATATCCTTTCCCAGGAACAAATGAAAGGAAAGATGGAAAGGACTTATGGAAGAAAAACAGACAAGTCAGCAGGCTGCTCTGATGAATTTATAGGTAAGTTTTATTAACTCTAAGGAGTCAAATACTTATCCAATACAAACTGTTCCACAGAAAAGAAAAAGGAATGCCCCTCAAAACTCATTTTATGAAGCTAAAGGAAAGTTGGTATGAAAACAAGACAAGGACAATATGTGAAGAAAATAATAATCTCATTCATGAGCATAGCTGGAAAAAAATCTTATATATGTAACACTAGGAAACAAAACCCAGTAATGCATATTATTAAAAAACAAAAATGACATGTCCAAGTATGTTTCATTTCAAAAATCAAAGTTAATATTATATTACAAATCAGTTATGGCATTTACCAGTGGCTTCCCCAGTGGCTCAGATGATAAGGAATCTGCCTGCAATGCAGGAGATCTGGGTTCGATCCCTGGGTTGGGAAGAGCCCCTGGAGAAGGGAATGGCTACCTATTCCTGTACTCTTGTCTGGAGAATCCCATGGAGGAGAGTATAAAAGCTGGCTTAAAACTCAACTTTCAAAAACTAAAATTGCGGCATTTGGTTCCATCACTATAGGGCAAATAGATGGTGAAAAAGTGGGTAAGTGGAAACAGTGGCAGATTTTATTTTCCTGGGTTCAAAAATCACTGTGGACAGTGACTGCAGCCAAAAATTAAAAGATGTTTGCTCCTTGGAAGAAAAGCTATGATAAAGCTAGACAGCATATTAAAAAACAGTCATCACTTTGCCAACAAAGGTCCATCTCAGTCAAAGCTATGGTTTTTCCAGTAGTCATGTATAAATGTCAGAGTTGGATCATAAAGAAGGCTGAGTGCCAAAGAACTGATGTTTTCGAAATGCAGTGCTGGAGAAGACCCTTTAGAGTCCCCTTGGACAGCAAGGAAGTCAAACCAGTCAATCCTAAAGGAAATCAACCCTGAATATTCATTGGAAGGATTGATGCTGAAGCTAAAGCTCCAATCCTCTGGCCACCTGATATGAAGAGCTGACTCACTGGAAAAGACTCTGATGCCGGGAAGGACTGAGGGCAGGAGGAGAAGGGGGCAACAAAGGATGAGATGGTTGGATGGCATCACTGACTCAATGGACATGAGTCTGAGCAAACTCTGGGAGATAGTGAAGGACAGCAAAGCCTGGCGTGCTATAGTTCATGGGGTCAAAAGAGTCGGACACAACTTAGCATATGAATAAGGGTATTTACCACATTAACAGATTAAAAGAGGAAACTCATTTCAACAGATACAGAAAATCTTTGCCCTCCTGCATTGTCTCTTCCTGGTACCAGAGACTAGGGGGTTGGTGAACAGCTGAGTTCACTTATTTACTTCTCTAGTTTCCTCCTTATCAGTGCAAGTCTCCTCTTAAAGTTACCTTGCTGAGTTCCAGCAACCACTCCCTCTCCATGCTGACCAGGCCTACAGATGTTATAGCCTTCTCTCTTGCAGGTGACCTTAAACTCTGACTACATCATTGTAAACAGTCCTTTTATTAAACTGATAGAGTGCATCATTTGTTCCTTGAGAGAATCTTAACTCACAAAGAAAGCATTTTCCTTAATCTGTGGAGAAGTATCTCTCAAAAACTTAGCTTGAAAGTCATACTTTAACAGGGAAATGTTAGAAGCACTTTTATTAAATGAGAAGATTCCCCCCACCATTGCTTCAGTTCATCACACTGAACTATATAGAAATCCCCAATAAAAGTATATAGATTCAAAAGGGACAAATAGTTTCCAATCACAGAAGATGTAACCATCTATACAGAAAGCAACTAAAATTGTTAGAAAGTCTCAGACAAATATAAGTTACTAAGAGTTCACCAAGATTATTGTATGTAAGAACACCACACAAATATCTCATTCCTGTGTATTAGCAACCATTGGAAAACTTAACTCAAAAAAATACTGTTTACAATAGAAACAAAAAATAAGAATAAATCCAACTTAGAATGAATCCAACAAAGTATGTGCAAGACTTTTACAGAGTAAGTATAAAATATTTTCTTTGAAAAAGAGGAAGTGTCAGCAATTGAAAGCATATTCTAGAGCCCGACTGCCTATGTTCAAATCCAGGAACTATCATTAACTATTTGAATGGTCCTGGTCAAATTATTTTAATTAATCATACTTTAGTATAAAATGAGAATAATAACAGTGTATCTAACTCACAGGTTGTTGTTAAATGAGTTGGTAAAGCATTACTAGCAAGTATTTGGTTTTTGTTTTGCATTGCCTTTTTACCTGCACCTAAATTTAAGAGGTAAAGTTATAAAATTCTTAGAAGAAAATATGAGCATTCACCTTCATGACATTAAATATGACACTAAAAGTTTGCACTTCAAAAGACACTAACAAGAAAATGAAGACAACTCAGAGAATAGGGGAAATATTTACAAGTCACATATGAAAATCAAAGCAAATTACAATAAGATTAACACTTCACAATCACTTGAATGCCTATTTAAAAACAAAAACAAAACTAACAAGTGTTGATGAGGATATAGAGAAACTGGAATCCTCATATATTAGTGGTGAAAATGTAAAATAGGGCAAGCACTTTGGGAAACACTTTTGACAGTTTCTCAAATAATTAAATGTAGAATTACTATATGACCCAGTAATTTCACTCCATATCCAATTCTAATATCTAAAAGAATTAGAAACAGGTATTCAAACAAATACTGATACATAAACGTTCATAACAGCCTTATCTACAAAAGCCAAAAGATAGAAACAATCCAAATGTCCTTCAATGAGTGAATGAATCAACAAAATGTGGTGTGTAAATTTAATGAAGTATTACTCAGCCACAAAAAGGAACAAAGTACTAATGCCTACCACAAACTTTAAAAACTTGTTCAACAAAAGAAGCCAGCCACAAGAATAACTAAATCCATAGAAAGCAGGTTGGTCGGTGGAAGACACTGGGCTGAGGGAGGAATAAGACATCATGGCTTAATTGGGCACAGTGTGTTCTGAAAATGTTTTGTTAACTAGATAGAGGTGATGGTTCCAAAACATTGTGAATCTTCTAAAAATTATTCCTAGTAATAAGGTTAATTAAATGTTAACTGTCCCCCAACCCTTCCCCTCTACCCTCCTTTGGAGTTTCACAGTATATACTAGCTCATGTTCAAGGCTCTAAGAAATTCTATAGTAAAAAAAAAAAGTACTTATTTAAACTCAGCATTTCGGAAAAATACAGTCTATCATCTAAGTATTTTTCAAAAATGTAGGTCAAAACCCATCAATCAAAATTAATTCAGTATATCAAAATAATAATCACTCAAAAATGAAATAGAATAGAAAATATAGAATATATTAGTAAAGATAAACATTGTATTTTTTTTTGAGCTGTTGTTTCAATCACATACACAGTGTACTAAGACATGTTATCAAATGTATTTCTTACTGAGTCAGCAGCGTGAAATTATGAAAAGCACTTTGAATACAACAAAATAAATCTTACCTTACTTACCATATTATAAAATTCCAGCTCTCTTGGACCCCTTGGAGGCGGCTGCAATTGTTTCAAAACTGTGCCATCTGGATGTTGCAGTATACCTACAGAACAAAAATAAAATATTCTAAAATGCTTTAATAGCCAATTTCATAAATTTAACAGTTTTCTTTTACTTATTTCAGAAATTGAAACATTCAACAACATATTTCAGTGCCTGTTATAGGCAAACACCAGGAACACAAATTCTAAATAGCTTGCTTTTGTTGTCTCCAACTGTTATGCCCCTTATAGCCCCCTCAGACTTTCTAATAAATAGAACATATTTATAAATTTTTATAGAAATTCTATAAATTTTTTCTATTAATTTTTACAGAAATTCTTCAGTAATAGACTTTCCAGGAGATGTTAATTTATAGTTAAATAAGAAACAAATTGGGCCTCCCTGATAGCTCAGTTGGGTAAAGAATCCACCTGCAAGGCAGGAGACCCTGGTTCAATTCCTGAGTCGGGAAGATCCACTGGAAATGGGATAGGCTACCCACTCCAGTATTCTTGGGCTTCCCTTGAGACTCAGCTGGTAAAGAATCCACCTGCAATGCCCAGGGAGACCTGGGTTTGACCCCTGTGTTGGGAAGATCCCCTGGAGAAGGGAAAGGCTACCCACCCCAAATTCTGGATTGGAGAATTCCATGGACTGTATAGCCCGTGGGGTCACAAAGAGTCGGACACGGCTGAGTGACCTTCACTTTCAAGAAGTAAATTAAAAGCAGTAGCATAAACTGATCCCACTTTTATAAGCAAACAAAAAAATGTTAACAGTAGTTCTATATGAATTTCCCATTTTTCATATTTTTAAGTTTCTCTCATCTGTTATAAGAAAGCAACTAAAGTTTTTCCTGAGTCAGATGCACTGTGTAAAGCTATACTGATAGCATGAGGGCACCAAGCCAATGCGAAATGTAGGAGCTGAAATCAGGCGCCAAGCCTGGATAAGAAGAGGCACCATTTTATGATATGCCCATTCGAAGGGGAGGCTGGTTTTCATTTATATGTGAAAATTTTAAATTTTCATAAAATCATGCCAGTTAGAACACAACAGAACTCAAATAAATCTATTTCCAATTTTGATAAAATACACTACTTAAGTTTCTATTTCTTTGGCAAGTGTCAGGAATTTTTAAGAACAAAACTGCAGAATTTAATCAACAAAGTATCAACCTAAAAGATATAGTAATTGAGTTTGTTTAAGTGCTACTTATAGAATATAAGGAAGGTAAACATTAATTTGTAGGGTTAGATTGGTTGGTAAGTAATGAAAAGATTTTGGAACTTCAAAGAACAGTCTAACATAGCTGTTCCCAAAGTCTGGGAGAGCCTTCACACCCATGGTAACAAACATTTTCAATGGTCTAATGAATAAAGGTAGATGTAAAAAAGCTCTGGAGCTTCCTGATGGCTCAGTGGTAAACAATCAGCCTGCCAACGTAAGAAACACAGGTTCGATCCCTGATCCAGGAAGATCCCACATGCCGAAGGCCAACTAAGCCCCTGCACCATAACTACTGAGCCTGTGTTCTAGAGGCCGGGAGCTGATACTGAGCCTTTATGCCACAAACTACTGAAGTCCACAAGCCCTAGAGCCCGTGCTCCACAAGAGAAGCCATCATAATGAGAAGTGTATGCACCAAAACTACAGATTAGCCCCCTCTTCGCAACTAGACAAAAGCGTGTACAGCAACGCAGACACAGGACAGCCAAAAATAAATAAATAAATAAACCTTAAAAATGCTTTCTTTCAAAAAAAAAAAAAAAGATTGATGAGCTGAATTGGGAGGGAGCAGGGAGCATTCATCAGTGAAGAGAGAACTATGAAGCTTCCCACCTTAAGGCAGATACCTCATCTAGATACAGGTGAGTCTGCCATTAGACAAACATTTTAGCAGGCAAGCAGAAATCAGACTGTAGACAACAGTGTGGGGTAGCAGGGTGGATTAGAGACAATAGTCCTCATACAAAGACAGATTGCTTGATCCAGCAATTCTCCCACACTATTCACTCTGAAAAATACCACTCCAGGTTTTCAGAGAAAGAAGCCATGGAGAAGGAGACAGTAATACCAGGCATTCTCCCAGTGAATGAATTATAGGATTTAAAAGTAAACCACTAGTATCTTACACTGCAGCTAAATCCCTCACAGCTGAAAAACAGTCAGGATAAGAAAAGAAACATCTTGGGAGGCTGAGCCAACACCACATGAACTGAATCTAAGAATGCAGCCCAGCACCAGTTCAACTAAATTCTAGAGGGAATATGATTTATCACACCTCAGGCTAAACAGAGGGGAAGGGCTTATACTCTATGTGGAACAAAACAAAACAAAAAATAATATATTTCACTTCCCAGGGTTCTTTTCTTTCTTCTCACTGTTTTTTAAATAAGGTATCCAAACTTCAATTTAAAAATTGAGACATAACAAAAGAAGGATGTGTGATGTATAACCAAAAGAAAACACAGTCAACAGATGATGACACACAGATGAACGAGTACTTATAACTACCAAACAAGGATGTTAAAACAATTATAAGTATGATGCAATAGAAACTACAGGAAAAATGGACATAAACACTAAATAGATACTTCAGGAGAAATGAAAAGTCTAAAAAAGACCCAAAAGAAATTCTAGAAGTAAAAAGACACAGTATCTGAAATACAATTATCAGCAGATGATTAAGAATAGGCAATCAAAGAGACTGATAATAAACTTTAAGGAAGGTCTATAGAAAATATCTAAATTAGTGCAGTGAGAGAAAAAGTATCTAAAAAGAAAAATGGAATAAAGCACTAGCAGCCTGTAGGATAATATCAAGCATTCTAACAAATACATAGTTGGAGTATCATAAGGAGAAAAGAGAATGGGTCAGAAAAATAATTTTGGACTTCCACTTCTACATAGTATACAAAAAGCTGAAAGAACACCACTCCCATCTTAAAATAAGGAAAACTTAGATAATCTACAAAATTATAACTTTTCTTAAAACCATTAGCGCACTGAGACTGTAAACTACAAACATATAATCTAACCACTATGATATGCCCAATGGGAGCATTCCCTTGCTTATGGTAGCACACAGCAAGAAGATGGGACTTCCTTACAAGGCAATAAGAATAATTCAGCTAATATTTTTAACAAACAGTTAAAAATAACAAAATACAGGTTAGGGAGAGAATACTGATTTCAAAAAGTTATAAAACACTTGCAACATCTTTTCCAGAAACCCCTCTCTGTGTCCAAGAAAAAGACTGGAGTAAAAGAAAAAAAAAAAAAAAAACTGAATAAAAAGATAAAAAGCAACCCTCAAAGGTACAGTCCTTGAGGAAGCAGACACTATTCCTGTAAGCAGATAGGGCAGGGAGTCCCTGGAGAAAAAGAACCAGGCACAGATTTCTTGACATAAGAGAAACCATTTTAAGTCTAAGTTGTTTGGGGATCTAAGCCTTGCCACAATGCTTGCCCTTGAAAAGGACCCAGTAATTAACAATCTTAAGGAAGGGAAGTTGTATGGCATCATCTGTTTAATGGACAAGAGTTTGAGTAAATTCTGGGAGATAGTGAAGGATAGAGAAGCCTGGCATGTTGCAGTTCATGGGGTCACAAAGAGTCACGACTTAGCAACTGAACAATGAAGTGAAGGATTGCAGGAACAAAGGAAAAGCAGTCAAGAAACAATGTGCACTGCTGTGCTTAGTCGCTCGCTAGTGTTCCACTCTTTGCGACCCTATGGACAGTAGCCTGCCAGGCTCCTCTGTCCATGGGGATTCTCCAGCCAAGAATACTGGAGTGGGTTGCCATTTCCTCCTCCAGGAGTTCTTCCCAATCCAGGGATCAAACCCAGAACTTCCGCATTGCAGATGGATTCTTTACCTTCTCAACTGCCAGGGAAGCCCCAAGAAACAACAGTTCAGTGATAAAGTCCTAGTTCTTCCTCAAGTTATATATACAACAATCTGATACATATCATAGCTGTTCAGGAACTATGCCCCTACTCAAGTGATGGAATGATGAGGTTTCCTTTTCGAACCCTCTGCGATCTCAATCAACTAAAACTTGGACTCTGTCGATCTCTGCACCAATTCTATACTGAATTCTCTGCTCAAGCCCCTTCATGAATATTCATTAACTTAAAGTTTCCCCAATTTTACCATTTGGGGAGACACTGCTTTGGGAAAGAGTTCCTTACTTGCTGCAGGTAATAAATCCTTCTTCTCCCGATCTTTGACTTGGTTATGTCTTTTGGCTCAACACCCACCAAGAGAAACCCAATTTCTCAGGTAACATGACTACAGGAAAAAACAGTTCCTCCCAGAACCTTTTCCCCTGTGACCAAAATTCTAAAGCTTTTCTAGGGTAAGGGCAGTAAATCATGTTGCCCCCAAGGCACAAAGATGGGGAGAATAGTAAGAGAAAAAAATCCTTAATCCTGGAGGCAAAGAGGGACCAGAAAAGCATAAGTCCTGACTCCAGAGGTGGTCTATTGCTGGGGGAAGAGAAAGAAACTCACTTGCTAAACAGTTTGTCTCCCACACACACACACACACACACAAGAAGGAGCACGAGACAGGAGGGAAAAGGGTAGGACACACATGCTAGATAAACGAAGGGGTGCAACCATTGGCATACAGACTGGGTGGAACCAGCTAAAACTAAGGTGGCTCTGAGAACAGTCCAATCAATGACCTTTAGTTCATTATACCTTCATTGTAATAGGTGGTAGAGTTGGTAATGAACCTACCTGTTAATTCAGGAGACATAAGAGACATGGGTTTGTTCGATCCCTGGGCCGGAATATCCCCTAGAGAAAGGAATGACAATGCATTCCAATATTCTTGCCTGGAAAATTCCACAGACAGAGGAGCCTGGTGTGCTACAGGCCATGGGGTCGAAAAAGTTGGACACAACTGAACACATACAATCACAACCAGTACTAAAAATCACCCCCACTTAAGCTGAGACAGTTAGATCATAAACGGTCAGAAGGTGGACAGTGGCCCAAACCCTGGGAAATCCCCACCCTTCCCAGACCTAACAAGAATACTCACCACCCTCATTAGCACATGAAATTACCGAGCCCTTAAAATCCAAGACCCCTATGCCCTGGGCCAGCTCTCACTTTCTGACATGGTCTGTCACCAATAAGCAACAGTAGTCTACAGATGGAGGAGGGGCATGAACAGAGAAAAAAAAAAACTTCTGAAGCATGGGTGCAAAGAAGACCTAAAGCAGAGGGCTGGAAAGGAATACTGAGGAAAATCCTCCAGCAAATCACTCTTACTCTAAACATAAGATTACAACACAGAAATTTCAAGCCCATGATATACTAAAGGTATATTAGTCTGCTTGTACTTCTGAAATCCCAAAGACTGGATGCGTAAACAACACACATCTATTTTCTCACCGTTATAGAGC
>SJYV01004693.1:0-28570 GCA_006410875.1 Neotragus pygmaeus
CAGTGGTCATGTATGGATGTGAGAGTTGGACTATAAAGAAAGCTGAGTGCCAAAGAATTGATGCTTTTGAACTGTGGTGTTGGAGAAGACTCTTGAGAGTCCCTTGGACTGCAAGGAGATCCAACCAGTCCGTTCTAAAGGAGATCAGTCTTGGGTGTTCATTGGAAGGATTGATGTTGAAGCTGAAACTCCAATACTTTGACCACCTGATGTGAAGGGCTGACTCACTGGAAAAGACCCTGAAGCTGGGAAAGATTGAGGGTGGGAGGAGAAGGGGACAACAGAGGATGAGATGGTTGGATGGCAGATGGCATCACTGACTCAATGAACATGAGTTTGGGTGAACTCCGGGAGTTGGTGATGGACAGAGAGGCCTGGCATGCTGCGGTTCATGGGGTTGCAAACAGTCGAACACTGACTAAAGCAATTTTACAATCTTTCATCTATTTTTGGATATGTAGTGGTTTTTTGCAATTTTTCTCTACAATAAACATCTTCATATGCATTGCTTTCTCCTGTGTTCTTAGTGGAATTACAGAATCAGAACAGGAATACCTAAATCCTATTTCATATACATCATTAAATATTTTCCAAAAAGTTTGTACCAATTTATGCTGTTTCCAGTAATGATGTATGAGAATATAGTTTCAGCATATCATTGTGATCGTTCAGGGATATACCAAGAAAAAAATGGCAAAGAAAAATAACGGTACCTCCTTATTGATTTAATTTGCATGTCTGTTTATTAGAGTGAGCATTATTCCATATGCTTCTTTACCACTTTTATTTCTTTTGTGATTGGTCTATTTGCTTTTGTTGCCCTTTGTCTACAGGATGAACTCCTGTTTTGAAATTGTAACAATGTCAAGCTATAAAGCAAGGTATAAATAAACATCAACACCTGGTTCATGTTTAAAACATCTGTTTTATGGGGCTTTTCTTTTCTCTCCTTGTTGTCAGCTTTCATTCTGGGTGTTTTCATTGTCTCACATGGCAGCATCCGTAACAATGGCAAAATGAACTGAAAGGCATCTTTAAATAGGCTTTGATATTGGCTGTGTCTCTTTATTGGGTGGGATATAATTCTCAAGGATTAAGACTGCTGAAGTTTGACACCTATATTTCGTGATTGGTTCCTGAATTATTAGTTATGAATTGTTTTGAGTTTATAAATACAGGTTTTAATACTGTGTTATTAGGCGTTAGACTAACTCTTGGTTTTGAGAGTCCATACTCAAAATTTCAGAGTTCAGAAGGGTCTTAAAAGTTGTCCATTCCAAACTGCTCATTTTGTTGACGTGTAATTGAGTCCAGATTGCTCCTCCAAAACCACAACTAGCCAGTACATCACCACCGTCTACTACTTAGGCCTCTGACCCCTGGTTTAATTTCATTTCCATTTCACCATGCCACCTTCCTCTTCTATTGTTGCATGTGTTGCTACAGTTTGCAATACAATTTGATCCTGATATATCTGAATTCAACTAATGAATGACTGCATTTCTGTATGCTCACATCAGCAATCTATTACAGAAAGTAATTATTCTGCTCTTTCAAGCCTGTTGAAAAATTTTCACAGAGTCATGGAAAACCTTTATAAATATTGGTTTTATGACTCTTTTATTCCAAGAGATTATGGAGGTAAGAGTAGGAGCCAAGAAGTAAGAAAAATTAAATCTCCAAATGCTTGCTTTACTAATCACAGAAGCACAAAACTGCAGCCTAGATATTTTATTAGGGGTAACTCTATTAGCATCATTATGGCAGAGGTTCAAATTCAATCTGGGGGCAAAACACTGAACTCGTGATTTCTATCCAAAGGCATTTGATGTTAATAAAATACACACAAAAAAGGAATTGCCAGCATTGTTCTAGAAGCTGAACATTTACTTTGGGTATCCAAAATATCCCTGTGTGTGGAAGGGTCTACAACTTTCTTTGTGGCAACCAAGGAGGTGGCCTATGGTGTCTTGCCTCTCAAATGTAGCAGAGATCTCAGATCAGGCCTAAACTAGTACTTTTCAAACTTGAGGGTCTTGTTAAGTACAAGGTGGTTGAATTCCACTGATGATAGTGTGATTCTGTAGGAGTAGCATGGAGACTGGGAATATTAATTTAATATACTTCTAACTTTAGAATAGTTATATTTATTTATTTTAAATATTTATTTATTTTTGACTGTGTTGGGTGTTCATTGCCATAGGGCTTTTCTCTAGTTGCACCGAGTGGAGGCCACTCTCTAGTTACAGTATGCGGGCTTCTTATTGCAGTATCTTCCTTGTGGAGCATAGGCTCTAGGCCATGTGGGCTTCAGTGGCTGTGGCACACAGGCTCTTTAACCGGCTCACCAGAAGTGGTGGACGGGATTAGGTGCTTCATAGCTTGTGCAATCTTCCCAGATCGGGGGTCGAACCTGTGTCTCCTACATTGGCAGGCAGATTCTTTACCCCTGAGCCACCAGGGAAGCCCTAGAATGATTTTAGATTTATAGGAAAATTGTAAAGATAGTACAGAAGGTTTTCATATACCCAACTCCCATTTTGGTATTTTATTAACATCTGACATATGGTACATTTATCACACCCAGTGAACTAACACTGATATATTATTACCTACTAAAGGCCATACTTTATTCATATTTACCCCCTATTTTAACCTAATTCCCCAACTGTGAGTTACAGAGACCCCTACACAGAAAGTCTTATTTGTATTATGCAACAAAAAAGTCTGGGGTGGGGCAGTCCATGGGTCAACTGAGTGGTCTATAGCTTACTTCCAGCTCTTCATCCTTAACTACGACTTTAATCTTCATGGCTCCAAGAGGGCTGCTACCTCAAGAGTTAGTGTCTACATCCAGGGAAGCAGAAGGTACAAGAGCAAAGGAACAATGGGCATGTTATCTGTACCTGTTACTCTAAAAGAGTTCTGCTTATAAAATAGGATTGTCCAGAACTGGGTCATTGGACCAGCCATGAATACAGGGGAATCTGAGAAGGTGAGTTNGTTAGTGTCTACATCCAGGGAAGCAGAAGGTACAAGAGCAAAGGAACAATGGGCATGTTATCTGTACCTGTTACTCTAAAAGAGTTCTGCTTATAAAATAGGATTGTCCAGAACTGGGTCATTGGACCAGCCATGAATACAGGGGAATCTGAGAAGGTAATTTTAACTGGGCACCTTGAAAAAAACTATAATCCTGTGAGTGAGCAAGAAGGGGAGTGTGGCTGCTAGGTGGGCAGTCAGCAGTACCTGCTTCCCAGAGCTGCCACCAACAATATATTTATATCCTGCAAATAGTTCATACTCTTTCTTCATCCTTTCTTTCCATTCTTCCATAGCAAAGTGATTTTCTGAAAAATGCAAAGAGGTTCATATCCTCTCCTACTTAAAGCAACATCCTTTGGAAAAAGTTCAAACTCCTAAACATGTCCTTGAGGTTCTTCAGTTTTGGACCTTGCTTGCTTTTCAGCTTCACACTGCAAGCTGGCTCCAGTGGCCTCCTTCTAATGGCATAGACTCCTTTGCTCTCTCTTCCCTCTTAGCCTGAGCGTCTAGTGTTCTTTATTTGGCACACTCTCCAGCTCCCTGCAGGCATCTCCCTCTCAGCTTGTTACTGCTCCTAACTTCCATTCATTCTTTAGATCGTCATGTTTCAGTTCAGTCCAAGTTCATCAACACAGCCTTCCCTGACCTTAGAGATTAATTTAGACCCCACTGTAAAACATGTCCTCTTAGGACAACACGCACTTTTCCTTTATGGTTCTTAGCCCAATCATCATCTTGAATTTGGCTATGTGATTATTAAATGGGTGGTTGCCTACTCCATAAAATGCTAGCCCCACAACGCTGGTGGGCACCACATCTGTCTTTGCTCATTGATCTATTCCTTGTGCCTAGTAGGAAGGCTGGCATATGGAGGATATCAAGTTAATATTAAGTGGAGAGAATGAAGGAGGGAAGCTTGCATTCTGAGGGATGAGAGAGTCAAGAGGCAGAGTTTGCTTCAAGAACAAAGGGTTAATGATGGAGGACAGACACTCTGAGCCTCGCTAGGTTTACGACTGACATTTGCCTTCTCCTTTCTCACTCTGGCGTCATCTCTGAATTGTAAAGTGAGAAGATGCAAAAAAACAGAGAAAAAGCTACACAAGCCATTTTCTGTGTCCCCCATGGGACACTGGGAGATGTCTGCAGTGTTGGCGCCGGAGGCATCGACGGCTCATAAGCACGAGCTCTGTGAGCAAGGTCCGTGCCTTCTACAGCAATGGTCATAGTCTCAGCCTGTTGGCTGTGGCTTTGCAGAGGCAGAAGGGGAGGGAGGGAGCTGTAATTTCACCACAAAGATCGGTGAGACCCTAGGTGGTCAAAGGGACAACCACATCTTAAGGGTTAAGATTATTTTAAGGGTTAAGGGTTATTTTACCTAATTTATCTACTCTTTGTAAATTACCT
Source organism: Neotragus pygmaeus (assembly GCA_006410875.1). Classification (NCBI taxonomy): domain Eukaryota; kingdom Metazoa; phylum Chordata; class Mammalia; order Artiodactyla; family Bovidae; genus Neotragus; species Neotragus pygmaeus. Next base: position 4,453 of record SJYV01004693.1, read on the forward strand.
TTCCAAATATTTCATTTTTCTCGGAAATTGTCCCATTGTTAGTTAAAAAAATATTGGAAATCACTGGCCTTGTCACAAAGAAAAATATTTTTTCTTTCTTTAATGTTGTATCTATGTGAGATGTGCACTAAACCTACGGTGGTAATCATTTCATAATGCATGTAAGTCAATCATTATATTGTACACCTTAAACTTATGCAGTGCTAGATGTCAATTATATTTCAAAAAACGTGGAAAAAGAGGAAAACCACTGCATAAATAGATTTAAAAAAAAAACCCTAATTTATAGAATGCAATAGGTTAAATGGATCCCCTCAGAATTTGCTATTCTTTGAGAAGTTCAAGATGTCAAGAAAAAGTTAATGGAAAACCAAGATTACTTCCCAAAGTTAAACAAGATCTATTCCATTTACTCCAAGACAAGTCTGTTAAGCAATGGCCCTGGGCTCTCACCCCTGGGACTCTCTTATCATCCTGTCTTTGAATACAGAGAAGGCTGAGGCAGAGGGGATGAACCAGCTCCTCCTCCGTTCCAGGTGTGCTCCAAGGCTTCCAGGTGCTGGGTGTCTCTGGAATTAGGACAACCTGCATGCTTTCCCTGTGAACATCTGTAGAAACAGCACCGTAAATACTCAGGTGAGTATCTCTGGTCGGTCTCCGTTGTTTGGTTAAAAGTAACAAATTTGCATCTTACAATAACATGTGGCACCTCCAGTCGCCACTCAAAGGCTTTGCTGGAAGAATCTGATTGAACACTAGATGCCGCTGTTGACTCACTCTGTTGGTTAACATCGAGTTTTACTCTGGTCTCTGCCAAGAGATGCAATTAAAGAAGAAAAAACAAAGCCTGAGTAAATATGCAAAGTTCTGTTAATTTTGCTCTCTTTTAATGACTGATTTAGAGGGTTTTTTTCTCTTAATAAATTCCAGAGGTGGTCTTTTTCTACAGAACATTTAGCAATTGGCAGAAAATGGAGAGATATAGATGCATGAATGTCAATTAGCTCACACTTGGGGTTTGTAAATAAGATCATTTTTGTATCAGTTTCTTTTCTTTAAGAGTTAATTTTACGTCTTTATTTCCAATTTGAATGCCTGTATGATTTTTTCCTGCCTGATTGATCTGACTAGGAATCCCATAATATACGGGATATGGGAATAATATGTTGAGTAGTAATGGTGAGAGTAGGCATCTTTGCTCTGTTCCTGATCTTAGGAGAAAAGTTTTCAGATATTCACAGCTGAATATGATGTTTGATATAGGCTTTTTAAACACGATTTTTAAAATCATGTTGAGATACATGCATGTGTGCTCAGCTGCATCTCACTCTTTTCATGCCATAGTCTTATAGGCTCCTCTGTTCGTAGGATTTACCAGGCAAGAATACTGGAGTGGGTTGCCATTTCCTTCTCCAGGGTGTATTTAACAGTTTCTGATGCAGAAAACACTCCACTTCCCCTCAAGTGTACTTGTTTCTTTTTTCTTTAATATTAATTTATTTAGGATTTTTTTTTTTAAGCTGTGCTGGGTCTTTGTTGCTGCACGGGCTTTTTTCTAGTTGCACTATGAGGGTTTCTCATTACACTGGCTTCTCTTGTTGCAGAGCACAGGTTCCAAGATACCAGGGCTTCAGTAGTCGCGGCTCCCAGGCTCTAGAGCACAGACTCAACAGTTGTGGCACATAGGCTTAGCTGTTCCACGTTATGTGGGATCTTCCTGGATCAGGGATCAAACCTGTGTCTCCTGCATTGGCAGGAGGATTCTTTACGACTGAGCCACCAGGGAAGCCCCAATCTTCCTGTTTCTTTACCTAGTTCTCTGATGTACTAGATTGTTTCCACCTTTGGAATTTATTTGAATATTATAATAGAATATCTGCTTAATGGTTGCATTTACTACTCAGCAGGCCAGGTTGCTAGTGGCATTATGGATTTTTTTTTTTCTTTTTATAGGTTTTAGTTTTTAGAGCAGTTTTAGGTTCATCAGAAAAATAGAGCAGAAGGTGCAGAGGTTTCCCATATGCGCTTTCCTCCCCACCACACATAGCCTCCCGCATCGTCAACAGCTCTCACCAGAGCAGTACCTTTGCTACCACTGTTGAACCTACTCTGACATGTCATTATCACTCAAAGTCTGTAATTTACATGAGATTCACTGCTGGTGTTGTGCAGTTTATGGATTTGGACAAAGGCATAATGACATGTATTTACCATTACCGTGTCATACAGAATATTTTCACTGCCCTAAAAATCCTCCTTCTTCCGAGGATTCATTCTTCCCTTCTCCCTAAACCCTGGCAACCACTTATCCTTTTACCGTCTCCGTTACTGGTTTTTCACTATCACCCTCCAAACTTCTCACTTTAAAAAAGTTTTATCACAAAAGTAGAAAGACTAGTAGAGCAAACCCCACCAACTGTCTCATCGCTTTAAAACCCACCAAACTTCACATAATTATCTACTTCGTCTTCCTCTTAGGTAGGTTTTACAATTCTATTTTTTTTGGCAAATGCTGTAACTCCTTGCCTTTTAAAATTTTAATTAATTAATTAATTAATTTCTATTTTGGCTGCATTGGATCTTTGTTATGGTTCATGGGCTTAGTTGCCTTGTAACCTGTGGGATCTTAATTCCCAATTTGCATCCTCTGCAATGGAAGGTGGATTCTCACGACTGGACCACCAGGGGAGTCCCCAGGTACATTTTATAGATAGTGAAACTGAGGATCAGAGAGGCTAGGGAATGCCCAAATTGATGCAGCTAATTCATGGTACAGTCCCATTCAAACCCAGTTCTCTTTCCAAAAAGTATTTTTAGGATGGGACTCTTCAATTTGATTTCTGCCAGCTCGGCTTGCATATCTCTTTTGAAGACCACCCCTGCATATACATTTTCAAAAACTTTTGAAATGTATTTTCAGGAATCATCTAAAGAGAGAAAAATTTACCATTAAATTCAAAGATAGATTTACAATAGCTGTGTGTTTTGTAAATGTGTATATGTTTTTAGGCATTTTATTCTATAAAAAATTCAAAACTATCAAGATATACTTGTGATCCCTTGGGCATACAATTATAGGTTGCCCATGCCAAGGACAGTACAAGGTCCTTTCTAGCTTGCATTTCCAACTTGAAAATATCCCTATACGAATTTCCTTATACATCTCACTATATTCACAGAGCCCAAATATTTTACAGTAAAATCTATGCTAACTCTCATTGTCTATCATTTGTCATCATCCATCTTCAAAACTACTCATCACTCCCTACTTTTAATAAAGTCTCTGACCCCTCCTGGAGCAACCCCAGGCAACACTCACATGCCAACCGTCTCTATAGATTTATGCATCTGGGACATTTGGTGTAAGTAGGGTAATTTAATATGTAGCCTTTTGGTCTGACTTTTTTCACTTAGGATAATGTTTTCAAGGTTCATTCATGTTGTAAAGTGTACCAGTATTTCACTCTTTTTTATTGTTGACTAAGATTCTACTGTATCAATACACCATATTGTATTTAGCCACTCATCAACTGTTGGGCACTTGGATCATTTCTACTTTTTGATGACTATGAATAATTCTGCTATAAATATTTGCATGCAAGTTTTAGCATGCGTATCCACGAGTTTTGTTTAAATTTATGAAATCTGCGGTGTTCCCAGACTGCAGAGAAGTCCAGTTGCTGCCATGGTCTATGCTTTCTTCCTCTAGCCTTTTGACCTTCATCACTGTACTAAGGAGACTCCATTCCCCAGTAAACCAACCAACTTGAGTCCTTACAACTGCCACCTCTCAGGACTCTTTCTATTCTTTATCCTGGCTTCTAAAGTTGGAGGGAAGTAGTATCTTACAGTGAGTCAGCTAGTGAGAATTCCATGTAGGAGATGGCTCATGTTTTTGTTACTTTCACAGGTGACATCCTGGAGGAAGGTGTTCAGCCTGATGTGTATCCTGAGAGTCAGGATATATTGGTGAGGCAGTCCTGGGTTGAGTCCCAGCAAAGTGCTCAACTTTCTGATCCTCTTCACTAAATGGTGCCATCCAAATATATTTAGCTCACTGAGTGGTTCTTAGGAGTAAGTAAGATTAATGCTGAGCACCATCCTGGCACAGAGGAACTACTCAATAACTGATTTTATTATTACATTTTTATTGGAGTATCGTTGCTTTACAATGCTGTGTTAGTTTCTGCTGTACAGCAAAGTGTATCAGCTATATGTATGCATATATCCAGGGCTCCCAGGTGGCTCAGTGGTAAAGAATGTGCCTGCCAATTTAGGAGATTAGAGTTTGATCCCTGAGTTGGGAAGATCCCCTGGAGAAGGAAATGGCATCCCACTCCAATGTGCTTGCCTGGAAAATCCCACAGACAGAGGAGACTGGCAGGCTATAGTTAATGGGGTCTTGAAGAGTCAGACATGACTTAGCGACTAAACAGCAACAACAGCATACATGTATCTCCTCCCTCTTGGACCTCTCTCCCACCCCATCCCNAGATCCTTGTTTGCTCCAGGGCACGTGATGCCACCTGGTCTTTTAAACAACTGGCCAGTCTCTACAGGGTACAGACTTCTGGAGGAATTTGCTCCAAATATTTCCAGTCTTGGGTCACTCAGTGCATGCGGGGAGAACCTGGACAGCCAGACTGTACCATCAGCTCATCTCTTGGTCACGGTGCCACAGAGAAGCCCTGGCCTTGATTGTCCATCCCCGAGGAAAATCAGAAGAAAGAGAATGGATGCCAGCTGGACAAGAATAATGCATGTCCATAGTTCTTGAGTCAGAGAGGGCTCCAGGGATGGCTACACAATGGGCATTAACCTCATGAGACATTTTCTGTTGTTGTTGCCACTGTTGAACACATGTCACTCAAGGGAACCTCTATTTGGTAGTTTTTACAACATCCCCTGCGTGATTTTTTACAACATCCCCTGCCCTCAACGATTCATTCATTTATTAATGCACTCACTTATTCTCATATTTTTTCTCGTTTATTCATAATTCATTTACTCACTCACTCAGTGAACACATTTAGAGAACCCTGGGGATGAAAGGATGCAGCAGTGGGGTTTGGTGATGTTCAGCAGAGAAGGTATCCCTAGGCTAAAGTTCATCGGAGGCTGGGGACAAGAGGTCTAATGATGAGGGACAATTAGAGACCGGTGGGAGGGGATGAAGGCTGGTCAAGGGGAAAGTGTCAGGAGAGCCAGAGTATTGGGCATGACGTAATCTGCCTGGGTCAGGACAAGGCCCTGAAGCCCACCAGGAGGTGCAGCTGGTGGGAGTGGGAGACAGGCCCGGGATAACAGGATGGGGCGGTGTTTAGAAGCAGGTGAGGAGGTGGCAGGTGGGGTTGTTAGAGGAGAAGAGAGAAGAATTGGTGTGTTAGCTGAAGCATTTGCTGAGAACATGCCCACAGGAAGTTCTTCACTCAAAAGTACACCAGGTGCAGCCATTGTGGAAACCATGATGGAGGTTTCTCAAAAAAGTAAAGCTAAAACTATCATGCATGTGTGTGTGCTAAGTCGCTTCAGTCATGTCCAACTCTTCATGACCCCATGCACTGTAGCCCGCCAGGCTCCTCTGTCCATGGGATTATCCAGGTTAGTATACTGGAGTGGATTGCCATGCCCTCTTCCAGGGGATCTTCCCGACCCAGGGATCGAACCTGCATCTCTTACATCTCCTGCTTTAGCAAGTGGGTTCTTTACCACTAGTGCCACCTGGGAAGTCGAGAGCTACCATCTGACCCAGTAATTCCACTCCTGGCTATATACTCCCCCTGAAAAAAAACACCCCAAAACATTAATTCCAAAAGATCTACACACCCCAGTGTTCATCACAGTATGATTTACAATTACCGAGATATGGGAGCACCCTAAGTATCAGTCAACACATGAGTGAATAAGGAAGATGTGGTACATATTACACAATGGAATACTGCTCAGTCCTAAAAAGAAATGAAACATTGCCTCTTGCAGCACAATGGAGGGTATTAACCTTAGTGAAATAAGTCAGACAGAGAAAGGCAAATACGATATGATGCCATTTACATGTGGAGTCTAAGAAAATACAACAAACTAGTGAATATAACAAAAATGAAGTAGACGCAGATATGGAGAACCAACTGATAGTTACCAGTAGTGGAGGGGGGCAATAAAGGGTTGGGAGAGGGGTAGGTACAAAATATTGCATGTAAAGTAGGCTCAAAGATATATTGTACAACATGAGGAATATACCNCTGAAGCATTTGCTGAGAACATGCCCACAGGAAGTTCTTCACTCAAAAGTACACCAGGTGCAGCCATTGTGGAAACCATGATGGAGGTTTCTCAAAAAAGTAAAGCTAAAACTATCATGCATGTGTGTGTGCTAAGTCTCTTCAGTCATGTCCAACTCTTTGTGACCCCATGCACTGTAGCCCGCCAGGCTCCTCTGTCCATGGGATTATCCAGGTTAGTATACTGGAGTGGATTGCCATGCCCTCTTCCAGGGGATCTTCCCGACCCAGGGATCGAACCTGCATCTCTTACATCTCCTGCCTTAGCAAGTGGGTTCTTTACCACTAGTGCCACCTGGAAAGTCGAGAGCTACCATCTGACCCAGTAATTCCACTCCTGGCTATATACTCCCCCTGAAAAAAAACACCCCAAAACATTAATTCCAAAAGATCTACACACCCCAGTGTTCATCACAGTATGATTTACAATTACCGAGATATGGGAGCACCCTAAGTATCAGTCAACACATGAGTGAATAAGGAAGATGTGGTACATATTACACAATGGAATACTGCTCAGTCCTAAAAAGAAATGAAACATTGCCTCTTGCAGCACAATGGAGGGTATTAACCTTAGTGAAATAAGTCAGACAGAGAAAGGCAAATACGATATGATGCCATTTACATGTGGAGTCTAAGAACATACAACAAACTAGTGAATATAACAAAAATGAAGTAGACGCAGATATGGAGAACCAACTGATAGTTACCAGTAGTGGAGGGGGGCAATAAAGGGTTGGGAGAGGGGTAGGTACAAAATATTGCATGTAAAGTAGGCTCAAAGATATATTGTACAACATGAGGAATATACCCAATATAATAACCATAGCTAGAAAATAGCCTTTCAAAATTGTGTAAAAAATTAAAGAATAAAAAAGTACACCTGGATCTGTAGTGTGGCCTGATAATGAGAGCTCAAGGCTTCTTGGGTGGTGGTGTCTGGCGGGTCAGGCCTTTGCTCTGGGGGCTGGGGCTCGGGCTGGGGTCTCCCACACGGCCCGTCTCTGGATCACTCCTTTCCCACTGCTCCAGGCCCTCCTCCACTTTGCTGTGTGTTCTCTCTGGGCTTTGCCTCCGGGTCACCTCACACTTTGGAATCTTTTCCTTCTTCACGCTTCACATAATGCCTCCGGGCATGGCTGCTTGCCTGGTTAGCTAAATTGAGAACTGAGTTCAGAGAATGAGGTTGGTGTCAGAGACTGAAGGTTTTACCTGTTTTAGGGAATATATTTATATTTACCCAGTCTTTGGGAAGTCAGTGCGGGAACTGTAGACTGGTGACATTTCTGCTGGTTGATGGGGAGAAATATTTTGAAGCAGAATGACCTCTGGCCAGACCTCAAACCCTGCCAAAAATCTGGCTAAGGAAGGCCTTCCATAAATAAAACCTGGCCCCAAATTATGCATATTGCTTTGTGAAGTAATAAACTCCTTGTCACTGAATGTATATAGGAGATTGCTTACCTGTTAGAGTTTTGTCCCAGAGGCTCCATTTAGAATGGACAAGATCAGTGGCATCTTTTTAAAAATGAATTTTTCTGTGGGGCCTCGAAACAAAAAAGGAAAACAAAAACAAAAAACCACACTGTATTGTAATTCATAGTCTGTCTCCATTTCCCCTGCTTTTTAAGGAAGAAGGATTCATACTTATTGCACTAGTGTCTGGGCTTTCCTCTACAGGGCAAGGGGGGAAAAACCCCAGGTGCCAGCCAGTGGAACTGGAGACTAAGCTGAGATACGGAGTGGTGAGCTGAGCCGCACGAGTGAGGGGAGAGGTGGGTGAACCATGCAGGCTGCGTGTCGTGGAAAGTTTTTGGCCTGGCTTTAGGACTAGCAAAGACAGTAAGATTTCAGAAAGCAGCTGCTATCTGTGTTGAGGATGTTGAGGAAATTGAATATGGCAGAGATAAGGAATAATGGTTTTTAAACGCATCTTGGTGTCCGTTAAGAATGTACTTTGCTCTTTTGGCTTTTCCTTTAGAGGCTGAGTAGAGATTTTGGATTGCTTTGGATTATATATTTTTTTGATGAACAGTTGTTTCTTTGAGCACGACTCCATGCTGAGGCTGGACCACTAGGCAGGCTGGCATCTACGGGGGAGAAGTCAGATAGAAAACAGATAAAACAGTGATCGGCTCTCGATGAAGCCAAACAGGCAGCCCAGAGCACCCCTGGCTTCACCCTTGTCCCCTGAGATGCCCGCTCTGCCCCCTGGGCCTCTGTGGAGCCCAGTTTGAAATCGCCCTTTGACTCCACCTCGTAGTCACCTCCAGGTCTGAAAGTCACTGTGCAATGCCAGCCTCGCCTCCTCCTCAGTCACAGACACTGACCACAGGGAAATGCAGACTCCTTCTGGTTACATGTCTGAGTTGCCACACTTTGGAAAAGGTGCCCTCAGCACGGAGGCTCTGGGCTGCGGGGTGTGGCTTTGTGAATGGGGCCGCTGTGGTTCTGTGGAGCCCAGGTAGCCCGGCCCCGTCCCCCGCCTGGCCCCGGGGCAGACGTCTAGTTCCACGCCACAGCCAGCCCCTGGAGGAGGCTGCTTCTATGAGCCACATTTTCCTGTTGCCTCCAGAGGCGACTTCTCATAAATTGCTTTGCTATATCCCGTTGGAACAAGACTTGAGGACTTAAACCAGTGTGTTCAGCAGATCTGGGTGTCCTGCAAACAAGGGATCATTTGAGATAGACTGGGAGTCGTCCCGCTCGTGGGCAGGCTGACTGCAGAGGACACAGCAGGCTGCCTTCTGGGGTAGAATTGTTTGAGGAGTGGATAGGGACAGGGTTCGTTGAGGCTAAAGACACACAGGAGAATCCCAGGTGTGCAGCTCCATCTGAGAGGTGAGACGCTGGTTCCTGGGATGACGCGGCTCCAGGGTCCCCCAGTGGATGAGATTTGTATTTTCCATGCTACCCACCGGAGCAGGCTGGAGCTGCCTCTCACTGAGAATTTCCATACGGTCATGGCACCTCTGTCTACTTTTATCCTCCCATATGGAACTCCTAAAAAAAGAGACTTGTGATTGATTTTTTTTAATTACAGAAGTAATACAGACTTGCTCCATTAATCCTCATACTCACTGCTGCTTCCTCCACCCTAATATTTACTTATTTTGACACCTTAGTAGAATTCAGAAATACATGAGTTTAAAAGCGATCCTTCTGTGGAATATTATATGACATCCCTTATATGTGGAACCTAAAAAGAAATCATACAAATGAACTTACAAAACAGAAATAGACTCACAGACTAGAGAACAAACTTATGGTTGGGGGAGGGGAAAGGGATAGTTAGGGGGTTTGGAATGGATAGGTACACACTGCTGTATTTAAAATGGATAACCAATATGGACCTACTCTACAGCACAGAGAACTCTGTTCAGTGTTATGTGGAAGCCTGGATGGGAACGGGTTTTGGGGGAGAATGGATCCACGTATATGTATGGCTGAGTCTCTTAGCTGTTCACTTGAAACTATTACAACACTGTTAATCGGCTGTGAAAAGAAAGTGAAAGGGGAAGTTGTTCAGCCAAGTCCAACACTTTGCATCCCCATGGACTATACAGTCCCTGTAATTCTCGAGGTCAGAATACTGGAGTGGGTAGCCTTTCCTTTCCCCAGTACAAAATAAAAAGTTAAAAATAAAAAAGTCAGCCCCTAAGCTTCTCCTGGGAGCTCTTGTCTCAGGGGCGACTGTCGTTAACAACTGAGTGTATGCTCTTCCGGAGTTTTTTTCAGGAGAGGCTGCCTTCTATCTCAGAAGGAAGGAGGATCCTAAGTGCTGAGGTTACCATTTTAGATTTTAGGAGACAAGTAGGATTTGAATGATTGGGGCTGATGAAGGCCTGGTAAGATGCAACGGCCAAACCCAGTCTCTTGTTCTGAGCCAATGAATTTTCCAGCAACCCTGCTCTTGTCTCATGGGCTCCATTTGCCCATATATATGGTTTTTAATGCAGTTTTAATCATCCAGACCACAGTGGATTTATTTACTTTATGGCAGGTGGTGATGGACTTGCTAGTGGTGTCCAGGACTGCTGCAGGGCCCTCGTGAGCAGACAGCAGCTCCCCAGGGCTTCCTGACCAAGAGCTGCTTGAGTTTCTGAACACCTTGAAGGTTTTCTTAATGAACTGAGAGTGCAGTGGTGGAGGGGAGCATATGGGGTGTAAGTCCACTGGGGAAATATGTCTTTATTCCTATAGAGATTTCCAGGGGTCTCACGGAGGAGGTGTGTTAGTTTGCTACCACTCAGACCAAACTTTAAGACTGACTTTAAGACTAACTGTCTTGTCAGTTAAAGGTCTTTGTTTTAGAAATTCTGTGGGGATGGGGAGCTCTGTGTTAGTAAACATGGATGCAGTCCTAAAAGAAATCAACCCTCAATATTTATTGAAAACACTGATGCTGAAGCTAAAGCTCCAATACTTTGGCTACCTGATGGAAGAAACAACTCATTGGAAAAGACCTTGATGCTGGGAAAGACTGAAGGCAGGAGGTAAAAGGGGTGACTAAGGATGAGATGCTTGGATGGCATCACTGACTGAATGGACATGAATCTGAGCAAACTCTGGAAGATAGTGAAAGACAAGGAAGCCACAAAGAGTCAGACACAACTTAGTAACTAAACCATAACAAGAAAATCTGTGCAGTGCCCAGCACAGGGTGGTACTTGCCCCTTTAGATCTCCAGTTTACAGCTGTGCTTTTAAGATTACTTATTATCCCCTGGGACCCCATGGACTGTGCTAGGCTTCTCTCTCCATGGAATTCTCCAGGCAAGAATAGTGTACTGGGAAGCCAATCCATTCTTCAGAGGATCTTCCCAACTCAAGGATCAAACCCAGGACTCCTGCATTGTGTGGCAGATTCTTTACAATCTGAGCCACCAGGGAAGCCATTATTATTATTAGCAACCTAAATTTTATCATTACAGTTGACACTTAAACAACACCAAGGTTGGGTCACCAACACTACACACAGTCAAAGATCCATGTATAATTTGTAGTCACCCCTCCATGTCCAAGGTTCCATATCTATAGATTCATCCAGCCATAGATGGCGTTCAGTTCAGTTCAGTCGCTCAGTCATGTCTGACTCTTTGCGATCCCATGAACTGTAGCATGCCAGGCCTCCCTGTCCATCACCAACTCCCGGAGTTTACCCAAACCCATGTCCATTGAGTCAGTGATGCCATCCAACCATCTCATTCTCTGTCGTCCCCCACTCCTCCTGCCCTCAATCTTTCCCAGCATCAGGGTCTTTTCCAGTGAGTCAGCTCTTTGCATCAGGTGGCCAAAGTATTGGAGTTTCAGCTTCAACATCAGTCCTTCCAAAGAACACCCAGGACTGATCTGCTTTAGGGTGGGCTTGTTGGGTCTCCTTGCAGTCCAGGGGAGTCTCAAGAGTCTTCTCTAACACAACACTTCAAAAGCATCAATTCTTTGGCACTCAGCTTTCTTAATAGTCCAACTCTCACATTCCTTTCCCATAGATGGTGTAGTACTATAGTATTTACTATTAAATAAAATCTGTGTATATGTAAACCCACACAATTCAAACCTGTACTTTTCATGAGTCAACTGTAATTCAGTGATAAAGAATCATCCTGACGATGCAAGAGATGCAGGAGATATGGGTTCGATTCCTGAGTTTGGAAGATTCCCTGGAAGAGGAAATGGCAACCCACTCCAGCATTCTTGCCTGAAAAATCCTATTAGCAGAGAGCCTGGTTGGCTATAGTCCATGGGGTTGCAAAGAGTTGGACACAACTGAGCACACATGCATATTATTAGATTATTAGTATTAATTGCAAGCATTTATTGAGTGCTTCCTATGTGTCAGGCACACTTGGCATACACTGATGAACAAAAGAAATATTCCTGCCTTCATAAAGCTTATGGGCTTCCCTGGTGGCTCAGTCAGTAAAGAATCCACCTGAAATGCAGGAGACTGCCCGCAATGTAGGAGACCTGGGTTCGATTCCTTGGTTGGGAAGATCCCCTGAAGGAGGAAATGGCAACCCACTCCAGTATTCTTTCCCGGGAAATCCCGTGGGCCTGGTAGGCTACTTCCCATTGGGCCTACAAGAATTGAACACAACTTAATGACTAAACCACACAAAGCTTACAACCATTGGGAAAAGAAAGAGGTGGACAATATACAAAATATGCAAGTAGATTTTGCTGTGTTTTGAATATTGGTAAATGTCATGGCAGAAAGGAAAGAGAAATTGAGAGTGTGGGCAAGGGGTGAGGAACAGGTGTGGTTTTCAGTAAGATTGCTCTGGGTAGACCCCATGAGAAGATGAGATTTGAGTCAAGTCTTAAAAAAGATATGGGAATTAGAGAAATTCTTAGGGAGTAAGAAAATTTGGCCATAGTCTCTGAGTAAGGACTTATGTTTTCAGTGCTTCCCTTCCCTGTACCAAGCCAAATGTATTTATGTCACTGTTAATGATTTTAGGAAGCCAAAAGTGAATTCTTCATCAGGAAACAGGTGGGGGGCAGGGCAGAGATGGGAAGGCTCCAGAGTAGATGGTGAGAGTGGGCTGTTTCTAAAAGAAGAAATGACCAGAGGTCAACAATGACAGAGCCGTGCCTGGCTGGATAGATTGGTGGGAATATTGAGTGTCATGCACAGCCATGGAGTGAGACTGGAACAGCATGGCTCTGAGTCCTGGGGTCTGAGAATACTAACTCACTGATGTGATTGGGGACCATCTCTCCCCTTCCCCCATCCCTGGACATTCCCTCCTTAAATCTCATTATGGGGAATACAGATGGTCCTCGACTTATGATAGTTTGACGTTTTCTATTTTATAGTGATATAAAAGCACTACTCATTCGGTAGAGACGAGACTTCAAATTTTGAATTTTGACATTTTCCAGGGTTAGCCATCTTGGCTATGTGGTCACCACCAATGGTACCACCTTGCGATGCTGCGCAGGGTAGCTGCTGCAGCTACCAATCAGCTCCCAGTCAGCCCCGTGATCATCAGGGTAAACAACCGAAACACTTACAACCATCCTGCATCCATTCAGGCATTCTGGTTTTCACTTTAAGTACAGTATTCAATAAATTACATGAGATATTGAGCACTGTATTATAAAGTTGACTTTTTGCTCAATGATTCGGTCCAACTGTAGGCAAGTGTAATTGTTCTGAGCATGTTTAAGCTAGGCTAGGCTAAGCTAGGTTTGGTAGGTTAGGTGTATTGAAGGTGCTTTCAATTTACGATTTTTCCATTTATGAAGGGTTTATCTGACATGAACTCATTGTAAGTCAAGGAAGATCTGTACATTATTTTGGTTTCCTCTTTTAAATCATACACAGAGCTAAGAGGAGTAACACAGTAAACTAAATCAAAGTCATATTAGTGATTTATCAGTTTTTGCTCTTTGCATGCAGAATCTCAGAGTATAGGACTTTGAGAAAAGGGAGAAGGAGAGGTGGGAAAGAATTTGGGGAAAGGGGAGGTCCAGGCACTGCAGTGAACCAAGCAGACCTGTCTGAGTCTACCCTGCTCAGTTATACCCACTTTCCAATGGAGAACTGGAGGAAAGTCGCATCGCCGACACAGATGGGTTCCTGATTGAAATAGTGTTGACATTTGAAGAACAAGAGTTTGGATTGCTTGGGTACACTTATACATGTACAATTCTCAGGTTGTTTGAAGCCACTGATGCAGACAGGGGTTATGGAGGAAGCAAGTGTAGAGCTGACTGTAGGTTCAGAGCAGCACACCAGCTCCTGCACTGTTTAAGGTCAACTGTACAAGGCAGTTTTTGAAAAGTCAAGAAAAGCCTGCTGATTGAAAACTGATAAGGAGAGAGTGCCTTCTTTTAAATCCCTGAGCTAAGGAGAAAAATTCCCTCTCTTCTTCTGGTCGCTTGCTGAGTTAAAAGTTGGATCCCTACGCTCTCTACAAGTAGAGATCTTGACCCAGAGTTTTCCACAGGATTCTGCGTCCTGAGGATAACTAATTTTGGAAGGCTGATTATTCCGTATCGACTGTCCTCCCCATAGGATGTACTGAGCAAATGCAACATTCAATTTGTCCCTCTCCCAGCTCAATAATTCTTCCTATTGTCCTTTCCCCAAACCCCCTTTGGAGGGAGGATCCCTCCCTGCCTATCACAGTCATGAGGGACTATGTTTGATTTATTTGAATGACAATAGCCCAGTGTCTACCAGCAGAGTCTGCAGGTAGGAGATGATTTGTATTAGTTACATGGCTGAATCCTGTCAGATGAATGGATAATTATAACAGTTTATGCTCAATTGATATTTGTGTGTGCATGTTAAGTCGCTTCAATCGTGTCTGACTCTGTGCAACCCTATGGATGGATCATCAGGCTTCTCTATCCAATGGAGTCACCAGGAAAGAATACTGGAGGGGGTTGTCATGCCCTCCTGCAGGGCATCTTCCCAACCTAGGGATCGAATTTGTGTCTTTTATGCTTCCTGCATTGGAAGACAGGTTATTTATCACCAGCGCCACCTGGGAAACCCCAATTGATGTTCAGCAAATTTCAAAAGGCTTTCCAGACAGTGCTCACTTAATCCTCATAACATCTTGGTAAACATTTCCCTTGTTCTTAATTTAAACATAAAGAACGTACTCAGAAAGGTTAGGTGACCTATCTAAAGCCACACAGCTGAGGAGTGGAACTCGTGTCCTGCTCTAGATTCTTGCTAGTTCTCACTAATCTGAGCTGGGGTTCAAGTCTGTCCATACTAAGCAACATGAAAGCCCTCTTGCATATTTGAATATTTGTTTGAATATACTCTCTACCACAGATAATTAATACAAATGATTGATCAGAATGTCCTGCAATGAAAATGAACTCTTAACCTGGATGACTCAGAGTAGAATGACAATAAGTCTCTCTACAGGACAGGGAATCAGGGAGAATCTCTGTCCCTGAATAACCCCCAAACCTTACTCCCAGCCTCCCACCAAATTTTATGGCTCTGAGATAGGTGATTAAAAATGGTGTCACACTTACTTTTCATAAAGGAAAAGTGATGAGACTTTGCTTCTGCTCTTGGGCATTTTGCTGTCTGGAATAACATTCACTGATCAAACCTGGTCTAATACAATGATTCTCAAATTTTAATGGTCTTGAAAAGCCACTCGGAGGGCTTGCTAAAAGTAGAGGTTCCTTAGCCATGTTTGCCATTCTGATTTACGGGGTCTGTATTCAGCATCACCTCAAGGTGATTCTGATGCCCACTAAGCATATCTGCAGGGACACTGGCTTGAAGTCTCCCGGAAAACTGCTCCTTTCGCGACCCGAAGCTTTCAGAACACCAGTCAGGGGCTCCAAAATTCAATACCTTGTGGATTCTCACCTAAGTCTGCCTCAGGTCACTTTGAAGGTTTACTTGAATTACTTACCTTGGCTGATGGCCGAGGTTTCTCACCACTGACTTACCGTGGCGTGTGGATTTTGTATTTGGTTGGAACTCTGGGGCCAGGGGCCAGGGATGGATCTCTTCTCCAAATACCTTCTTTTATATCATCTTTTATAATCATCAAAAGCACTATCTGTGTCTAAAGGTCATTGACCTAAATGTCCCATTAAATGGCTAAAATGGTGCAAGGAATCCTTAGTGATGGCCCAAATTCTGCACCTGCCCCTCTCTTTCCTTGTTAAATATTTGCTGTCTGTCTGAACTGGGAAAGGTTATTTCATACCAAAAGCAAATGGAGATGGTTTGGGCTGATGCCTCTTTGTACTTCTGTGTGGTTTCATTTTCTTAAGAGGTGCACTGTGGGTAGAAGTGTTGTCTATGCCTCTTACTAAAGGGCTATTCATAAAAGTGCCCCTCCGGTCAATCAGCTTGTTTTGTCTGTTCTGTGGCTTTATGGAGCCTCTGTTTGCTCACCTGTAGCAGATGTTCCTGGATTCCAGATGTTTTTAAGAATCTTTCTCTGTGGGCCTATGTAATGTTATACAGCAGCAATAACCCTTAAAGGTGTGTGACTTTGTAAGAAGTTCTGATTGCTTCTTGTTTGGAAAGTGTTTGTGGTTCCTAATTAAGCATTTCATTAACAGCTGTCAAGGTCTTTTGGTCTATAAATGGACTCTATTGAGTTGAATTGTTTTTCAAAATTCAACATGGTTTTACATCTATGTTTGGTGATATGTGAATTTTGTTAAATTGAGACCCACATATGAGGCACTTAGTAAAGAATTTTTAGTAGATGATGACAGTAAAAACACAACCACAGAAACTTATCTCAATAAAAGTATGCTTATAATTTTAAAGAAACTTGGGAAAGACAAAATCTAGGAGACCTAGGAGTATAGGAACTTAATATTTCTAAAAGCACTTGAAGCAATATTTCCAACAAATACAAAATCAGACAATTAATATGTTAACTTTCTGTTATCTATTACTAAACTCAACAAGTGTCAGTTTATGATCAACCTTACTTTTCTATAACTCGTCTCATTATTCCTATCCCTGATTATTCTGAAGAAATCCTAGGCATGTAGTAATACAACTTCATGTGTAAATACTTTAGAATATATTTCTAAAAGACAAAGACTATGCTCTTAAAACATAATCATAATACACAAAATAATGCACAGAATTCACACAGAAGAGAAATTCCTTACTAACATCTGTATTCAGTCAGTATTTATGTTTCCTTAATTAATATCCTAGGAATGCATTCTCTTTTCTTTCTTTTATTTTTTTGGAATGAATCAGGATCTAAAAAAGTTCCTACCATGAGATTGGCTAAATATCTTTCAATCAACAGATATCCTCCTCCATTTCTTTTTATTGTTCTGGTGATTTTGTTGTTATCTTATCACTTTTTGTTGAAGAAATTGTGGTTTGTCCTAGAGTTTCCACAGGTTGGATTTTGCTGATTCCACTCCAATGATGATGTTAGATAAAAATAAAATTCATTATGTGTCCACAGTGATACTTCAACTGAAATTCAGTACTAATGGTTTTTACTTAATCTCTTATATTTGTGTCTTCTTTCTCTCACTCTCCAAAATCCCAGTTCTTAACAATAGCAACATAATTACTTATTTGTTTATTCTGTACTACACACAGGACAGTCTCAGAATAAAATACCAACACTACTACAAACACTATGATTAGTGAAACTAATTTGTGGCGAGTTTATTTTGTAATTGTTTTTGTCTCTAGGTAGGTACAGTTAAATTCAGTGACATGCTGGTAAATGTTCAGTAATCATATCCTGAAGACAAAGAAACCAAAATCAAAATAAGCAAAAGCCTGATTTATAGCATTTGCTGACTTCCATGATGCAAAGAGAGCTTCCCAGGTGGCAGTAGTGATAAAGAATCTGCCTGCCAGTGTCGAAGACTCAAGAGATGTGGGTTCAATCCCTGGGTTGGGGATATTCCCTGAAGTAGGAAATGGCAATCCACTCCAGTATTGTTTCCTGGAAAATTCCATGGACAGAGGAGACTGGTGGGTACAGTCCATGGGGCCACAGAGTTGGACACGACTGAGTGACTAAGTACAGTGTAGCATGTGGTACAAATACATCCATGGTGACTGTTTGATGCCACTGAATGCAGATCTGGGGAGAGATGTGCACAGCTTGTGAGAACCGGGCTGGCTGGCTCCCATGCACCCTCAGGGGATTCCTCTGCCTGATGACACTCAAAGGTGTTCATCACTGTGAGGTGCCACCTACTGGACACAGAGTCAGGCTCATTTTCCCATTTCATATTAAAGTTTCAGGGATTGCTTTCTAAATTTAAATTTTGTTTTATAATTAAGCAAAATATTTGTGGTTTCAAAGTCAAATCTACAAATATTCAAATAAATCTAGCTTCCATTCCTACCACCTTCACCCCAAGTCTTCACTCCCCCATAGATAACTGATTATTTTAAAATATTATCACAGATATTTATACGTATAAATATATACTCACCTTCTATATCTTGCTGTTTTCACTTAACAAAATATCCTGGAGGTCATTTCATAGCTATGTACAAAGAGATACTTTGTTCCTTTTGAACTAAATAGACATTATTATCTGAATGGACTCTGGCTTGTTTAACTAGTTTCTTATTGATGAACAGTTGATTCCTTCTAATAATTAAAAAAAAAATTACACTTGGAGGAAAATTGCTTTACAGTGTTGTGTTGGTTTCTGCTGCACGACAACATGAATCTGTCATAATTAAATATTTAGGTTGGTGAAAAAGTAATTGTGGTTTCAGACTGTGATTTTTAAATCATTACAACTAGGCTCAACTATATCTTTGCTAATCAAAATATAACCCATTACAATTAACACATTTTTGCCAATGAGAAATAAGTTCGCTTCTTTTTGTAGCATAAAAATACATGTTTTGGGATTCAACAAGCTTTTGGAAAGCATTTTCTGTCGAGATGCTTGAAGAAGTATCTGGGCACGTGAAGTAGGCTGTCGCATGAATATGGCATCTGTTCAGTTCAGTTCAGTTGCTCAGTCGTGTCCGACTCTTTCCAACCCGATGAATCGCAGCNTGGGATAAAAATCTATATTGTTTACTCCTCTTTGGCACACTGTCTCTGGATATTTTCTGAGTAAAACAGTCGTTTAACTGGTGAAACAGAACTATTTCATTACAAAGCATGCATAGTTGCGGTATTATACACCATTTATATTTATAGCTATTTTAATATTGCTAGTTCCAAAGAGATATGGCTATGGAGATTTTCCCCTTACACAATCTAAGAGAACAATTCATACATTTAGCAGATGTTCTTGGGGCAAAAAGGTATACATATAATTCTTCAGATCAAATATTTAGGTAAAAATAAGCCTTAGCTGTTGAGATGTAGAAAAGAAAAAATAAAGTAATGCTTTAAAAAGTTGAGGAAAATTCTCAAGATAAATACTTCTCATACAATTCTTTGGTTACTTAATTTTTCTAAAAATGTTTCTCAGAGCGATCATGCTTTCTGAACAACAGAAAGATCTGTTTTTTTCCTTGAGAATGTCTCTTCCTTAACTTGATCTCCTTGCCAGTGGGCTTTCTCTCAAATCACCTACATTTTCTCCAAGTACGGTTGGCAGCTTCAAAGACATAAACTCATTAGTGGCAGGCGTTGTCGTACAGAGGAGAGAGGCCTGGCCTGGTCATGTGCCATCTTCCTGGGAGGCAACTTCCTACCTGAATCAGTCAACCGGGATCCATTTCTTTGGATTATACTTTATTTATTTATTAAAAATTGATTGCCGTGTAGTTGATTTGCAATGCTGTATTAGTTTCAGGGGTACAGCAAAGTGAATCAGCTTTATGCCAATCATTTTTAGATTCTTTCCCCATAAAGGTCATTACAGAGTATTAAGCAGAGTTCCCTGTGATTTACAGCAGGTTCTTGTTAGTTACCTATTTTACATATAGTAGTGTGTATATGTCAAACCCAGTCTCTCAGTTTATCCCTCCTCCACTTTATCCCCTGTTAACCATAGTTGTTTTTTTATAACCATGATTCTATTTGTTTTATAAATAAGTTCATCTGCATCCTATCTTTTAGATTCTACATGTAAGTGATATCATACTATGCTTGTCTTTCTGACTTACTTCATTCAGTATACAATCTCTAAGTCTACCCATGTTGCTGCAAATGGCGTTATTTTGTTCTTTTTTTATGACCGAGCAATATTCTGTTGTATATATGTACCACATCTTCTTTATCCACTCCTCTGTTGATGGACATTAAGGTTGCTTCCAAATCCTGGCTATTGTAAATAGTGCTGCAATGAAGATTGGGGTGCGGGTGTATTTTCAGTTTACGATTTTCACAGGGTATATGCCTAGGAGATGGAGCTAGTGGTAAAGAACCTGCCTGCCAATGCAGGAAACGTAAGAGATGCAGGTTCAATTTCTGGGTCAGCAAGATCCCTTGGAGGAGGGCATAACAACCCATTCCAGTATTCTTGCCTGGAGAATTCCATGGACAGAGGAGCCTGGCAGGCTACAGTCCACAGGGTTGCAAAGAGTTGGACATGACTGAAACAACTTNGTTCAATTTCTGGGTCAGCAAGATCCCTTGGAGGAGGGCATAACAACCCATTCCAGTATTCTTGCCTGGAGAATTCCATGGACAGAGGAGCCTGGCAGGCTACAGTCCACAGGGTTGCAAAGAGTTGGACATGACTGAAACAACTTAATATGCAGGCGTGCATGCCTAGGAGTGGGATTGCTGGGTCATATGATAATTTTAGTTTTTCAAGGAACCTTCATACAGTTTTCCACAGTGGTTTTACCAATTTACATTCCCACCCATAGTGTAGGAGGGTTTCATTTCTTTTTAGAGAAGTAAAACTCTATTGGTGATTCTTATCTGAGTGTGTTTATGTGAGGATTAATGAGCTGGGTGTGAGTTCAGAAACCAACAAGGATGACACCAAGGTACGATGTCATTCTGGTTCCTCTTTCTTGGAGAAAGTTTTCAACAGCCCCCTTTCCCAACCCTGCAGTCACTACCTTGGCAAAGATCACCTTCCTCTCTGCCCTGGATGGTTAACAGTATCCCTGACTCCACCCTCGTCGTCCTGCAGTCTTTCCTCCACCAAGCTGCCACCGCAGTCTTTCCCAAATGCAAATCTCGAGAGGCTGAGTTGCTACCTAAACCTAGTCATGCCTCCCTGTGTCTCACAGAAAACCCCAGGTTTTATTAAATGACTTCAGCATCCCCCACCCCCAATCAGCCAGCCGTTCTGGCTTCGCTGCTTCAGCTATACTCGCTCACCTTCCTTCCTTCAAAGCCATCCATGGTCATGTTCTTCTAGGCCTTTGCAGAAGCTGTTTTCTCTTCCTGGAATCTGCTTGCCCTAGTCAACCTCATGAACTATTCTTACGTACTTTTCTTGCCGTAGTTTCAGTCCCACTACTTCTTCCCTGAGTCCCCACCCCCCTGTTTTCCTTACCTCATTTATGTATTCTGTTTCCTGCTTGTTTGGGTCCCATCCCAATTACAGACCCTCTGCTGTTTTGTAATTCCACATTTTATGGAGCCAGGTATTCCAGGTCTTGGCAGTCTGAGGAAAAATGCAACCACCTTCAGCTCAGTGCCCCATTCGAAGGGCTCTTCTCCCTTCTATGTTCACGGGCTTCTCTTCTCAAAGACTTTCTGGGAGTTCCAGGGTGGGGGATCGTAGCTGGGTCCTTGAATCCTTGCTCCATTTTGGTGGCTGACTGACTCCCTCACCCTCTGAAGCTTCAGTTGGAACCATCCTGGAGGTTGGCTGCCCTCACATATGTGGGGAGAAGGGGTGTGGGAGGCCTGAGGTGAGTGGTGCTGCCTTCTCTGCCTCCGCCAGCTGCCTGGTCTCCTTCAGTGTCTGTTTGAGTCAGAAGAATATTCCTTCCCTTTCTGCAACGTTCATCCAGGGCTGGAAGCCTCAGAGAGCGACAGAGGGAAAGACGGCTATATCGTTGGTTTATGCTGTTGTCTCCCCAGACACATGATGCTGTGAATATGGGCTGGGGACTTGTCCAGCGGAAAGCTGTATTATTGATGGTCTCCACAAAGGGGATGATAGGAAATGGTTAACATGAATACAGTGATCCTGGCTTTTCTGAAATACGCGTTACTGGGAGCAGGGGGAGATGTGGAGCCTGTTGAGTGTCATTCTTACATTTATTCTTGTTTTTAAATCCCAGGGACTGTGACAGCAGGCATCCTAGAATTTCCAGAAGCCACAGTTTAGACTAGAGATAAGACCCTCTCGTCTCTCCGGTTATTTGTCTTCCCTTCTACCTCCCTCATCAGAGGAGGAACTCTTCTTTTACAGTTCTGAGGTCTCTGAGGACGTTATTCTGCCTGACGAAAAAGAAGAATTCCTTAGATGAAACAACAACAACCCCAAAGAGATGAATATTTCAGATGTGGAGTTAGGGATGTGTCTGACAATTTCTAGCATAGATGGGGAAGAAGTCCCAATATGTTTTTGTGGTTACACAACCAAAAATTACGTTCACTACATGAATGATGTGACTCGACTGGGAAAAGGCAACTGTAGAGTATTTTAAGATTCTTTGGGTATGTAATTATAGATCTAGAAGTTAACATATCTAGCAGAGTGACAGATTAAAAATTATAATGGGTGTTCTTAAGCATATAATTAGCATATTGAACATCGACATTGAACATCAGACCTTAATTAAGTAGAGAGTCTGCTAACAGAAGGCTTTCTGATTTTTATAGTTACATAGGAGCCTTACTCACCAGTGAAGGAAAATTTTACTTAATCATGTAATGTTTCTTTTCCATATCTCTTGAAGCAAGAAATCAAAACTACCCTTTTTTGCTCTTAGATCTGAATAAGAGTGAGCAAAGGGAGTGTAGGAGGGAATTTCATTACTCTGTTGGAAAATAAATTGAATATTTATCATCACTATTTCCTGCTTTATCTGAAATAATTTTGTATGTGACTCGTTGGAGCATTATGAGTAACCTTTAAAGTACTTACTGCTTTTTCTTATACTGCTGACATAAGTCAACCCCCTCCCTCCCGTCCTTTTTCCCTTCCTTCCTTCTTCTTTCTTCTGTCCCCCTCTTTTTCTCTCCTTACTTTCCCCTCTCTCTCCCTCCATCTTCTCTTTCTTTTTCTTTGTCATGATCTGTTTAGAAGTCATTTTGCTTTATAGCCAAGGGTAACCTCATCACTGAGCAATGCTCTATTTATATAAGTCTGTCTCTCAGAGTCTGTCTGTAGCTTACAAAAATCCCCAATGCAGGAGGCAGGATATAAAATTGAATACCATCATGTAATATCCCCAAGTGGACTTGTTTAGTGTTTTCTTATCCAGTTACCCATGGCTACAGGGAAAGAGTTTTCATAATTCATTACAAATTGTGTTAGCTTGTTTTTCTTCTTGACACCCTTGAGTCTTCTTTGATCACAGTAGATTTTAGAATAAAAGAAAAAAAAGTATTCCTTTAAATCTGTCAATGCCAACGGGCACCCAGATAGTTAGCTCACTGCCCTTCACAGAGCTGTTAGTTGTATGGAAGGACAGAGCTATCTCAGAGTAAGCATTTTGGGATCTCAATAAATGCTGTTTGCTCTGCTCAGTGTCAGAAGGGCCTTGGGCACTAGCCAGAGGGAATTAATTATGGAAGGACTTTACTAGGAAATAATTTTCTCTGAAAAACAATTGCATTTTTCCTACCACTGATCAAGCATTAATTAATCAACAGGTATTTAATATGTGAACCATGAACTTCCAGATGTTCAAGCTGGTTTTAGAAAAGGCAGAGGAACCAGAGATCAAATTGCCAACATCCCCTCGATCATGGAAAAAGCAAGAGAGTTCCAGAAAAACATCTATTTCTGCTTTATTGACTATGCCAAAACCTGTGACTGTGTGGATCACAATAAACTGTGGACAATTCTGAAAGAGATGGGAATACCAGACAACCTGACATGCCTCTTGAGAAATATGCAGGTCAGGAAGCAACAGGTAGAACTGAACATGGAACAACAGACTGGTTCCAAATAGGAAAAGGAGTACATCAAGACTGTACATTGTCACCCTGCTTATTTAACTTCTCTGCAGAGTACATCATGAGAAAGGCTGGGCTGGAAGAAGCACAAGCTGGAATCAAAATTGCTGGGAGAAATATCAATAACCTCAGATATGCAGATGACACCACCCTTATGGCAGAAAGTGAAGAACTAAAGAACCTCTTGATGAAAGTGAAAGAGGAGAATGAAAAAATTGGCTTAAAGCTCAACATTCAGAAAACGAAGATCATGGCATCCGGTTCCATCACTTCATGGGAAACAGATGGGTAAATAGTGGAAACAGTGCCTGACTTTTTTTTTTTTTTTTTT
>SJYV01004693.1:38514-55830 GCA_006410875.1 Neotragus pygmaeus
CAGATGCAGGCTGAAGGTCTGTTCCTTGCCATATGGTTTCTCCATGGAGTTTTTAAAATGTCCTTCTGACGTGGAAGTTGGCTTCTCCAAGAGCAAGCGTTACAAGGGAAACAGGGAATGACAGACAACCAAGGTGGAAGCAGTAATATCTTTAGAATCTAATCTTGGAAGCAACATGCCATCTCTTGTGCTATATTCCACTGGTCACCCAGACCACCTTGGTACACTGGGGAAAGAAACGACACGAAGATGTGTGAACACCAGGAGATAGGAATCACAGGAGGCCATCAGGGAGGCTGGCTACCACACTTATTCTGTCTTGCTTTCACAGAATGTCTTATTTTCATATTTTATTTTGTTCCTGAGTATCCTTTTCTTTCCCAACACTCAAGAGTGGCTACAGCAGAGGGAGGGCTGCCATTTAATTAATGTTCATAGGCAATGTCAATGACTTTCTTTCTTTTTTTTTTTTTTGTCAATGACTTTCGACAAGGGAGTGTTGATCTTTTACTGCAGGGCCTCTTGCACCCCAAGTGTCAGCTTTACCTACTTGGCAGAGCTAGGCATATAGATAACTAAGAAAAGAGAGGAAATGGTACTGGGTAGGAATAATCTAAAAGAGGGTAATCAGATCTTTCCATTGTTGGCCTGAGTCTGCCAATTCCAGGCAAAATCCCTTCACCTACTTTCTTCTTTCCCTATGATGTGGACAGGTCTGGATGACCATGAACACTCTGGGATTCTGTATTTCTTTTTCCATACATACACACAGCATGTGAGTGAGTGAGCTCCTAGGAAGTAGAATACTCTCCCACTATCTGTAAAAATTTAGGGCTGCATTTGGCTCCAAGACATAGGGATTCTAATGATAGACTGCAGATAGTGATAGATCTGCACTTACAGATCTTATATATTCCCTATCTCCCAACTCCTGCCTTGGTCTGCTCTAGCTTTGGGCTCTATCATAGATAGACAAACTGTTCTTTACCTCCCCAGGTCTTAATTTCATCTCTTTCTCCCCTCAACATCACATCAGTTTCATCCAAAGTAAAGGCAGCTTTTCATATTTATTAAATTCCTTTTCTGGTTAGAAAATTGGAATGATTCAACTTTCTCATATGTTTTCTTCTGCTTTTGTCCTTGATTTGAGAATTCTGCATAAGCCCTGAGGATTTCCCAAATCAAGTGATAGGTGTTCCAAATGAGATATGAGCATTCACAAAGAATGTTGCTAAGCAGCTGTTTACAAATAAAGGCATATTTCCAATAGAAAGGAATTAAAAAGCAAATGTTATCATTAAATGGTGGATAGTCAGGGAGACTACCTTGACTGCATAAAAATTTATTACTTGATCTCACTTTTATAGTGCAGATAATGGTTGCTTAAAGAAGGAGGAAAATGTGTCAAGGGACTTTTATGAGGGGAAAAAAAAGTGAGTCTGTCTGTTGGTTTGAAATGATGACTGAAGAATGATTTCATTGTACTGTAGTCCAGCAGTAAATCTGTAACTCTTCTCTCACCAGTGACACTAGACACTGCAGGGAATCCAAGCCAGCTAGTTCCAGGCACTAATCTTTCATGCTGGGAAATGCATCTGCTAGGTGTATTGGACCCAGAATGTCTGGCAAGACCAGATTTTGTATGAATTGGCTATTAATCTTGACCACTCTTGCTTACAGGTCATCACTTTAGGGGCTACGGTCTATTGTGTTGAGTTTTGGGACATTCCTAATGAAGAGTGGCCTTAGCACGTCTCAGAGTGTGAGGAAGCAGATACTTGGATGTTCACACTCTTTTTAGATAAAAATGAAAAAAAAAAACACAACCACACACAACAGCAACAACAAAAAAAGAAAAACAATCACACAATTGCGGGAAGTAAAGAGCTGTAGCTGGAGTCATTACTTGGACTTACCTCCTGGCTTCATCACCCATTAACTGGCACTTTATTTCATGGAACCTTAGAGTCTGCCTCTATAATGATATAACCATGATTGAGTCAGAACAATGGCTCCTGGCTTTTTCATCACCAAATACCCATTTTATTATTTTTTCCTCTATAGACCTCATGTTTNTTAACTGGCACTTTATTTCATGGAACCTTAGAGTCTGCCTCTATAATGATATAACCATGATTGAGTCAGAACAATGGCTCCTGGCTTTTTCATCACCAAATACCCATTTTATTATTTTTTCCTCTATAGACCTCATGTTTTGAGAGATTTTATCTAGATGATGACATTTATATTGTAGTTATTCATATGTTCCACTTTTAATTATATTTCCATTTCAAAATTCTCCACATTTCAAGCAACAATGTATTTATGCAATGGTTTATAAAAATGTTATGAAATCTCATATAATCAAAGTGATGGCTAAGATGCTAATAAGCACCTCATGGTACTGTCTATTGCTGTAGTTTAGTTTGGCCTTGGATACCCTGGAGAAGGAACTGGTAACCCACTCCAGTATTCTTGCCTGGGAAATCCCAAGGACAGAGGAACCTTGCTGGTTATAGTCTTGTTGTTCAGTCACTCAGTCCTGTGCAACTCTTTGGGACCCATGGACTGATGCGTACCAGGCTTCCCTGTCCTTCACTATCTCCCAGAGTTTGCTCAAACTCATGTCTATTGAGTCGGCAATGTTATCCAACCATCTCATCTTCTGTTCACCTCTTCTCCTACCTTCAATCTTTCCCAGCATAGGGTCTCTACCAGTGAGTTGGTTCTTCACATCAGGTGGCCAAAGTATTGGAGCTTCTGCTTCAGCATCAGTTCTGCAAATGAATATTGAGGGTTGATTTCCTTTAGGATTGACTGCTTTGATCTCNGATGCCAGGGCGCAGGGGCGATGCTGCGCTTCCCCGAGGGGAGCTGCAACCCCTTTCCACACCGGCCCCCAAGCAGACACGTGCACGTGCCCCAGAGGAAACCATCACACCCCCATGTTCACAGAGGCCTCCTGACCCCCATGCCCGCCAACCCTCCAGGCCTGTCATCAGCTCCTTTTTCTGC
This sequence comes from Neotragus pygmaeus, assembly GCA_006410875.1. Lineage (NCBI taxonomy): Eukaryota > Metazoa > Chordata > Mammalia > Artiodactyla > Bovidae > Neotragus > Neotragus pygmaeus. The sequence continues at coordinate 41,530 of SJYV01004693.1, forward strand.
TCCGATATCATCCTGCGATTTTAAATATGGTGAATCACACTGGTTAAATTTCGAGTATGGAACCAGTCTTTGTAATCGACTCTATTTGGTCATGAATTTCTTTTGGAGGGAGAGGGGAATTTGCTAAATGTAGTTATGAATATTCACATGTAATTGTATGTATGACACAGTTGCTCTATTTTGGGGGGGAGAGGCTGCTGTCTTGTATAGCTTTGGTATCAATTTAATAACTTCCTAAGGTGAAATGAGAAGTAGTCTCCCTTTTCCACTGTCTGGAAAAAAAGAATCGGTGTTTTCATTAAAAGTTCGGTAAATTCTAAACTCTCTGGGTCTGGGCGCCATTTCCGTAACACGCACAGGGCGCCACTTCCGGGCAGGCACAGGGCCATTCAGACGCCCTGCCCTGCTCAGTCTTCTGGGTGTCCCGGCACGTTGTCTGAGGAACCGGTGTGTCTCACCGCCTTCTGACAGGGCGTTAGTGACACAGCCCCTCCCGCGACCTTTCCTGACGCTCTTAGCGGTTCTGCTCCCTTCCTTCTTCCTAGATGTCTGTCCCTTTCACTGGTCCTGTGCAGGCCCGGTTGTCTCACTGATTTTTCTCTAAGTCTTCCTTCCGCTCTGTTGATTTCTGCTCTGGTGTTTATTCTTTCGCTTCCTCTGCTTGCTTTGGGCTCACTCTGCCCCTATTTTGCTAGATTCTTGAGGGATGAGTTTACTCATTTGAGATTTTTTTTCTTCCCTAATGAATGCTTTCAGTGCTACAAATTTCCCTCTCAGCACAGCTTCAGCTGGCAGGCCACAAAACTCGACATGTTGTCTTTTCATTTTCACTCGGATCAAGGTCCCCAGATCCCTTGCTGGGCTGTCATCTTATCTCAACTTTTTGAGTTTTCCAAGTTTTATACACACATCCAGAGTTCCAGGTAGTGCTGAGCAGGAGGAAGTGGGAAGGGCCCTGAGACAGGTGGGAGTGTGGGCCCGCCCTGCGGGAATCCTGAAGGCCCCTGTAGGGGCTGTACGCCCACGTCTGCAGACCCGCGGGCCCCCTGGCCTAGCGATGCCCCCGAGCCGACCAGAGCTAACCCCCGGCCAGCCCGGCCCTGCACGCACATATCTCCATCTCCGGTCTGACCTCCCAAAGCCTGGCTGCCAACCGGCTGTGCCTGGCGGCTCTCTGTCATGTCCTTCCCACAGCCCACGCCTGGACCACCCGCGGGCCGGGGAGCCTGCTCCCGCTCCACACACACCCGCCTTGCTCCGCCGCCGCCTCCCAGCCTGGAAGGTTCTGTTTCTCCCACTGGCTGCCATCTTTCCTGGACATGGTCTCACTGGCCCCTCCCCGCCCCCACAAACAGTCCAGTGAGGCCCTCCTCGAGCACCGAGCACCACCGCTGGGCTCGCCCGAGTCCCTTTCCGGATCTGTGCAGCGACCGAGAGCGCGCTCTCCCGCTAGGCTCAGCCCCTGCCACCCTGGATCCCTGAAGGAACAGACCAAAGTGAGGAGCCCGGCCGCCGGGGAGAGGCGCCGGCTGAAAGCCGAGGCTGCCCCTCCGTGGCCAGGCTGAGAAGCGCAGCCTCCCGTCCAGACAAAGAGCCCCTGGCGCCCCGCCCCCGCCCCTCCGCGGGAGGTGGCGGCGTCTCTCCCCAGGACAATATGCCCCCTTCTCCTGAACAGGCAGGGAATGCTCTCCAGAAGGGCCTCCTCCCCAGAGTGGCCGAAGAGCGGGGGGCTGGGGAAGGAGGGCGCAGGATTGACTGGTTGGATCTCCTTGCAGTCNTGAAGAAAGAGCTGTATTTTTCTTTCTGCACTCATTTTGGGTCATGCCATGCCTCGTCTATTGGATTTCTAACACTGTATATTTTTATATGCTTATGTGGAGAAAGCACAATTACAAATATTAACAAGCCAAGTGTATGTGTGTGTAAACATGTGTGTGGTGTTAGAAAGTTAAACAATCACAGTTCAGTGGATAAATCTGTGTATTTTGATGCATATTTAACTCTATTAGTCTCAAAATTTCCCTTGGCTTTTCAAAATACTGCATCTGATCATTTTGTCATTTCTTTAAAGTAAGGTGGAATTCCAGATACAGAAAGGGACCACTCAGATCCCCACTTCAAGAAAGGAGTCAATGGCCAGCTGTGAGAAGTGTGGTTAATGATCCCTTCTAGCTGAGACTCCTTGGGCACCCATTACAGCTTTGCCCTGGGGTTCTGCAGTTGGGAAAACCTGTAGTTAACCAACAAGATGGTAATCCAAGGCCCTAACCATTCCACCCAAGTGGGACTCCCCTAGTGGGCAATCTTTCTTTCTTGTTGAGCAGAGAGATGTTTTATCAGGTCCCTGTCACTGTCTGATGACTTCTCCTGACCAAGCTTTCCTCTTTACTTTCATGGAGACTACTCTCCAGTAAGGACTTCCCTGGTGGCTCAGATGGTAAAGAATCTGCCTCCAGTGTGAGAGACCCGGGTTTGATCCCTGGGTCAGGAAGATCCCCTGGAGAAGAGAATGGCAACCCACTCCAGTGTTCTTGGCTGGAGAATTCCATAGACAGAAGAGTCTGGCAGGCTACAGCCCGTGGGGTCACAAAGAGCGGGAGACAACTTATTAACTCTACCAATAAACCCTTTGCTCCCTTAACTTCTCAGTGTCTGCTTCCCACAGAATTCACCAGCAAATTATATTTCAAAAAACTTGGGATCTGATTTGAGATCATAAAGGTAGAAAAATTCAATACATGAACAAACAGTGATAACCAGACTCTGAGTTAGAATGAAATAAAAGAAAAATGAGAAAAAGAAGTTAATTTTCTAAGCTATAAGAAATATTGGTGATAAAGAAATCAACAGAATAAAAAGGAAAATAGATTATTACGATAGAACATGTATATAAACGTTGTTCCAAACACCTCTTAAAAATTGCCAAGCTGTATCATATTTGAAATACATATTAGGTACAGATTCTGTATTAAAAGGATAATTTTTTGTTGTAGTGAAATAAATCTAAATGAGTAAATCTTATAAGTTAATCTACTTAAGACTAAGATATAATTTATAGTATGTACATGAGCAAAACTGTATTAGTCTATGCTAACATGGGATCAGGGAAATCGCCTCATTATTCTAAATTTTTTTTTTTTTTTTGGATGTGGGTCATTTTAAAAGTCTTTATTGAATTTGTTACAACATTGCTTCTGTTTTATGTTTTGTTTTTTTGGCCATGAAGCATGTGGCGTCTTAGCCCCCTGACCAGGGATCAAACCCACAGCCCCTGCTTTGGAAGGCAAAGTCTTAAACACTGAATCACTAAGGATACGTGCAAAATGTCAAGTTTACCAAATACATTTCTGCAGACCATACTTTGAGAAGCATTACTATCATCAGTGTGGGCTGCTGAATACAATTCTGTTTAGAGAAGAGGAAGAGATCAAAATGCAATAAAAATTTATCTCTAATGCTCAACTGAAGTAGGAAAACAATGGAGAAAAAGAAACATACCTGATATGGCCCTTGGTAACAATGGGAGAAAATGCAACAAAAAAGCATGCATATGTTTGCAGTTACTTTAAGTAGTTTCAAATATTTTCATACAAAATCCCTTTGTTGTGATGCATTTGCAGTAGTTAACTAAATGTGAAGTTGAAACATGTGTGTGATACCGTCAGTGCATGGGGTAGAAGCAGGAAAAATAGTTGACTGATTAAGTGTACTGTTCTGAGGTCTAGCCTAGAATGGTACCATTAACTCCTTGACTGCCAGAGCAGAGCTCCTATTATCAGCTTTTCAGGGCCAAGTTTCAGGAAAGGGGAGTGTGGGTGTCCAATAAAAGCATTCCTAGGTGATAAAAATACTTCCCTGCACAGTTGCGCTTCAGCCCAACATTTTTATTTGTTCCTATTCTTATTTCAAAATGAAGCAACTTATAATAAAGCAAAGAACAAAGCTTTCTAAGTTTTAAATGGAAAAGAGTTTCAGAAAGAATCTTTCTGGGTGGGCAGGGTTGGTTATTGACAGAGACTCTCACCAAAATTTAGTCAGACTCCTGCCCTTGGGCCTTGTCCTCAAGAACAAGAATCCTGCTACATCCATTACATCAGAATCTCCCTCCCTTTATATTCACTCACCCTTGATGCTTGATTATTGTCTTTATCCTCCACCATTCCCCAGATGATGTCTGATCACCCCAGCCTGCCTTCAGTAAGACTCTTGTCAAGCTGATTTTAGTCTAAATCTTCCCCATCTCTGAAGTTTCCTCTTGGTAATTTTCTGTCACTCTTACCCATGCTGCTCCTTGGCTATGTTGACTGAAAAAAACAGCACAGTGTGAGAGCTGCAAGTAAAGTTTTATTGGGATTAAAATGAGGATTACAACCTGGAGATAGCACTTCAGGTGTCTCTGAGCCACTGCCCCAAAGAGATGGGTGGAGGGAGGTCAGTATACATGTGATTATACGTGATTTTGGGCAAAGGGAAAATACATGCAATCAAGTACATATTTTTCCAGAAGATTTCTGGTGGCCTTGTGAAGCTTGCTGGTCACAAGGGACGGGCGTTACCATGAAGGATTTTAGTGCTTTGCAGATAAGAGGAGGCACAAGAATTTGGGCGCATAAAATTGACTCCTGAAAACATCTAATTACCTGAAGATCTGTCTTGCCAGTTTCCCCCCGAGCACAGAATGCCTCATTTCTTCTCTAAACTCTGAAATCCCTTCAGGGGGTGTTGAAAACCAGCTGCTGCAGAAGCACAGGATTTAATCTTTGTAAAGGTAGATGGCAAGTGCCCGTGGCAAGTGCCAATTGGTAGTTGACAGCTATAAATCCCCACTTTTGCTTGTTGTGTTCGAAATTGAGCTGGTCTCTCCTTCCTTGCAAGACCCTTATTACAGTGGTCCCTTCTGGAATAGTCTTCCTTAGTGTCTTTAAGAAACATTGGAATTCTTTTCTCTTTAACAATATAAATAAATTTCCTTTTTCTTTCTCATTGAGATTTTCCGAAGCAAGCATCTGTATCTTTATATCTCCTCCCCCTTCTGCTCCAATCCTTCTTGGGTAGCCATATTTGCTAATATTTATTTAAGGTGGCCATGTTTATAATGGATATATGTTTACTTACTCTGGTTCACCGTACTCTAATGTTATTTGTCCTCTTCCACTGGTGGTCTCCTGAGTCAGTGAGAAAGAAAGGGTAGAGCTAGCTAGTGGATATTAATCGCACAAAGTTCCTGGCTGGCATCCTAACTGATTTAAGCAGTGGGGAGCAGACAACCATCACTGACAAGGATGTGACAGATGTGTGGACATTTACTGTCAGGCATGTCATGATGGGAAAAAAGTCTGAGAACTAACTAGCTGACAAACTTCTGAGATAAGTGTGCTGTTCTTATATATGAATTCTCCTAATATGTTATGGCCCAGGTAATGACCTGGGGAGTGACTCTGCCCACAGCAGGCATGATGGTCAGCCTGGCACAAAAGCATTTGGCTTGTCAAAAACCAGCTGAGGATTTTGTGGAAAGGGGCTGGAAAGAGAGAGACTGCAAAAGTATGGAAGTGTGGGGCAGGAAAATAATCAACAAGATCTGCTTACTGGGGATCCATTATGTTTATAGAATGAGTGATGTTTTATGAGTAATTGCATTCTGCTAATGATTCAACCCAGGAGAGCATCCTGGCTCCACTTATTGGGAGGGAAGATTCCAGCAATGCACTGTGCTTTCTTGCTCCAGTGGCCATTGAGGAGATGTGCTCAGTGGTTGAGACTTTGTCTTTTGGTAGATGTGTCTTTTCTAAGCAAAAGCAAGCAGAGCAAACACTTTCCTGCATCGTAAAAGTGTTAGTCACTCAGTTGTATCTGACTCTTTTTGACTCCATGGATTATAGCCCACCAGGCTCCTCTGTCCATGGAATTCTCCAGGCAAGGATATTGGGATGGGTAGCCATTTCCTTTTCCAGGGGATCTTCCCGACCGGGGGTTCAAACCTAGGTCTTCTGCATTGCAGGCAGATTCTTTACCTTTTCAGCTACCAGGGAAGCCCTTCTAAGTTATTTGCAAATGTGGTGTTTGTATAGTTCCCATTGTAACCAAATCTCTTTCTACAAATTGTGTTTGGAGACCAGTGTGTAGAGCAGGATGTAGAGCAGGAGATAGAAGCATGAACATGATTTCTAGCCAATACGAGTGATATTTCTAGAAATATTATAAAGGGATACATGTTCCTGAAAACAGCAGCCTGGGCTCTTAGAAGCTTTAGAAGTTGGTATCAGAATTGCAACTGGGGATCATCTAATTTCTTTCCAGGCTATTTTGACTCATCCTTAGTCTGAACAGCATCACTGAGTTGAGTACACATTTCAAGGACAAATGACAAGCTTATTATTGCAGCAGTGGCACTGGTGACTGAGTCAAATAAAAGGCCATCATTTATTCTGGAAAGGAAGGAGGAAGAGGAAAAAGAAATCTATGGACAATTTTTCCCTTCCTCTGTCCTTGGAGTGTTTTACATGCCAATTTCCTATCTAAAGGGGCCAGGCAACTCATTTGGAGTTATTAAATGCAAGCTCGAGCTTGTTGTTTGCATAAATGTGTGGTGCTATGTGATAGAGGCCTAAAGTATAATTTAGGTTGTTGCTTCTAGCGTAGACACCTGAATTGGTAGCTTTTCTTTTAAAAACAAAAAGTAATTACACATTGGCACGTGTTCCCATTAGCAATTCAGTGATAACTATAGGGTGAGAGGCATTCAGGGGGAGAAGTATGATCCCATGTATTAATATTCATGAGCTTTGTAGACACACTCACTTTCTGCCCTTAGAAATGAGAAAATGTAATGAACACATTTGCAAGGTTGAGATGGTCTATGGCTGTAAAAGAGGTAATGCCAAAACAATTAGATTGTAAATGAAAATTGCAGTAGATCAACATGTTGGCTAGTCTATTCAATAGCTACGATTAACTTCGAATAGTGTTTTTCCACCAAAATGAATTCAGAGCTCTCAGTCAATAGCATTTTTTTTTTTCAGTTTTATGGCAGTACAGGGGGAGGTAGAGGTGGGCAAAGGCAATACAGATCTATGTATACAAGACACTTAAAAATATTAGATGATTGGCTGAAAGCTCAGAATCCTGAGTCCTCAGATCAGATTGTGTTTAGATCACACTTCAATTTAATCTCTAATTTTTCTAATCCCTAATTTTTAAAGGTGTTCTGAGTAAAGGAAAATTGAAAGAAAGCAAGGGTTTTGTGTTTCATCTTTCAATATTGGATCTAGTCTAATTGATACCTAGATTTTGTATACCTTTATACAGTTATCCTCATATATGGTCTTTCATTAAGTCTTACTGATTTTTCCTTGTTAAAATGTTCTCACCCTTCCCTTTCTCTTTTTTTCATTGACGTGTAGTTGATGCACAATGTGGTAATTACAAGTGTCAGCAAAGTGGTTCAGTAATGAATATATATTAATATGTATATGTATATGTGTGTGTGCACAACTGACTTTCTCCTTCCACAAGAATGTCACAGGTAAGTACAACAGCACTTTATGAACTCACAGGCTTTTTACCAGACTCTTCAACCAGACTCTTTCCCCTTTCATTTAATCCCATACAGGGCAAGTAATTGAGAAAATTTAACCTGCATTCAAAGCTATAGCCTTGAATACAAAAGGATTTGTCAGGAGAAGAAGGGAGCAAATTCTAATGGTGCGCACTGAGGACTAGACCTAGGCCTTTATTCTTGGCAGTAAGGTTAGCAATTCAATGACATTGATGACTGAAGAGTTACTTTGAGCCTTTTTTGATGGCTCCCACATTATGCTGTTTGTATTAGTGATAGAGAACCATGCAGGTGGTTTGCAGTCTGCTTTTTAAAAAATATTGATAAGAGAAATGAACAGTGAAATCCTAGTAACCTCTGATACTCTGATCTATTGTCTTCACGTTCTCATTTCAGGGCACATTTCCCAAAATGTCTTTAGTATTCTTGATGTTTTTCTTTCTTTTCCTTTCTTTATTTTGTTTAGCAAAGCCAGAAACTAAACCTTATAACCTTAATGAAGCAAGGGTGAATTTGGCAATGGACTACTAACCTTAAGAGAAATGCAGTGGATGTTTCCACTTTCAATATCTCCATTATGGTTGTTGGTGTATGTTGGGCAATTTTAAGGTAATAAAGTTGTAATGAACTTTCTAAATGAAGCTGCCTTTGCTTACTGCTCTGTAAGGAAAAAAAAATGGAATTAATTTGGGAGAATTGAGACTGGCCTCTCTCTATCTCTCACATACACTTACTTGCTCCTACTCTCGTAGATGACCTGCCAGTATCCCCTTTCTTCCTGAAGATTTCTTATCAACTTCAAATCTTAGGTCTATGAAATTACACTTTTGTGATGCTGCATATAACCTGCTCCCTCCACTGTGAAAAGACAGATTCTTATCTTCATCTTAGAAGAAAATGAAAGGTAGCTGGATTTCCCCTAGGAAAGGGTGAGAGGTAGAAAAACAGATTTGCTAAAAGGATGGAGAGAGGTGTTGAATGGATTTCCTCTCATTCGATTCTAGGGGAGGATTAGATGAGCGTGGCCCCTTCCATGCTTGAGAGGCATTCCAGAGGAGGGATGGGCCCTGCACTCTGGGTGAAGAGCCCTCCAAAGAGCCTAGGATAGAAAATTCAGATAAAGCCTGAATTCTGCACCTTCCATTTCCTGAAAAGAATCCCTCTGAAACTGTCCCCTCTGAAAATGCCAGTTAGACCTAGCTAACTTGATTATTGGGCTTCCCTGGTGGCTCAGCGGTAAAGAATCTGCCTGCCAACTTAGGAGTAGGTTTGATCCCTGGGTCAGGAAGATCCCCTGGAAAAGGAAATGGCAACCCATTCCAATATTCTTGCCTGGGAAATCCAGTGGACAGAGGAGCCTGGTGGGCTTCAGTTCATGGGGTCGCAAAAGGGTCAGACAAGACTTAGAGACTAGACCCTGATTATGAGATGTAAACCGAGTTTGTCTTTCCTCTGTCTGAGAGCATCATTTTTGTAGTTTTGGAAGCTGTCATTTACATACAACAAAGAATACAGTTCTAGATTTTGGCTATGAGACGGGAGATTTTTTGTTCAAAAGCTCTGAAATGGCATTTTTCTTCTAGAAGGTGACTTTTTTCTCTGATTAATGATACACTGCTTCTGGGGCAATATCTCAAACGACTCCCCAGACATTTTCTGACACCACTGCCAGAGGTGGCAGAAGTTGAAGTGACCTCATCCTTACTACTTTTCATAGTTCACACTGAACTCACCTTACTCTGTGTCCTCCCCATACATGACATTTAACAACTATATGTCTCCTGGACCCCTGGTCTGTGTTAGATGGAACTCTTTAAAAAAGAGATAGAAACCCCGACTCAACCTGCCTTAAAAAAAGAGAACTTAGTGACTCACATAACAGAAAAGTCTGGGCATTCGCTGATATCAGGCCTCTGGGTGCTTGGGCTCAATTGCTGTGTTGATGTTCCATTTCTCCCAATCTCTCAGCTCTGCTCTCCTCTGGTTTTACCTAATTCAGGGAGGCTTTCATCATGTGTTAGCAAGAGGGTCCCAGCAGAGAGATTCTCTTTCCAAAGAGCTCCCAAACAGAGGTAAAGCATTTATTGGATTTGAATGTGTGCGTGATTTTGAGTGGTTGACACATGTCATATTATTTCAGGTGCCTTCCAAGCCTATAGCTAGAAAGTATGTCCCTGTTTTCTGCACAAGGAACTAGAGCCATTAGTAAAGAGGTAACTTGCCAAATTTTTATACCCACACCTGGTAAATGGTGGCAATGGGATTCAAATCCAGAATTGATTAGCTCAGCCACCATACTAGTTTGGAACTGACTCCCATAGGGGTGACTTGGATCATGTGCCTATTTTTGAATCCATTATTATGTCCACAGCAGGAATCCTCTGATTGACTGGGCTTGGATCACTGACTACTGTTAAATTCCAAGCAAAATAAACGGACTGAAAGTAGATGAGAGGTGTATTTTCCCAAAGGAAAGTCAGAAAGGAAAATGGATTCTGGCCAGAACAGAACACCTGATTTCTACTACCCATCCATTGTTTCACACGGGTTGATTTTGTCTCTTATTCTACAATTCATAGCCCAAAATATACTAAATGCTGATTGATTAGATTGATTGTTGAATCTTTTGAGGGGAGTGGGTTTTGAGGTTAATTGGCTGTTCTTAAATCTGTGATATGTTTCTGGAAGAGGAACTGGAGGTCAAAAATGTTAACTCATGTTTGATTTTACAATGGATTGTATTGGGGGCAAGAACTTGGTATACAACATTTTGTAAGTGAAAGTGAAAGTGCTCTGTCATGTCCGACTCTTTGCGACCCCATGGACTGTAGCCTACCAGGCTCCTCTGTCCATGAGATTTTCCAGACAATAGTACTGGAGTGGATTGCCATTTCCTTCTCCAGGGGATCTTCCCGACCCAGGGATTGAACCCAAGTTTACTGCATTGCAGACAGATGCTTTACCATCTGAGCCACCAGGGAGGCATACAAATGCCATAGTTTTACATATCTAAGTGACCATCCTCATATGTGTGAGGTAAAGTTTCCTAAAATGTCAACAGGCAAGCCAAATATGGTGAAGAATGACCTGCCTGTGTTTTATTCAGGATATCAATGGGAAAGGAGCTATGGGAGGTACAAGGAGGAACTGTGAAACTATAAGGTGAAGGAATAAAGGACTGTGGAAAGATCCACTGTACTGGAGACTGGGAGGGGTACTGGGTGGTTCAGGTTGGTTGGATGGAGGGGAAGATTCAGGAACCTAGAACTGGAGTACAGCCTTATGTTTTGAAGGTAAATTGGTTTAATCATTGACTGCTGGAAGAACCATGATTAACAAAATAGGTGTAAATATGAACCCATGGTGGATGGAGGCTCGCTGATATACCACCATTCTATTCACTGTCACTTATTTATTCATTCAGCAGGTGAAGTTCATGAGCATATACTAGAGGAGCCCACTTCTCTAGGGTGGGTCAGATAAAGTTTTTTGAACAGGTGACATTAAGCTGAGACCAAAGATGATTAGTAGTAGTAGTGTGTGTGTGCTCTATGTGACCCCATGGACTGTAGCCCACCAGGCTCCTCTTTCCATGGGCTTCTCCAGGCAAGAATACTGGAGTGGGTTGCCATTTCCTCCTCCAGGGGATCTTCTTGATGCAGGGACTGAACCTGTATTTCTTAGGGCTCCTGCATTGGCAGTTAGATTCTTTATCACTGAGCCTCCTGGAATGTTACAATTCCAGGACTTAGAAGGAGACAGAGGGAAAATAGTTCTTTATTCAAAAGTTAATGAATTAAAAAATATTTATTGAGCACACTACATACTAGACCTTTTTGTAGGTACAGGAGATACAGCAGTGAAGAAAATAGACAAAGACCCTGAACTCCTGGCACTTAATTCAAAGGAGAAAGATGGGCAAGAAACAGATAACACAGGTACATATGTGTCAGATAGCAAAAAGTATAAGGTTGAAAAATAAAGCAGTTAAGTGATGAAAATAAGGAGTCCTTGGGGAGGATGATGTCATTTGGTATGAGGTGATTGTGAAAGGCCTCTCAGAAGTGTTATTTGATCAGAGATCTAGAGGAAGTGAGAGAGTAAACCACAAGGCTATCCTGGAGAAGAGTGTTCCAGGCATAGAACAGCCAGTGCAAAGGGATGTGAAAGGGTATCGAAGAAATACATCTGCAGGAGCAGAGTGAGCAGGGTCAGTGGTAGGAGATGCATGCGGGAAGTAGCAGGGACCAGAGTATGCACAATCCTAGTGGCCACTGTAATGTCTTTGATTTTCATTTTGAATGAGATGGGAGACCAATGAAAGGTTTTGAACAGGTGGGCTGTGGACATGACTGGATGTCCTTGCTGATTTGAGAATTTATTATAGAGGACAGAAAGTGTTAGTCACTCATCATGTCCAACTCTTGGCGACCCCAGGGACTGTAGCCCACCAGGTTCTTCTGGCCATGGAATTCTCCAGGCAAGAATACTGGAGTGGGTAGCCATTTCCTTCTCCAGGAGAATATTCCCTACCCAAAGACCGAACCTCGGTCTCCTACATTCCTGGCAGATTCTTTACTGTCTGAACTACCAAGGAAGCCCATAGAGGAGGGAAACAGGGAGCTAATTTGGAGGCTAGACCAATAATCCAGACAAGAGAAGAAGATAGCTTGGGGCATGGGGGTGTCAGAGAAGTTGCTGAGAAGTGATTGTATCCTGGATGTATTTTGAAGGTAAAACCAACTAGACTTGCTGCTATGGAATGTGAGAGAAAGAGAGAAGTCATAGATGGTTCCAAGACTTCTGACTCATGGAAGAAAGACCATTGCCGTTCACTGAAGTGAGGAAGGCTATGGGAAGAACAGGTTTTAGGGGGAAATTCAAGTCAACTTTGAACATGTAATTTCAGGATGCCTATTAGACATCCAAGTGGTTGGTTTCTGACCTGCCTGCCCTCCATCTGTGAATTTGAGACAGATGGAAACAGTCAGCACTTTTTAATTGCCTCTGACTCCAGAACTGAAAAGAATATGACACACAGTGAAAATTAACTTTTGTCCAGTGTTGACTGAATGACTAATGGGAAATAAGACAGGAAAGGAATGTTTGCAGCAGAACATAAAGAGCCCTTAAAAGAGAAAGTGAAAGTCACTCAGTCATGTCCAACTCTTTGAGACCCTATGGATTGTAGCCTGCCAGGCCGCTCTGTCCATGAAATTCTCCAGGCCGCAATACTGGAGTGGGTAGCCATGCCCTTCTCCAGGGGATCTGCCCAACCAAGGGACTGAACCCAGGTCTCCCGCCACATGGGTGGATTCTTTATTGTCTGAGCCACCAGGGAAGGGCCCTTAGGGGTTGGGAAATGAGGAGCCTTTGAGAGTCTTCCATCACGGAAGTAACAGGGTCAGTGCTGTCATTTGGGAAGACTGACTTCATAGGTGTCCCATCCTGCTTCCAACTTGTAGGAGGCTGTCACCACCTACTCACGAAAAGCCACTCTCCAAAAACTTCCTTTCATTCGCAGATTTTCTCATGTTCCCACAGACAGCCTGATCACTGACTTGTGGCTCTGTAGATCTTTGGACTTGGTGTTTGGACTGGGATTTCCCCGAATTTGAATGTTGGCTTCATTTATTGGAAGTTTATTCTCTCTGCATTCAAGTTCCAGTGCTGTGAATCCCACCCTTGGTACTGGCCACCTCACCAGGCCACTGCTTGACCTGAGGGGTAGTCTAGACAGCAGCGTGTATTGGTAGACAGGACAGGAAGGAGGGAGGCTGCAGAGAACAGGAGGCCATGGCCAAGTATGGGGTGGTGGGAACGACTAGAACAAATACAGACTTCCCTACAAAAGGAAGGAAAGCAGGCATGCTTAGGTTGATTTTGTACCATTTATTTTCAGTATTATACATGGTTACAAACTTTTATTACCTCAAGAAAAATTTTGCACCAAGCATTATTTTAGTTGATTCTTCAATAACTTTACACCCTTTGTAATTTTTCTTCACACTGACTTTTTTTCCAGCCGGATTCTCACAGATAATTTTTCACAATCAGCCTTTTTTCTTTTATTTTATATGATGTTATCTTGAATAATAAATAGCCACATGGATTCAAAGAAAGTACATTTTGAAGATAATATTTCATCTTTTTCTAGCTTTGTTAAAAAGCACCCAAATCCAGACCTACAAATTTGTTTAGTATTAAAAATAATTTAAAGATAGTAATTAAAATGACATTAATTAAATTGCTCTAAACTTTTCTCATTTTCTGGGCATCGTGACCAGTCATGTCTGACTCTTTGTGACCCCATGGACTATAGCCCTCCAGGCTCTGCTGTCCTTGGAGTTTTCTAGGCAAGAATACTGGAGTGGGTTGCCATTTTCTACTGACCCAGGGATCTTCCTGACCCAGGGATCAAACCCACATCTCCTGTATCTCTTGAACTGGCAGGTGGATTCTTTACCATTGTGTCTCAGTATTTATTCATTTGTCATCTATGTCAGTTTCTGTATTTATAGTTACTTTAACCCTCATCCTTCCAAGCTCCCTTCAGCTCTTGGCAGCTGTGACAATCAGCAAAGAAAAAGCAAATCTGCCGAAGGAGGGATCAGGGGCACCGGTGTCAAGAAATCCACACGGGCTGGTGTTGCTTTCAGTTCAGTTCAGTCGCTCAGTCGTGTCCGACTCTTTGCGACCCCATGAATCGCAGCACGCCAGTCCTCCCTGTCCATCACCAACTC
>SJYV01004693.1:61460-99201 GCA_006410875.1 Neotragus pygmaeus
ATATATATATACGTTGCTATTGTGCTCAGTCGAGTCTGACATTCTGTGACCCCATGGACTGTAGCCTGCCAAGCTCCTCTGTCCATGGAATTTCCCAGGCAGGAATCCTGGAGTGGGTTGCCATTTCCTACTCCAGGGGATCTTCCCAACCCAGGGACAGAACCCATGTCTCTTGTGTCTCCTGCATTGGCAGGAAATTCTTTACCACTGCACCATCTGGAAAGCCTTATATATGTGTATATATAATTTTTTTCATTTTAAAAATTCTGGTTTGTTATAGGATATTGAATATAGTTCCCTGTATATATGTGCTGTACAGTAGGATCTTGTTATTTATTCATTCTGTATGTTACAGTTTGTATCTTCTGATCCCAAATTTCTAATCTATTCCTCCCCCCCGCCTGCCTTGGCAACCACAGGTTTGTTTACTATGTCTGTGAATCTATTTTTGCTTCATAGATAAGTTCATTTGTGTCGTAGTTTAGCTTCCACATATAAGTGACATCATATGGAATTTGTCTTTCTCTTCCTGATTTATTTCACTCAGTATGATAATCTCTAGGTCCCTCCACGTTGCTGCAAATGATGTTTTTTTCTTTCTTTTTAATGGCTGAATAGTATTCTGTTGTGTATGTGTATCACATCTTCATCATTTCTCTTTTGATGGACATTTAGGTTGTTTCCATGTCTTGGCTGTTGTGACTAGTGTTGCTAAGAGCATTGGGGTGCATGTATCTATTTGAATTATAGTTTTGTCTGAATATATGCCCAGGAGTTGGGTTACAGGATCATATGGCAGTTTTTTCAGTTTTTCAAGGACTCTCTATATTGTTTTCCATAATGACTGCAGCACTTTATGGGAATGTGTATTTTATTTATTTATTTATTATTATTATTTTTTTACAACTTAAATTTTATTTATGTATTTATTTTATTTTTTAATTTTTACTTTATTTTACTTTACAATACTCTATTGGCTTTGCCATACATCAACATGAGTCCACCACAGGTATACACGAGCTCCCAATCCTGAATCCCCCTCCCACCTCCCACCCCACAACGTCTCTCTGGATCATCCCCGTACACCAGCCCCAAGTATCCTGCATCCTGCATCGAACATAGACNTCTCTGTGCAACCTCTGCCGTCCGTAGGATTCTCCAGGCAAGGACACTGGAGTGGGTTGCCATTTCCTTCTCCAATGCATGACAATGAAAAGTGAAAGTGAAGTCACTCAGTCGTGTCTGACTCTTAGCGACCTCATGGACTGCAGCCCACTAGGCTCCTCAGTCCATGGGATTTTCCAGGCAAGAGTGCTGGAGTGGGGTGCCATTGAAGGACACAGTAAACATGCCTTAGAAGCAAAATAATACTCGAGATATAAAAAAGAACTCATGGTAACAGCATAGTCATGTTCCTAGACCATTTATGACTAATTACAAATACTGAGTTGATGGGATATACAGAAATTTGTTAGATCTTTTCAGTTTGGGAAGTCAGAAAGACTTCCATAAAGAAATGAGGATTTAAATTTATCCTTGGGGGATGCTAGGGTTTGGATAATGTCAATAGATTCTACCTTTAGCTGTTTACCACTAATGAGGTCTATTTCTGTCATGTATTGACTTTTTTTCCAAATGGGAACCACTTAAAAGTCTATAGATTTCTAAACTGACTAGGTAGCATTTTAATTGGTAATGCTATCAAAGTAAGAGGAGAAATGAATAAAAAGAAAGCAATTTAATAATGAATTTTTGAAGTAACTTTGCAGGTTATTACCCATTTCATACAAAAGGACTGATCCATAGAATTTGATAAGACANGGTAGCATTTTAATTGGTAATGCTATCAAAGTAAGAGGAGAAATGAATAAAAAGAAAGCAATTTAATAATGAATTTTTGAAGTAACTTTGCAGGTTATTACCCATTTCATACAAAAGGACTGATCCATAGAATTTGATAAGACAGAAATATACAATTATTATCTTTCACTCTTAAAGGGATTAAGAAAGGAATTGCTTTGGATTTTAATTATTCCACCACTTCAAATTTACTTCTGAATTAAATATTTAAGTCCATTTGAGTTGTGAGAATTGTTATTTCTAAGACTGGAATTCACTGCATCAAATAGGGCTCATCCTTTAGGATGCTGAGGACACGTGAACTTCAATGACTAAAAACGTGCATGTGGAGAGATTCTGCCTCTGCAAATAAAAAGCACTAGGCAAAGCAATTTCCCAGCCAGATCTCTGCGAGATTTTAAAAACTAAAACAGGTCACTAAAGCTGTTGAACAAGTTGAAAAAGAAAAAAGGTGTTAACAGTCTCAGCTCTTCAATTTAGAGATTGTGTCTGAAATTGGCTAACTACCTTTGAAGGAAAAAAAAAAACTGATAGGCTCAAGGCAAGGATCTACTTTTCTGGATGAATATACATGTGCAGAATGTATGTCAAGGAAATGCTTGAGATCAAAATAGTTCTCTGGTGCTCAGTTGGGGGAGTGATGGGGTGTCAATGTGGATTCCCATTAGGGGTAGTTGGAACCTCATTGAATGGGCTATACATTGGAGAATAGGCAGTTCTGCTCATCAGTGTTCTTGTTTTGAGGTATCTGGGGGTTTTTGTGATTGCTCTGGCCTTCTCTTTGCTGAGCCCATGGTTTTCACCTATCACAGTCCTCCATGTGTTCATTTATTAGTTGTCAAGTCACCACAAATCACAAGGGGAAAGGAAAACACAGCTCAGTAGAAAGAGTTAGGGTACAGGTAAGAGGCTTACTTTCTAAGCCTAGATGAATAACTTGCTGAGTTAAAAACATATATTCATGAAGAACATGTAAGAAATGTGCCACCTCAAGACCCCAGTTTGTACCATGCCGTGTTTTGACTTAGGAGCAGCCAATCTGACATGTCTGTGAAAGGAGGGAGTATTGATTCGTTCAGTAATGTGAACTTTCAGAGCTCTCAGAATTCCCAGGTAAACAAAAGAGGGTCTTGTTTTGTTTTCTCAGTTGGAGTCTGTTTAGAATAAAATCGAGCTATTTCCCCAATGGCTTAAAAAACAGTCATTGATCTTAATTCAAACAAAGAAGAGCATAGTCTCAAATCTATTAACATCTATATTTTCTTAAGGAGTTAGGTTATGTTTTAGACCTATTCATCATTAAAACAAAACAAAGCACAACAAAAACTCTTAGTAAAATAAGATTGGTGAAGATTACCTACCCATTAACAGTGTCTTTACAGCGTTTTCAAATGATTCATTTAATGAGTAAGCTTTACACATCAAATTTTAATCACATAAAGATATCTGATTTTAAGTAAACAAGCACTTCTTGTTGTTCTGGGCAAGTATCCTAATTCCTATTCCTTTGTTTTTCTAAGACATCTTTTTTTTTTTTTTTTAAGCTAAGAATTTACATCTAAAAACATGGTGTATTGTTCTGTCTCAGTGCATATACTGGATAGATAGGTTTTCATTGAAAGATGTTGGGAGTTGTCTCAAGTGATGTCATATTAACTTCAAAAACAAAAACATCAGCTTAACTGGCTATTTAGTTAGGCAAAAAAAAAAAAAAAAGTCATTTAGTGTTGTTATTTCTTTCTCTTTAATTTTTTGGAGACTTGTGTATATAGAGTCTGGTCCAGTTTAGAAAAAAATAAAGTAACCCCTCTAGTGAGAAATTATGGTCTGGTATTCTGTCTAATTTTAAAGAATGTTGACTCTTCCCAGTTAAACATCATCATCATTGTATCCACAGTAAATGTATCAAAAACCATGGATGATAGTTTATAATGATGGTAACTTTTATTTATTGAACTCTCAGATGTTCTGATTTTTTTTTCATTAATTTTCACAAATAACTTAATGAAGAAAGGTGTATCATCTTTATTTTGTATATGAGGGTTCTGCAGCTTTGGAAGATTAAGTAACATTTTCAAGATCTGTAGCCAGGTGGAGCTCAGTTTAAAATCCCTATTTCTAAGTCACAAGCTCTTGTCAGTACACAATGATTCTTGAACTTTTAGATTTCATGAACCAGCAAAACTTCAAAATGCAAAATAAAAGTTCCTTAACTAAAATAAACTTGAGTATTTTTTATATGTCCAAATAAATAGAAAATAAAAATTAAAAGAAACAATCATCTACTCAGTACAGTTATATGAAAGCAGTAGTGTTTAATTGTTTATTATATTTTAAAATATTAACATAAAACATTTTTCATATTATTTGTATTTCTAGAAGGCCAGGAAGTTGTGAATGTGTCTGATTCCTTATCTGGAGGGAAATCTTACTTGGAGCATGTGTGTAGCTAATGTATCCCAGGACATTTTAACCACAAAAAAAGCAAGAAGGTCCCATCTTAGAACAAAGAGCAGTTCTATCTGGGAAAGGACAGTTGGTAACCTTACACCAACATGCTTATGTAAATACCAGTCCACCTTATCTTTCTCATTTTGTCCAAGACTGTTGAAAACTGCCAAGGGCCAGTGGAGGTCTGAGGACAAGCATTTGGGAACCATGTAGAACAAAACAATGCTTTCTTCACCTGTGTTTTCGAGATAGAGAAACAGCAGGATGGCCAGGTACAGATTTCAATATCACCTTCAATGACATAAGAAATGGCTATTGCCGTTTTGAGAACTGTAGCTGTTCTTCTGTATCTTCTGCAAGTTTCCCTGTGTTATCAGAAAGCACAGCCTTTTCCCCATTCCCTAAGGCAACCGACAGAACTGGGTTTTCCTTTCCTCTTTATTGTTTTCAGATGTTTGCCAGCTCTCAACTGACCATTTTCTTTTACTGATAAATTTGAAGGAAATTACAAATCCCTACACACAGAAGGCCAGAAGTGTCCCATTAAGCCTCCAGATAACAAAAAGGGACTGTTTCTTTCAACTCTGGAATCAACTAAACAATTGAAAAGGGGATAACTCCATCAGTAGAAGCTGAAATAAATCCATCCCCAGAAACAACCACAGTTCACATAATAAGTCAGTTTCCAGTGTGTATACGAACCTGAGGAACAGTGTTCCTCAGTGTCATTATTAAATTAAATTAATCTAATGACAACATTACATTTGTGCAAATATAAAACTAAGTATGATTTCTTGATGCTTCTAATTATAAAACTGAAGCAAATTTACAAACTAAATAATAATAAAACTCTAAAACCAATGAAAATCAAATTAACAACTTTAATCTGATGTGGCAATGAAGTTTCATTGAAATTAAATTGTTGTTCCCAGTATCATGGTGCAGGTTTTAGAATTTGGCATGCCTGTGTAGTTGAAGCAGTATGGTGATCCCAAAGCTTCTACCATTTTTTCATTTGAACCATGGAGAAATTTTGCATCTTGATCTCATTTACTTTCATTTGGCATAAATGCATCTTTTATTTTATAAATCTCTTGTTTCTTTTAATCAGAGTATGCTAATTGAAGTACTACTTGGCAAAATGACATTGAACACAAAGACAAAGAGATAAATTTGCAGCTTCAGAAAAAGTTAAATACAAGGGCCATTTCCTATCTTTATATCTCTACCACTTAAAACAGTATGCCAGCACATAGCAGGTCCTAAATAATATATGTTGAATGAATGAATAAATGAATATCAGCTCTGATATAAGGAAATGAAAGGGAAGTGAAAGTCGGTCAGTCACGTCTGACTCTTTGCAACCCCATGGACTGTAGTCCATGGAATTGTTCAGGACAGCATAATATAGTGGGTAGCCTATATCTTCTCCAGGGGCTCTTCCCAACCCAGGGATCAAACCGGGGTCTCCTTACAGGCAAATTCTTTACCAACGGAGCTATGAGGAAAGCAATGACTTAATGCCCATTGGTTTGGGACAGAACTGGCTATGAACTCATGAGGGTAGGGGAGAAAATTAATTTTCCCTCTACTCCCCTGAGTTATTGGCTAAGACCTTTGTGATAAAAGACTAACAAGAAAAAGAAAAAAAAAAAAACAGACAAAAGCTTATTAACATGGATACTGCACGTATACCTGGGAGATACCCAAGGGGGAAAAAAAAAGAGTAACTTCTTGAGGTGGCTTAGAACTCCAGCTTAAATATCACTTTCAGCTAAAGACAAAAGTGAGGTCTTTATATGATTTTACTTAGTTACAAGTTTTGTAGCAATATATTTTTCTGTATAGCTTGATCACTGTGTCAATGTATGATTGTGATATATAATAGGAAATGCAAAATGTTTAAGCCAGGACATTGTGTTTAACTGTAGTGTTGGAGAAGACTCTTAAGAGTCCCTTGGACTCCATCCTAGGAGTCCAGTCCATCCTAAAGGAGATCAGTCCTGAGTGTTCATTGGAGGGACTGATGTTGAAGCTGAAATTCCAATACTTTGATCACCTGATGTGAAGAACTGACTCATTGGAAAAGACCCTGATGCTGGGAAAGATTGAAGGCAGGAGAAGAAGGGGATGACAGAGGATGAGATGGTTGGATGGCATCACTGACTCAATGGACATGAGTTTGGGTAAACTCTTGGAGCTGGTGATAGACAGGGAGGCCTGGTGTGCTGCAGTCCATGAGTTCACAAAGAGTTGGACATGACTGAGTAACTGAACTGAACTGAAGCTGGGACATTAGCACTTACCTCTCCAGAAACTTTATTTCATGGATGCTTCTCAAGAGATANGAGCTGGTGATAGATAGGGAGGCCTGGTGTGCTGCAGTCCATGAGTTCACAAAGAGTTGGACATGACTGAGTAACTGAACTGAACTGAAGCTGGGACATTAGCACTTGCCTCTCCAGAAACTTTATTTCATGGATGCTTCTCAAGAGATAAACAGATTTCTTTTTGTACACAAAGAAACTCGATGGTACAATATAAATAATACATGCTATTTACAAATAGTGGAAAATCCATATGTTTCAAATAGATATAGAAGAACTTTTAAAACCACAGTGATGAATCAAAATAACACAGAGCAGATGATTTTTGTGAAACGTTCCAGAGATGTTTGGTAATTTCATTGTCATGTATTGTAAAACAATGCAATTAAATTTGGTTAATTCTACTAAAGTCAACCTAAAACTATTAAATATTTTAGTGGCTCCATTGATACTTTTTCCCCTGGGACATATCAGTCAAGGATATGCATCTTCAAGGGTTATATCATCTCCAAGGGGCTAACAATTTGTTCTGAGGGGAGGGGAGGAAAAAAAGTCTTAGATGTTAAGCTGGTTTGTGGCTCCCCAAAACTCAATCCTACTGAACAAAATCTTAGTATTTAGTGTTTAATTTCTCTCACTAGAGTCAATTTAAATTTAACTTCATTTCTTTCCCTTATGGGAGTACTAATAAAAAAAAATAGCTAAGAAACACTGTCTTATGGATAGAGCAATAAATACATTAAGTGGAAAGGACTGGAGGGAGTGATGGAGCACTGCCTTCTGCCCTGGGTGGATTGCTTCTCTACATGTCCTCATGGGGCCACTCTGCTCTGATCTGTCTCTACTCTGACCTTTCCCTCTGGTATCCTGCATTGAAATATGACTTAATTCTGTATACCAGTGCTGGATCCAGCCCTGGTGGATCCAGGGTGATTCGAAGGTGGGGATGGAGTTGGCGTCCTTGGAAAAATACATATTTAATTACAGATATAGAGAGAGATTAGAAACGGATAGTGTAGTAGGAAAATTAGTGGAGAAAAAGTGACTGAATAACTTGGTTCACATGGAATAGCATCCATGCTCCAGANGAAAGATGGTAATGATAACCCTGTATGCGAGACAGCAAAAGAGACACAGATGTATAGAACAGTCTTTTAGGCTCTGTGGGAGAGGGAGAGGGTGGGATGATTTGGGAGAATGGCAATGAATCGTGTATAATGTCATATATGAAACAAGTCGCCAGCCCAGGTTCAGTGCATGAAAGTCTGCCATTTTAGCATGAAAACAGCCATGTTGTTGTTTAGTCACTCAGTCGTGTCTGACTCTTTGCGACCCCATGGACTGAACCCCGTCAGGCTCCTCTATCCATGGGGCAAGAATACTGGAGTGGGTTGCCATATCCTTCTCCAGGGGATCTCTCTGACCCAGAAACTGAACCTCCCCCCACCCATCTCCTGGCACTGGCACACGGGTTCTTTACCCACTGAAAGCAGCCATAGAGAATACATAAACGGGAAAGGCTATGTGTCAATGAAATGTTAATGACAAAACCTGAAACCTGTCCATGGCTATAGTTTGTGGATCCCTTCTCCTCCCCCCACCTCTGTATCTTCAAACATTCCCTAAAGTAGGGTGGTCATGTATCTGTTTCTCTCTCAGACTCTCCCAGTTTTAGCGCTGGAAGTTGTACATCCTGAGAAAATTCATTTCTAGGGAAACCAGAATGATTGGTGTCCCTACTAAAGGGATGGAACTACCTGTAGTGAAGAATACATCTATAAATATTTGTGGAATGAATGAAAAGGCTGTGTTTGGGGAAGTCCAGTCAAAGTAGCCACTTGATGGTTTATTTTTTTTTTTNCTCCAGTGTTCTTGCCTGGAGAACCCCAGGGACGGCGGAGACTGGTGGGCTGCGATCTATGGGGTCACGCAGAGTCAGACACGACTGAAGTGACTTAGCAGCAGCAGTTTAGTTTGTAGCAGTTTACTCAAGGCAATGCTCCTAGGTTACCTGTGGCTTTAAAATCACCTACATATAGATAATTCTCAAATGTATAGGCCCTGTCAATTCATCTAAGACTGAAAGTGTTTTTCACCACAATACTATCTTTGCCTTGTTTTACAAAATTGCATAATAAAGCTATCAATTATGCAGTGAGTAAAGATTTTTAAAAAAGGATTAAAAAAAATGACAATACAAATCTAGGAATCAATGTATACCCTTTCTCACTTTCCTCTTAAGACTCTACACATGGACATGACCAGATGGTAAACACCAAAATTAAATTGATTATATTCTATGCAGCCAATGATGGAGAAGCTCTATACTGTCAACAAAAACAAGACCAGGAGCTGACTGTGGCTCAGATCATGAACTCCTTATTATCAAATTCAGATTTAAACTGAAAAAAGTAGGGAAAATCGCTAGACCATTCAGGTATGACCTAAATCAAATCCCTTATGATTATACAGTGGAAGTGAGAAATAGATTTAAGGGCCTAGACCTGATAGATAGAGTGCCTGATGAACTATAGAATGAGGTTTGTGACATTGTACGGGAGACAGGGATCAAGACCATCCCCATGGAAAAGAAAANTGCCTGGAGAATCCCATGGACAGAGGAGCCTGACGGGCTACAGTCCATGGGGTCACAAAGAGTCGGACATGACTGAGCAACTTCACAACTTTAAAGCTACTTTACATAGTTTCTATATCAGTGTTGCTGAGCCATCAGCTTGATACAACAAATCATTTTAATTTTGCTTTCTATTTTTAGGGATTTCTCTTTTTAAAAGTGTGCTTTTAAAAAAAGTTTATAAGATATAGGGCTTCAAAGTCAAAGTAGACTCAAAAACTATTCAAAATAAGGTTAGTCTCTCTCTCTTCTCACCATTTCCTCGTTTTCCTTAAAGATAACATTTTAAAAAATAGAATTTTGGCTTATCCTCTCCTTGTGTGCATGTGTATGCATATATGTGTATATTATGTACACTTTCATTTGCTTCTCCTCTCATTCCTTAGATAATAGTAATGCCTTTCTCTTTTCATCTAATATAATGAATATTTCATTCCATGGTAGTATAAGGAGCCCCAAAGTTTTGAAAAGGTTAATTTAAAAAGAATCCAGGAAACAAATTTCATGGAATTAAATATTATAGTCATGTTCACTGCCTAGATCAAAATATATGCATTGGTACATACAGCCTTAGTCATCATCAATATTTTCAAGTTAGTTTTCTTTGTTTAAAAAAAAATTATTTATTTATTTGGCTGTGGTGGCTTAGCTGCTGCGTGTGGGCTTCTCTCTAGTTGTGAAGTGCAGAGATCTATCCCAGATCTATCTCAGATCTATCCCAGAGGCTCTGGGATAGAGCCAGAGTCCCCTGCATTGAAAGGCAGGTTCCCGTCCGTAACCACTGGACCACCAGGGAAGTCCCAAATTGTTTTTCTTTTTATAAGTGAAAATGAAATTTTGTTTCTTTGGATACCACAAAACAATGGCACATCCACTATTTTTATCTGTATAGGGATATTAAATTTAGGCTGTGAGTCTCAAATGCTTTTATTGTCATCCTCTGATTTGTTTAAATTTGCTAAAACGTAGTACATATCATCTCCTTGTGTTTAAAGCCAATCTTCAGACTAAATATTCATGTTAAGTACAGTCTTTTTAAATAGATGGATCTGTTTTATGCTAATACATGAAATTATACACTTCTTAGTAAAACTTTATTTTATATTCTTTACAGTAATAGAATTAAAATTTTTAGACATGAAGCTAATTAATTGTAGTTTATGGTTAAGACTTTCAATTTTTATTTTCTGCTTCTGTTTTAGAGACCTTGGGAAAACACACCCCTAAGAAACAGGAGCCCTGTTTAAATGTACCATATATTGAAGCTTAAAGTAACTATCCCCCAGTACGTTTGTCTCAAAGTAGTTCTCCTTCAAAGATACGGTCTCTTAGATCATATTTGGAAAGAAATAATTACCATTGGAATGTGGAGAAATAAATAGGAAATAAAAAAAACCAGAGTAATTGGTCTTTAGAACTGTTTTTTCTTACTACTTTATTGTATGACAGTGTCTATTGGCACTGTCTACTGGCAGAGTCCCCAGGTGTCCACTGATCTATGCACTCTAGCATGTTTTCTAGAATTCTTTCGGGGAGATTAAGAGCCTTTGCCCAGATAAATGCTCAGGAAAGGAAGAAAGAGAGAGAAAAAAAAGTCAAATCAATATTTAGCTGTTCACACAACACACAGTGGCTTTCTTAGTGTAATGGAAGGCCAGGCTGGTATCTACCCTCACAAGAAATAGCAGTAATAAAAATATCACTTCACTTAAAAAGCCCCTATGGCAGTTGCAACTAGAAATTCTACAACCAAGCTCTGCTAATATAATATAGAAAACTGAAAAAAAGTCATTCTTATAAATGAAACTAACACCTTGGTAGATTATATTCTCTAGTGCCAAATAGACCACTATTTTAGAATGTGAATTTCAAACTGGTTTCATTATTACTATTAATACTTACTCATATCACTCTTCATATTAGTAAAACACTCCTGAGATCATTATATCCATTCACAGAAAATATGAACCATTTACTAAAAAAAAAAAACAACTCGGCTTTGCACATTAAATACACACACACACACAACTGACTTCCCACACAGTTTGTATAACTGCTGCTTCTCTACTATTGAAAACCAAAGAGAGAGTCTTGTATTCCCTGAAAAAGATTTACCAGTGTGGTAATTTACTGTCTATTCAGAAGAATAAGGCTTTGATGAGAAAATGGTCAGAGAACATAGGGGTTAGATGAACAACTATCAGGTTAAGAACAAATCAAATAACTTGTATGTAATGTCTTTATGTCAAAGATGATTAGTATATAGCTGAATTAACTTGGGATAGGTAACTCTAACTCCCACTCCAGTACTCTTGCCTGGAAAACTCCATGGATGGAAGAGCCTGGTAGGGTGCAGTCCATGAGGTCACGAGGAGTCAGACACGACTGAGTGACTTCACTTTCGCTTTTCACTTTCATGCATTGGAGAAGGAAATGGCAACCCACCCCAGTGTTCTTGCCTGGAGAANATGGCTGGATGGCATCATGGACTCGATGGACGTGAGACTGAGTGAACTCCAAGAGATGGTAATGAACAGTGGGGCCTGGCGTGCTGCAATTCATGGGGTAGCAAAGAGTCGGACACGACCGAGCGACTGAACTGAACTGAACTCTGAACCACCCGGACATGCTGGGTACTGTGGCAAACCCCACTGGGAATTGTTGGACTCTCATACAGGACATTGCCTGGAACAGACAAAAGAAGTAAACAGTGGCCTTTGCTTTCAAGGAGTTGATGATTTAATTTCGAAAAGAAAGAATGCAAAGTAAGCTGCTATTTCTAAAGTCAGGAAGTACTATCTCTTTCAGAAAAGGCTTCTCTTAAATATGGAAAACATATTAAAAGAGAAGTGGGAGAGAGAAGAGAGAGGGCAGGCAACAAAATCATCTTTCTTTCTATCTCTAGAAGGATAAATAGCCTGAGAGTCTGGAGTGAGTTAGCATGCTATTTTATACAAAGTCCGGGAAATCTCCCGTTTTTAAGTATTACCTTCTTGTTTATTTTGTCCTTGTGGTACTTTGGAATGTACATTTCTCAGATATTTGAGAGGCTTTCTGTAATGTATATTCCAGGCATTGCCTCTTACTCATCTTTTGGGCTAGTCCATCTGTAATTGACTGGTGTGCTTTTCCGGAATCTAGGTTTATCTTTGTTTGGGAAGTAATTGCTCGATATAGGTGACCCTGTTTTGTATTTCTTTGCTCATAAAAGAAATCACCATTGTAGAGTTTGATTTTTTGTTGTTGTTTTAAAAACTGAGCTCTTATGACTTGTTGAAGAACATATTTGCTGCTTAGAAAATGACTTCCTGTACAAATCACGTTTTGTTGGGGGAGGTGAAGAGAAAGCATGCCTAGGGCCTAGAAGGAGTTTGTTTCTTTTTATCTCTTGTTCACTCTTCACAGGCTCCAGAGAATCCATGGAAGGAAATTTCTCCAGCTCCTTTCCAATTCAGTGAGCTGATTTTGCTTTAAGCCCATGTTTATGTTTTCATTTCTGCTGATATGGTTGGGGGTGCATTAGATAAACCCAAGATGTAGGAAAAGTTTATCTCAGAGGCCTCTTTTTCCCTTTAGAAAACTTTCTTCTCTTCCTGTCTGTCCCTTCAGACTCCAGGCTTTCTCTCACATTGCCTCAATTTCTCCTCTGCCCTTTCTTCTAGACCACCCTATAGGTGGTCAATATTCTTACCTGGCTTTCCAGTTTATACCTCTATGATTTAAACCTGCTCTTTTTGGGTTTCATTACTTCAAGGTCTTGTTAGAAGACTGGCCAGTTTGTCTCATGAATCAGTTCATGTCAAGTTGTTAATGGCTGATAAAAACCAACTGCAAAAAGGCACCGGCTTAAAAACAACCCATTTCCATTTTATCCGACTGGGATCTTTAATGCCTTTCCTCTGTTCAGGCCTGCCAATATGGCTTGTGTGTAGGGAAAAATTCACAGAATATGCATTCCATACTTTCCTGGAGTTTCAAATTAACTTGATTTTTTTTTTTTTTGGAAGGGAACCCACTTTATTTTTACATTAAAGCAAGTAAAGAGATGGGTTTCCCTGGTGGCTCAGACAGTATAGAATCAGCCTGTAGGGCAGGAGGCCTGGGTTTTATCCTTGGGTCGGGAAGATCCGCTGGAGGAAGAAATAGCAACCCACTTCAGTATTCTTGCCTGGAGAATCTCATGGATAGAGAAGCCTGTTGGGCTATAGTCCATGGGGTCACAAAGAGTCAGACATGACTGAGTGACTAACACACAAACACACAAGTAAAGAGGTGTATTATAGTAGAAATCAAAATTCCCTATATCTTAAAAATCAAGCATGAGCAAACAAGACACTTTTAGTTTTGGTAAACTACTCTGGGCTAGTGTCTGGATCTCCTGGAGTTTGTTTTCACTTCTTCTGTCAAGGATTCTTGAATGAAACCCCCGAGAAGCAGTAGCTTAAGCCAAGTTATTTTCCACGGTTGGGCTTTTTAGGCTTTTTAAGAGATCAGTGGGGAATAATTTTTTTTTCTTTTTGGAACTTCTCTGATCATTTGTCCAGATACAGTAGGATGTATTTGGTGGGTCAATCGTTTGAACAGGGGGGCATTTTTAGGGCTGAACACTCTTTCAGTCTCCCTACAAAGCTGTGCTTAGTTCTATCTGTGCTTTTGCACAAGTGTCTTGGTGGATGAGTTAGATATTTGAGTGACAACATTTAGCAAAAAGATCATAGAGAATTTCTTTTTAGTTTACATTTTGGGGTCAGATAAGATCCTTTAGGTACTTCTTTATAAACAATATTTAAAATTGTTCAATTATTTACTTACAGTAGAAAACTGAATGTTAAACAAGAATGAATCTTCAGTGAACTTTGAAGATAGGTTTAAGCTTTTAAATATGTACATCTGTTTTATTGTATAATAATCATATTTTTTTTGAAGAGAGAGAAGAACCTACAATGGGAAAATTGCAAAATTAATGGGATTATTTACTTAGTTATTTTTATTTAGAGAATTTTCTAGAAAGGAATTATTATAGATTGGGCAATAGTTCAATTATTCATACTTTGCTGCTTTAATGTCTGCTGGATTCAGCTATGACTTCACAGCTCATGTGCTTTCTTTACAAAAGGGTCAGATTACTAGTAAAGTCAAAACATTGTAGTCATTTCCTTTTAAGAAAAAATTTCCATTTTTATATTGTTTTCAGCAAATAATTTACCATAACTATTGATTGAAATATGCTTACCATCTTTTGCCAGGAGTACTGGGGGGAAATTATATTTTATGTTCCTACAAAACTGGAGAGTAAACGTTACCCTAGAGATTACAAGGGGTTTTTGGAAAGAAACTTACCCCAAAGTGGTTTTTCTATCCTCATACTTCTTCATGAAACCTACCAGGGGACATTTATTATTCCAATGTAAGCAA
The DNA here is from genome assembly GCA_006410875.1 of Neotragus pygmaeus. Lineage (NCBI taxonomy): Eukaryota > Metazoa > Chordata > Mammalia > Artiodactyla > Bovidae > Neotragus > Neotragus pygmaeus. The sequence continues at coordinate 76,149 of SJYV01004693.1, forward strand.
CATTCTGGGAGGAACAACCCCCTAAGATCGTTATCAATCACTTAAATCTTAGTGCTAATTTGTGCATCAGCAGCTTTGCCATTTTCAGTTAAGAGCTATTGTTAAGAATATCTATTGTCAAATGTGGTTCCTTAGTAAAAAAAAAAAGAAAAAAAGAAAGAATATCTATTGTCAAGTCAAAAACCCACTGTTTTAATCACAACATCAAAGGACACACAAAAAGTAAATAACTATAATTGTACTGCTCTAGCAGAATAAGTTCACCTATGTGTTTTCCTTCCTGTCTTTGTCCATTTGCACACACGTTTCTTACGCTGATGTAATCAGCATGTTAACTCACAGAGCACCTAGCTGGGGGTGGGCTGGGAACAGTGCCTGTCTGGCAGCGTATCTGGATCACAGAAGACAAAGCAGCAAAGGGGACTGCCACAGTTTTCTACCACTGCTGCTCTCCGTGGCTCCCTCTTGTTCTGCTCTCCACGTCCTTTCACTTCATCCTCCCCCCAAGCTACCTTCTGTTTGTGGGAGAAAGTAAACTCAAGTTTTGTCATTATTTGTGAGTTTCCATATATTTACAGTAACTGGAATTTTCAAGTTGAAATTGCAAATCAACCACCCAATCTAACTGCTGGGTTTTGTTTTCTTTCCCCTACTGCTCCTGAATCCCGTACCCAACACAACCCACGTAAATGAATTATTAATACTTTTCACTTGCCAAGCAACTTTCAGGGCAGGGAAATATAGAGACGACTTACCCTTAGTTTCTACCTTAAAGTGACAGAGTAAAGAGATTATTACACTGTAGATGTGTTGTGATGAATGTTATCTTCCATGAGAGCAAAAAATGAGCTAATTTTGCAATATGATACACATGGGATAAAGCATAATTCCATGAGTGCACACTGTAGGAGCCTTAACCTAATTCTGTGGAGAGGCCCAGGGAAGGTAACTGGCTTTGGAAGTTTGGGAAGTTAAACTGGCTTTGGAAGTTTGGGAAGCAGGGTAGAGAAGGGGGAAGGATGTGTGGTATGCACAAAGGTGCTGAGGTGTGGATGAAAGATGTTGGCTCTAGTTCAGGCCAGAGAAGAGTATGAGGTCATTAGGGTCACATGTTGTCAAGGGTCTGATGTTCTTTTAGGTAGCTGGGAGGTCATGCTGTGAACCTCGGTGTTTCAAATGGAGATTTGAGGGCACAGAAATGACAGTTTTTTGTTTGTTTCAAGAAAGAGTAGTTCTGGTGGGTAAGGAACTGGCAGAATGAGGGTGGCACGGGAGGCCCAGTGGTCCTATGGCCTTTTCTTTTATAGTGAATTTCTCAGAACCTACCATGCTGTGTGGTCTTTGTTGAAGAAATGAGTGCATTGGTATTGTATTGGAGCTTAAGGATGACTCTGTGTCAGCTTTAAACTCTGACCTTGAGTGTTGCAGGCTTCCTAGGTAGTGCAGTGGTAAATAATCCACCTGCCAGTGCAGGTTACACAAGAGACTTGTGTTCGATCCCTGGGTTGGGAAGATCCCCTGGAGTAGCAAGTGGCAACCTGTTCCAGTATTCTTGCCTGGAAAATTCCATGGATAGAGAAGCTTGGTGGGCTACAGTCCATGGGGTCACAGAGTCGAACAGACACACATGTACACACATTTGAGTGTTGCTCTTGGTAGCCCATCAACCGCACAACTCACGTCAAAGCATCACGCATCAAGGGTACTAAGTTAGTCCATTCAGTCCACCCCGCTTCTCTGCACTGTGGGACTGGTGTCCAAGAAAGACAAATTGGACATTTAAAATTCACTTGAGGGAATCACCAGGGATGTCTTTCCAATTATAGGGTAAATATTCTTGGCTTCAGCTTCCATTTTGAGTCCTGACTCGGTCTTACAGACGTAAAGACTGAGGTTAGTCTTCCTGGCCTCTCTTCCTTCAGTGGGGACTTTGCTGCTACTGCTAAGTTGCTTCAGTTGTGTCTAACTCTGTGCGACCTCATAGATGGCCTCCTACCAGGCTCCTTTGTCCCTGGGACTTTCAGTTCAATTCAGTTCGGTCACTCAGTCATGTCCGACTCTTTGCGACCCCGTGAATTGCAGCACGCCAGACCTCCCTGTCCATCACCAACTCCCGGAGTTGACTCAGACTCTCCATCGAGTCCGTGATGCCATCCAGCCATCTCATCCTCGGTCGTCCCCTTTTCCTCCCGCCTCCAATCCCTCCCAGCATCAGGTCTTTTCCAGTGAGTCAACTCTTCACATGAGGTGGCCAAAGTACTGGAGTTTCAACTTCAGCATCATTCCTTCCAAAGAACACCCAGGGTTGATCTCCTTCAGAATGGACTGGTTGGATCTCCTTACAGTTCAAGGGACTCTCAAGAGTCTTCTCCAACACCACAGTTCAAAAGCATCAATTCTTCGGCACTCAGCTTTCTTCACAGTCCAACTCTCACATCCATACATGACCACTGGAAAAACCATAGCCTTGACTAGACGGACCTTTGTTGGCAAAGTAATGTCTCTGCTTTTGAATATGCTATCTAGGTTGGGCATAACTNTTAAATTAATTATATTAAATTATAAGTAATTATATTAAATATAAATGAAATACTTTAAAATAATAAAATTGTCAGACTGGATAAAAAACTAAACTTTACAATATGCTGTGCTAACAAGAGATGAATTTTAAATGTCGAGAACAGAAAATTTGAGAGTAAAAAGATGCAAATAGAGCATAGAAGAACTAACCAAGTAAACTGTGAGCAATCACACTTGTATCAGAAAACATGGACCTTAAGTAAATGGGCATTATTGAAGACAAACAGACATTTCATGATGCTAAGGATATCAGTATAAAATGAAATAATTGCAATTTAAATTCCATGTGTACCTAGTTATGGGGCTTCCCAGGTGGCACTAGTGGAAAAGAACCTGTCTGCCAGTGCAGGAGACAAAAGAGACGTGGATTTGATCCCTGGGTCAGGAAGATCCCCTGGAAGAAAGCACAGCAACCCACTCCAATATTCTTTTCTGGAGAATTCCGTGGACAGAGGAGCCTGGCAGGCTGGAGTCCATCGGGTTGCAAAGAGTTGAACATGACTGAAGCAACTTAGCACTTACACATGCACATAGTTATACAGATTCAGCATGTATAAAGCAATACATGATAGAAATCAAAGTGTCCAAGGACAAATGCATGATCATAAGGGGACTGTGGTGAATACAGGTATAAATTGACAGCCTTAGGGTAGGGTTGGTGCCAAATTTTTCTGTCAAAGGCCAAATAGAAAATATTTTTGTTTTTTCAGACCACATGGCTTCTTCACAACTACTGAATTCTGTTCTTGTGGTTTAAAAGCAGTCATTGACATAAATAAATAAATAGTATAACTGTATTCTGATAAAACTTTATAAAAACAGACAGTGGGGTGGATTTGGGCTTCAAGGTGTAGTTTCATTTCTCTGAAGGCAATTACTTAACCCAACCCAAGAAAAGGAAAATTAATAAGCCAATAGTGAAGATGTAAATAATCCTTAATTCATCTAACAGAAGGCAGAAAAAGAAAAAAAACATGACCAAAAGCAANCTTCAAGGTGTAGTTTCATTTCTCTGAAGGCAATTACTTAACCCAACCCAAGAAAAGGAAAATTAATAAGCCAATAGTGAAGATGTAAATAATCCTTAATTCATCTAACAGAAGGCAGAAAAAGAAAAAAAACATGACCAAAAGCAAAACAAAATGTTGTAAAACATAACCAGTGTATCACTAATGAAAGTCATCTTTTGAGTTCAATTTTCATATCTCTTATGGTTATCACTCAGTAATTTCTGACACTTGATGAGGAAAAAAGTATTGTTGGCTGAATTCTTAAATTATCAGAATTTATCAAATTCCAAACTGAGCTCTACCCCTCTATTTTCACACTCACAAACATACAAACATCCAGAATGTTAATTATGGAAGGCTCTGTACAGTAAGAGTTTGCTGAAAGTTTGGGGAAATGAAAAGAAGATTTTACATCTTAGCCACCCAAGAACAATTTACAAGTCAGCTGTGCTTGATCTTAAAAATCCTCTGGTAGGGTTCTGTTTTAACCTAGGATGGGCTAAGCTGTATGGGCCATTTATCTCATTGAGGAACTAGGAATATTAAGTAAATTGCAATAATTATATTTTTGATGGGTTGGCAAGACCACAAGCCACATTAGTCATTCTTAGTTTTTTCTATTGTTTCACGTTTCATGCTGTAAAAGAATAATTAAGTAGCTGTGACACAGACCATATGGCCAGCAAAGCCAAAAATATTTACTATCTGGTCTTAACAGGAAAGCTTACTTACTCCTGATATATTTAAGAACACCAGAAGGGAGTAAAATTTCAGTCAGAGGAGAAATACTCAGAGAAAATTTGAGGAATCTCAGCTGTCACCGGGGGTGTGTTCTTATCCTTGATGAAGGCGAAAGACTGAGAACCAAGGTTTGGCCTGGGCAGAGGGCCGTGATGGGGCCAGAGAAAACAGCAGAGATTTCAGTGGCCACATGGCACAGAAGAAACACAAGTGGAGATTTGAGGCCTTTTCCCAGAGTTCCAAAGCTGTGTGGGACAGAAGGCTAAAGACTAAGCCCAAACCTTGGCCAAGCAATTTCCCGTTGCCTGGGAGACAATGTGCCACTGATGGAGGAAACCTGCCAAAAACTAGTGAGATTCTGAAGTCCTAGAGTTCTGGTCCATTGGTATGGATCATCCATTGCCCTTTTACCCCAGACCAAGGAAACTTGCTCATCACAGACATCATGTGTAAAGAAGCCAGGCTTGGAGAGGTCATTGCTCAGGGACAGAGAAACAAGACCTCCCACAGTCAGTACCTCCTTTGATAGAGGTGAATGACCAGAGGGGGGACTAAACAGGGAGTAGTTATTGAGAATGTTTTTATTTCATAGTCTGAAGGATGGTCACTATCTAAAAATTAACTGACTTGTAAAACTTTGGATGCATTACTTTAATGTCATGCATGTTTTATTTCAGTTACATTTTCAAAAAAAAATTAAGTTCATAGGCTAAGCATCTTCATCTCTTCCCCAATCTACATTTTCTATTAGTTTCCAAGATAGAATAGCCTGTGGCTTACTTCAGTTCAGTTCAGTTCAGTCGCTCAGTCGTATCCGACTCTTTGCGACCCCATGAATCGCAGCACGCCAGGCCTCCCTGTCCATCACCAACTCCCGGAGGTCACTCAGACTCACATCCATCGAGTCAGTGATGCCATCCAGCCATCTCATCCTCTGTCGTCCCCTTCTCCTCCTGCCCCTAATCCCTCCCAGCATCAGAGTCTTTTCCAATGAGTCAACTCTTCGCATGAGGTGGCCAATACTTAACTGCCTCTAATTTATGCCTTCAAGGTCACACCATCTACCTCAAGCTGTTTACCGATTTAATTTCCTAAACATAATTTCTCTCTTAAAAATAGCTCTGACATAAGCTATGAAATGATTTGACTTCACCGCTCTTCAGAAGTAATGGGCACACTGCATTCTGTACGGGTCAGATTAACAGAGTGTCATGTTTAAAGAAGAACAAGGAGAGACTTAAGCACGCGCAGAAGAGGGCTAGTAGGGTGAGGAAGTCCACAGAAAGTATGTTGTTTGTGAAACGTTTGAAGGGACTGGGGATTTTCAAGCTGAAAAACAACAGGCTGGAGTCAGAGGGGTAGTGAAATCCTTGCTTTCAAACCCATAACATATTTTGAGGAAGAAGGACTCATTTTATTCTAAGTATTTTGAAGGCAGAGCAGGACAAAGTGCAGACCCTTATGGGCAGCAAGTTTTCTCTGAACGCTCAATTATTCATTCACATAAAAAAATGGTTCTGTTCTTCATGAACTCAGTTAGCAAGCATTTATTGAATGATAAACACATTACAGGCTCTGCCGAGGGGCTCATAGTCTAGTGCTGAAGGCCGGTATATACAACTATTTAAATCTGGCAGCTCAGAGAAGAGAGGAGTGGGTGAGGAGGGGCATTTAGGGATGTGAGTTTCAAAGCGGAACCCAGGCTTCTTCTCCCATGCTCTTCGCCCCCGCCCCCCGCCCCCAGTCTTCAGGGAAATGAATAGCAATGCCATCCACTCCTTACCCTCTCCTGATCCTCACACCCAAACCCAGTCAGCCTCTCGGTTCTATCAATCCCAGCACTAAACATCTCTCAAAAAGATTTCTTGTTAACATAATTGACTTTTGGCTCCAATATCCTTTGCCTGAATAGTTTTGTAACATCATAGCTGTTTTCCTGTCTCTTAAAATCACTTTTCTGAATTGAAAACTGAGGCACGCAGATGTCCTGTGCAAAGTTCATTGTAGGCTCTCGGGCATGTAGAAAAACCATCTGTCTAGCCTAGGATGGAAGGTCCTTTCCTCTGGGGCTGCTGCCCATCCCACCAGGTCATCTCAGACCAGCTTCCCACTTGCATGTGCCCCACATGACAGGAGTCACGGCTCACTGTAGTGACCCCTGTCACCCCAGGCTGTTGCACACATCCGCATCTGTATTGACCATGTTCCTTTTATCTGAAACGCCTTTCCTCAGCTCATCCATTGGGAAATGCTGCGCACCCACCAGGCGTCAGCTTTAACATCAACTCTGTGAAGTCCTCCCAGATCGCCGCACCTGGAAGATGCCTGTCTTTCTCCTTCGTGCAGCTCCTTTGTTTCTACAAGTCTCTAAGGTAATTTGGATTTGCCTCTCTTGCAGCCTATGAGCTCTTGAGGAGCTTCAGTAAGGTTGTAAAATAGTGGACTTGGGAGTCAGGCTGCCCTGGTGTGAACTCTAATTCCATTCCTTATTAGCTGTATGTTTTGGTTTTCTCATGTTTGAGTTTCAGTTTCTTTATCTGCACAATGGAAATAATGGTACCAACCTCATTCGTTGCTATTCAGTTGCTAAGTCATACCTGGCTTTTTGCAGCGTCATGGACTGCAGCATGCATAGAGTTGTTGTAAAAAATCAAGTGATATATTACCAGCAAAGTGCTTGGCACAGAGCCTGGCACATTGTAGTTCTTTAGTAAATATGATCTGTTATTTTCTGTTACTACTGTCTCTGCATGGGAGGTGCATAACTCACAAGATGGTATATGCTGTTGCTGCTAAGTCGCTTCAGTCGTGTCTGACTCTGTTCGACCCGGTAGGCGGCAGCCCACCAGGCTCCTCCATCCCTGGGATTCTCCAGGCAAGAACATTGGAGTGGGTTGCCATTTCCTTCTCCAGTGCATGAAAGTGAAACATGAAAGGGAAGTCACTGAGTCGTGTCCAACTCTCAGCGACCCCAAGGACCGCAGCACACCAGATTCCTCCATCCATGGGATTTTCCAGGCAAGAGTACTGGAGTGGGGTGCCATTGCCTTCTCCTCAAGATGGTATATAATAGATCCTTAACCAATATTTAATGCATTTTTTCCAACTCTATAGATTGCAAGGAAGCATTTGGAACACACGTGCACGCACACACTGCCTTGAGAACTAGAATCTGAGAAATTTACATATCACAGGTATTCTATTATAGCGGTCCATTTCTGGCCCTCTGAAAGGAAGCTTTTCCCCAGAGTCTAATGTCTTAGTTTGACAATCTTCTTGTTGCTCTGTGCAGAGTACTTCTGGGGAAATTCAGCGCATGAAGCTAAAGAGGTGGCTACAGAGATCTGCCAGTGACATTTATCCATAAAAGAATAGCAAGTAGGTGGAAACGTGGAGATGAAAATCTCAAACCTCAGGCAGCATTTGACTGCTTTTCTTAATAGCACGTTTTCGTATAATGCACTACATTATTTCTGTGTTCAAATCTGAAGTATAAACACTGTCTTTAAAGCAAAACCCAGAAACTATGAGCTTTCACAACACTAGAATTGGATAGAAAAGCCATATAGTGCAGTTGTTTTTTTTTTTTTTTAATACTGCAGGCTTTGTAATGGCACTATTCCTTGCTGGTCCTGGTAACTCACCACACCAAGACCTTCTAACACTAACTGGTAAGATTTTTTTAATTTTCTTTCAACCTTGGATTCTAAAAATTTTTGTTTGAGGTGTAGAGTGAGTCTTTATATTTCTAACAAAGCTTTCTTAACATGATGGCCAAATTATTTGAAAAATGTTTCCCTGTGGTGATGTCATTTTGAAGGGAAAACATACTTGGGATATGAAGTATTCCCATCAGAAATCTTCGAGATCTTACATCTGTACTCTTAACCCCAAGAGGTTATCAAATGATAGTAGATGATTGTAAAAGGGATGACTTCTAATGGGGTGTTGGCAGGCAGGCTGGCCAACAGTCATAGGTCACCACACAAATATTTACAGAGGAAGTGAAAGCTTCATTTTTGCTTTCACTATCAGACAGCTTTTACAAATGTACAAAGAAAGACTAATGCTCAGAATTAAGATACCCTGTACATGAGAAAAATCCAGAAACCAATAGCCCTGGTGGCAGATTCTTATATGGAGTCAAATGCCAACGTATAATGATAAAGCATGGACTGCCTAAAGCATTTCCACAATGAAAGGAAAAATATGTCACATAAACAGGCAAAGTCAGGCCAAAAAATTTGAAGAAATATGCGTCTTCTGCCCAAATAGAACATGAAGAAGCCTTTAGAATGTATAAACATTAATTATAAGCTGCATGAAAACATTTATTCATTGATGATTTCAAGATCTTTGCCAATATCAGACTAAGTAGAGAAACAAACATTTTTTTTATTCCCCCCATGCCAAACTATATTATAGCAAGTCTTCTGGTCAGTTATTCACTCACAGAGAAAGATCTGCATGATCATAAGCATAAATAGCTGACAAAAATGAAAGGAAAAAAGCTAGGCATTTGGTTTCTGGTGGTCTTTTAATTGGCCCATTGGGGAAATAGCATGAAGTTGTAGCTAAGGGGTAGACTCAAACTTTTTTCTGCTCCTTATTAACTTTGTCTTTTCTTAACTTACCTTCTCTAGGTTCCACTTTCATGTTCTATAAAATGGGGATAATCCACAGGGTCATTGTGAGGATTAAATGAGATTATGACAATTAAATCTTTGACATGTTTCTTGGCATTCAAACATTATTCCAAAATATTTCATTATTGTACTATGGAATTAGAACTAGTGGAAAAGTTCACCTTATATTTCATTAAGTTCATTGAGTGAAACCTGATTTTTCTAATTGTGTTGACAAGCCTTCTCATGGATTGGTGTCAATGTTTTCAAGACTACTAAGAGAGCCCAACGAACCCAGACACCAGACTTCCCAGCTATAAAGAAGGATTAAGGGCTAAGAAGGTCAGGAACTGCCAACAGTGAAAGCTGTGTGTCTGACTTACCAAATAGTTTATGTTGATTCTTTGCTTCATTGCTCTGGGTGATGACTACTATATGAAGGACAAGACTATGCTGATGGCCACACAAATGAAAGTTTTTGGGTGAGTCACAGAATAATCACAACAGACCACATAGGATTGCATATACTCCTGCCAGACAGCAGACTTCTTCATTGTATGGAACAAAAGACTATTTATGAAGATTTATTAATCCACTTCCATGGAGCCAAGAAAACAGAACGCATTAGTGACAAGGCTTATAGCTGACTGACAGCTCATAAATCTCTAAGTTTGGTAGTGCTAGAAGAATCACAATATTTCATGTAGCATACCTGATTACACTCATCCTGGGGAAAATTTATGACAAATACTTTACACATATCATAATATACAACAACATAAGTCAAATGTTAGCTGGGTACTCTCTAAGTTGGAAAAAATCTGAAATATTTTATATAATCAATCATTACTAATAATCCTGGTTGTTAATTTTATTTTGAATTGCCAATTAAAAAAAAACACACAACTTGCAGATGCTCAGGTGCTCAGTCACTTAGTTGTGTCCAGCTCTTTGCGACCCCATGGACTGCAGCCCATCAGGCTCCTCTATGCATAGAATTTTCCAGGCAAGAATACTAGGGTGGGTTGCCGTTTCCTTGGAGAGTACTGTTTATTAATAAGTGTATTATATGCTTCAACCATCCCATAAATACAGGCACCAATGAGGCATTGAATATCTAAGTTTTAGAAAGACCAGATCAAAATCAGTTCTGTTCTTTATAAGTGTGTGTGTGTGTGTGCGCGCGCGCGCGCACGTGCACATGTGCATGCCCACGCTCAGTCATGTCCGACTCTTTGCAAACCCAAGGACTATAGCCGACCAGACTTCTCTGTCCATGGGATTTCCCCAGCAAGAATACCAAAGCAGATTGCCACTTTCTTCTCCAGAGGATCTTACCAACACAAGGATCAAATCCATGTCTGCATTGGTACGCAGATTCTTTACAGAGTCTCCTGCATTGATAGGCAGATTCTTTACCACTAGTGTCACCAATATGTAAAATTAGCTATCCTGAGCTAGTAATAATCCAAAAGATGCAATAACTATGGGCTTCCGTTGTAGCTCAGTTGGTGAAGATCCCCTGGAGAAGGAAATGGCAACCCACTCCAATATTCTTGCCTGGAGAAACCCATGGACAGAGGACCCTGGCAGGCTACAGTCCATGGAGTTGCAAAGAGTCGGACACAATTTAGTGACTAAACCACCAACGACAACCAAACCCAGGTAAGTCACTATCTCAGAGTATTCTTTAAGAGCAATTCCATCATGAAATGAGTGCATCTAGTAACGTAATGCTCAAAATTCTCCAAGCCAGACTTCAGCAACATGTGAACCATGAACTTCCAGATGTTCAAGCTGGTTTCAGAAAAGGCAGAGGAACCAGAGATCAAATTGCCGACATCCGTTGGATCGTCTAAAAAGCAAGAGAGTTCCAGAAAAATAACTATTTCTGCTTTATTGACTATGCCAAAGCCTTTGACTGTGTGAATCACAATAAACTGTGGAAAATTCTGAAAGAGATGGCAATACCAGACCACCTGACCTGCCTCTTGAGAAACCTGTATGCAGGTCAGGAAGCAACAGTTAGAACTGGACATGGAATAACAGACTGGTTCCAAATAGGAAAGGAGTACATTAAGGCTGTATATTGTCACCCTGCTTGTTTAACTTACATGCAGAGTACATCATGAGAAACACTGGGCTGGAAGAAGCACAAGCTGGAATCAAGATTGCTGGGAGAAATATCAATAACCTCAGATATGCAGATGACACCACCCTTATGGCAGAAAGTGAAGAGGAGCTAAAAAGCCTCTTGATGAAAGTGAAAGAGGAGAGTGAAAAAGTTGGCTTAAAGCTCAACATTCAGAAAACGAAGATCATGGCATCTGGTCCCATCACTTCATGGGAANAGTGAAGAGTAGCTAAAAAGCCTCTTGATGAAAGTGAAAGAGGAAAGTGAAAAAGTTGGCTTAAAGCTCAACATTCAGAAAATGAAGATCATGGCATCTGGTCCCATCACTTCCTGGGAAATAGATGGGGAAATAATGGAAACAGTGACAGACTTTTTTGGGGGGATGGGGTGGGGGGTCCAGAATCACTGCAGATGGTCATTGCAGCCATGAAATTATAAGACGCTTACTCCTTGGAAGGAAATTTATGACCAACCTAGATAGTATATTGAAAAGTAGAGACGTTACTTTGCCAACAAATGTCTATCTAGTCAAGGCTATGGTTTTTCCAGTGGTCATGTATGGATATGAGAGTTGGACTGTGAAGAAAGCTGAGCGCCAAAGAATTGATGCTTTTGAACTGTGGTGTTGGAGAAGACTCTTGAGAGTCCCTTGGACTGCAAGGAGATCCAACCAATCCATTCTGAAGGAGACCAGTCCTTGGTGTTCTTTGGAAGGACTGATGCTGAGGCTGAAACTCCAGTACTTTGGCCACCTGATGTGAAGAGTTGACTCTTTGGAAAAGAACCTGATGCTGGGAGGGATTGGGGGCAGAAGGAGAACGGGACGACAGAGGATGAGATGGCTGGATGGCATTACCGACTCGATGCACATGAGTCTGGGTGAACTCTGGGAGTTTGTGATGGACAGGGAGGCCNGATGTGAAGAGTTGACTCTTTGGAAAAGAACCTGATGCTGGGAGGGATTGGGGGCAGAAGGAGAACGGGACGACAGAGGATGAGATGGCTGGATGGCATTACCGACTCGATGCACATGAGTCTGGGTGAACTCTGGGAGTTTGTGATGGACAGGGAGGCCTGGCGGGCTGCAATTCATGGGGTCACAAAGAGTCGGACGTGACTGAGCGACTGAACTGAACGGAATATATTTCTAGGACAGAGTTCTAGAATTAGAATTTCTGGGCCAAGATTAAAGCACGTTAGCATATAGATTTTCTGGCAAATTGGCCCCAGAATGGGTAAAACAAGTTGCTGACATAAATAGCACATGAGAACACATTTTCTCCATGTATCTTCTTCTAAAGTTGGGTATTATTACTCTTTTTCTTAATATTTTCAAGAAATTGGGCAACAAGGAGTTCATCACTTATTTGTCGTTTCTCTTATTATCAGAGAAATTTAGCATCTTTTTATGTGTCCATCAGGTTATTTGTGAATTGTTTACCCTCTGCTTCCATTTTTCTTCTTGTTTATTCCAATTCTAATACCACATTTTAAAAAAAGTACTGAAGTATATATTTTATTTTATTATTATTAATTTATTAATTTATTTTTTTAATTTTTACTTTATTCTACTTTACAATACTGTATTGGTTTTACCATACATTGACATGAATCCACCACAGGTGTATACGAGCTCCCAATCCTGAATCCCCTTCCCACCTCCCACCCCACATTGTCTCTCTGGATGATCCCCGTGCACCAGCCCCAAGCATCCTGCATCCTGCATCGAACATAGACCTGTGCCTCGTTTCTTACATGATANAGGGTATTATACAAATGAAATGTCAGACAGAGAAAGACAGATACCACATGATTTCATTTATATGTGGAATCTAAAAAAACAATACGAATGAACAGATATAACAAAACAGAAACAAAGATACAGAGAACAAACAGGTGTTCACCGGAGAGGAGGATGAGAGAAATAAGTGTGGGAGATATAGAGGTAAAACTTTCAATTACAAAAGGAAATGTCGTGAATAATAAGGTGATACCTTTGTATGGTAACATAGGTAACGAGACTTAGCATAGTGAATATTTTGAAATGTATAAAAATATTGAATCACTATGTTCTCTATCAGTGTTTTATGACAATTGTGATTCAAAACCAAATAAACAGACACACTCGTAGATAAAGAGATCAGATTTGTGGTTACCAGAGGTAAGAGGTGGTGAAAGGGGGAAGTGGATAAAGGTAAAAACAAAAACACAGAATGAGTTTTGGGACTTAGCAGAGCACAGGTTCTACTGTCTCAGCACAGAAAGAATTCAGCAAGAGGCAGAGAGACAGGTAAGGAGAGAATTTATTTGTACAGGACTCTTGTGAGAGACCCAAGGGAGCAGGCAAGGGAGTACTGCCCCCAAGAACTTGGTGGGCTAGATTTTTATAATCAAAGGGAAAGTGGGGAGGTGGAGAAGACCACCTGCTTCCTCGTCCCTTGAGTTTTCCATCATTAATTCCTCCTAGATATTGGGAAGGGGTGTTTTCGACCTTACATGGCTCACCTGGGGCTGTAATAGTGCCAGGCTGTGTCCTGCTCTGCTCAGTGGTTCAGTTGTCCATGGAATTTTCCAGGCAAGAATACTGGAGTGAGTTGCCATATCCTACTCCAGGGGATCTTCCCGACCCAGGGTTCAAGCCCATGTTTTCTGTGTCTCCTGCATTGGAAGGCAGGTTCTTTACCACTGAAGTCACCTGGGAAGCCCCTCATAATGCCATGGAAATGAGCAAAAAGGCAATAACATTTACTATAATACCTAAGTCAAATCATTATGTTGTGTATCTTTAACTTATACAGTGCTATATGTCAATTATTTTGATAAAATTAGAAGGAAAAAAAAAAAAGAAATATAATACCAGCCATTTTGTTGCTTGTTTTTTCGTCCCTAACTCATGTCCAACTCTTTTGTGATCCCATGGACTATAGTCCACCAGGTTTCTCTGTCTGTGGAATTTCCCAGGCAAGAACACTGGAGTGAGTTGCTATTTCCTTCTCCAGGGGGTCTTCCTGACCCAAGGATAGAACCTTTGCCTTCTGTCATATAGACATGTTTTCTTTTTCACATTTTATAAATTCCAGTGCTGATATTGATATTCAATACAGTTTTCTGTTTTATGTAGTGATTCCTATTAACGTAATTGAGAAGAGTTTTAGTTAGAATAAATGCCTAATTTGGCTCAAAAAGACCAGAAATAGTAAAGCAAAGAATACATTTCAAAAGATGAAGGATTATGGTTCCCAAAAGAAATTTCACCAAGAACTGTTTCATATCTTTTCATTGTACTTTTTAAATGTCTTGCTTGTAATTAAATGTTTGAATTTAATCATAAAAGTAGCTCTTATAAACATAAGCAAAGAAGGTGCTAAATCATCTCATTTCACCTCAGTTTGGGTTTCAGTGCACACTAACAAGTGAATCAATTATTCTGGAGATGAATGGAATATGGGGTATGGTAAAAAGTACAGAGGTTAGTGACTGCTGGTGGACATGTGACATTTTGGTCACAATTTTTAAATTTTAACTAATGGTTTATGATATTCTCTTGAGACTTCTTCCAACTCACAGAGAGCATGGATCCCTGTAAACAGGCTGTGGAAGAGCCTTATCTAGGAATTACCTTAGATTGTGAGAAAAAAGAGCACTGTGGTGGTCTCACCCTTAATTCTTTAGTTTTTTTTTTGTTTGTTTGTTTGTTTTTCCAGTGAACCATAAACTTAATCCAGCAGATGTGAAAGACACCAAAGGAAACAGGAAGTCTTGAGAGGCTGGGAGCTGATTAGCACATATCTGTCTTTCAGGAGAGTTTGGGGTGAAGGAGAAAGCCCTGGGTTTCACATCTGTCACCACCTCCTCTGATCTGCTTGGCGCTGTTTTGGGCGAGTGAAACCAGCACGGTGCTGTCTTCATTACTCAGAAATCATCCCAGAGTTGCCAGGACTCATATTGCTCTGGGGTGGTAGCACTTTTCTCTGAGAATCTCTTGCTGAGTCTGCAGTGCAGTTAATTGATAGCAAGCTGAAAACCAAAATCTCAGTCCTGATGGGTTCAGCTACTCATGGCCTTGGGGTGGAAGCAAGTGATGGGGTGAGTAGGAATGATTGCATGGGTTGGCTCCTGCTTCTTGCCAACTGTGAGAACCAGGGCACATTGCTTAAGCCCATTCTGCATGAGCTTTCTCATTTGTAATAAGTATTCTATTACTTTATAGGATTGTGGTGAAGGTTTACTGAGTTTCTGCCTGGAAGGTGCTGAGTGCAACAAGCTTTAGGGCCTTCGATAGGTGTGGATGAAAAATATCTGCTCTACCAGTTAACAAAGGATGTTGCAGCCATCAAGGCATCAGGCTTTGCAGCTGCCCCTGAATGTGCTGATTCTGAAGCTCCAACAGTTTGGCCATCTGATGCCAACAGTTGACTCTTTGGAAAAGACCTTGATACTGGTAAAGATTGAAGGCAAAAGGAGAAGGGGGCAGCAGAGGATAAGATGGTTAAATAACATCACCGATTCAATGGACATGAATTTGATTAACCTCAGAGAGGTAGTGAAGGACAGAGGAGGCTGACGCTGGGGTTCATGGGGTCACAAAGAGTTCGACAGGACTTAGCGACTGAACAACAACAACAGCAGCAACTGAATGTGCACCCTGACAGAAGCAGGATATTGGCCCTAAACATTTAAGGTCCACGTTAAAGGAATGATTCTAATGAGTTCAGACTCTTGCATCATGGGCTTCCCTCATAGCTCAGTCAGTAATCATCTGCCTGCAATGCAGGAGACCTGGGTTCAATTCGTGGGTCGGGAAGATCCCCTGGAGAAGGAAATGGCAACTCACTCCAGTATTCTTGCCTGGAGAATTCCATGGACAGAGGAGCCTGGCGGGCTACAGTCCATGGGTTCACAAGAACTGGATACGACTTAGCAACTAAAACCACCACACACAGAAAAGAGCTAAATGCATAACTTGAGATGTCAGTTTTTCTTTAATTACTGGTAATCTTTTTACGTTCTAACTACCTGGTCTTTGTTGCAANTGGGTTCACAAGAACTGGATACGACTTAGCAACTAAAACCACCACACACAGAAAAGAGCTAAATGCATAACTTGAGATGTCAGTTTTTCTTTAATTACTGGTAATCTTTTTACGTTCTAACTACCTGGTCTTTGTTGCAAAAACCCCTGTGTATCCTGGCTTCTCCCTTATCTCTTCGATCAGTTCCTCAGAGCTGTCTGAAAGGCTATCTTCTGGGTTTAAGTCCTCAGCAAGTTCGCTGAATAAAACATAAGCCTCAGCCTTTAGGTCATGCACTTTTTTCAGTTTTCATAGGTCAGTGTCCATTACCCAGAGGGTCCTATGTTCTCAACTTTAGAATCACCTGACTTGCATTCTCTTATTTATTCAACACAATCGTGGAGGATGTCTTACCCCATTCAAAGCTCTCTGCTGGTGTATAAAATTTTGAATTGTTTGGAAGAAAATCAGGAGAAAACAAATCATTCCTGGCCCCTGTTGGCATGTGGACTGGTAATAAGTGTATAAATATCTCCATGAGAAGTTCAATGACTCCCTCTCTAACACTGAAGGCATATGATTACCGTGCAAATGCTTTATATCTGTAGCAAGAACGTTATTTGGAAGACAACTAAATGTTTCATTGTGGCTTGCATCCCTCAGAATCAAAAAACAACCAAAAAAGACTCAAAACCAAACAAACAGAACCAGTCTGAGCCATCTTAAGCAGGCAAGTCTGCTCCCAGTTTCCAGGCCTTGCAAGATGAATTCTTTTTTTTTTAAAAATTATTAATTTATTTATTTTACTTGGAGGCTAATTATTTACAGTATTGTATAGCATTGAAACATGTATATTACCATATGTGAAATAGATCACCAGTCCAAGTTTGATGCATGAAACAGGGCACTCAAACCCGGTGTACTGTGACGACTCTGAGGGATGGGATGGGAAGGGAGATAGGACGGGGGTTCAGGATGGGGAACNAACATGTATATTACCATATGTGAAATAGATCACCAGTCCAAGTTTGATGCATGAAACAGGGCACTCAAACCCGGTGTACTGTGACGACTCTGAGGGATGGGATGGGAAGGGAGATAGGACGGGGGTTCAGGATGGGGAACGCATGTACACCCAGGACTGATTCGTGTCAATGTATGTCAAAAGCCACTACAAGATGAATTCTTGAAACACATCTGCTGTAGAAAGTTAGGCAAAGCTCTAGCTGTGGAAATTCAAAACAGCAGGTTTTAACTAAGGAACTCTCTTCCTGGAAATGCGCATCTTTAAGCTGCCTGGCAAAGCTGCCTGTGGTCCCTGATGGGCAGCCCTCAAAGTTCTTGGGAATTCGGGAAATACACTCTGCCTTTCCCCTATTTCTGGGGGATTTGTCAAGATTTGAGGCTCAGCTTGTGTTTTCTTTCTTTGAAAGTTAGAGTAAATAATGGAAATTTATTTAATATCTAGATTATTTCCAAATAAAATAAAATACAGAAACATTAATTTTTAAACAGAGGTTTATTCTGTTTAGCTTATTACCAAAAAAGAAAAACTGAACCATGAGAGAGTATATGCTTCTAAAGGTTATGAAATGTATTCACAAGTTTGTAAATCTAAGAACGTTGTTATAACAGTTTGCTTCTTTGAACAGCTTACTTCTTAATTTTCAAAAGGAATTGAAGTTTTTAAGGGTTAAGAATTTTAAAGTATAAAACTAATTAGATGTATCTGGCTCTTTTCAACCCCATAGACTGTAGTCTGCCAGGCTCCTCTGTCCATGGGATTCTCCACACAAAAATATTGGAGTGGGTTGCCATTTCCTTTTCCAGCGGATCTTCCTGACCAGGGATTGAACATGTATCTCCTGGATCTTCTGTGCTGCAGGTGGATTCTTTACTGTCTAGCCATCAGGGAAGCCCCATTATAAATGGTAATATTTACAAATAATATTTGCAAATTTTCCTTGCAACTCTGTATGCAAGGAAAGTAAGTTGTGTTTTCAGCTTAGAAACATTTTGAGGTGTGGAAATGTACTTTTTTTAAGGGAAAAGAAGTAAAGTAAGGCTAGCTATTTTAGAATGGGAAAGAGCAAACTGAAGGAAAAGCTATGGACATAGAAAGCTGGAAAGAGAGAGAGACGGAGATAGATAGATGAGAGAGTGGAAAGAGATAGAGAATGGTGTGGTCAAGTTGGCTCAAAATGGAATTGTTATTATAAGGATTTAAAAAATATCAGCTTGTATTTTCAAACACCAGGCTAGATCAGTTATTCTAGAGCAGAGGAGAGTTGCCCAGCTTTTTTCCTTATTGGGCAGAGATTGCATAATTAGGGAAAGGTCAGATCCTTTGAAGTTAGACAGATATGAGTTTAAATCCTGGCACTGCTGCTTTTGGAGTGATCTGGGGACAAGGGGCAGGGGTGGTTCATCATCTGTAAAGGATGGTGACACCTACCTTAAGAGATGTCTGTGTGGATGAGATGATACAACACATTCAAAGCATTGTGTGTACAATAGGTGCTCAATTGTAGTTTTGTGGGAGTTATTTGGGAAGCACACAAAACCCAGACGTTGCATAATGTAAAGAAAGCCATGCAGTGTAAATACAGCCTGCACATTTGTCTGGGTGTGGGCATCATTTGCCAAGGCATGGTGCAGTCATGATGCCCCAATTACCTTTAGATAAAATGCACTTTTTTACTAGCATAGACTTTGGAACTATATTTTTGGTAGCTTTCAGTCTCAGGAAAACAAAGTTAGGGAGAACCAGGAAGACTCATTTGACCATTGCAGTCTTGTATTCTAAAAATGTCTCGAGCTTTGAGAGAATTTCCAAGGATCTTAGATGAAAGCTCTAATATTCTTTGGCTGCAAAATGACCCAGGGACCCCAGAAGATGCCTCAAGGAGGGTCAAACTGCTTTTCAAACTGCTATTTGGCCAAATTTCAATCCCAATGACTTTTGGACTCAGGACCCGTGACTTCTGGTCAAGTGTCTAAAGAACCCTTTGAAGTACTAAAATATTAATATTAAGGAGTGTTCATTTCTTATTCCCCTATACCACCTCTGGACATTACCAGAAACCTGAGCTGAGAAGCTAAGACCTGGTTGGAGCGATGGGTTATGGCTGTTGAACTGGGTGTTGAGTCACAAAGTGGATTCATTTCTTTAACAGGCTTTTCTGATAGCGCCTAGTTTCAGATTCTGTAGAAGCTCAGTAGACCATGCTTTTGACCTCAGAGAGACTCCATTCTCCACCTTACCCAATATGTCATCACCTTAAAGACAGACACACATTTCTCTTAACTGCAACCCCAGGAACCTCTTTTGGAACAAGAAAGAGTTCTGATTCCAGGGCATGGCTTTCCGTAGATCACATCTCTCTGAACCAAATTTCCTTCCTGGGCAAACTGACTGAGTTAGGGGTTCTCAGCTGTACCGCCTTTTAATATCACCTGGAGGTGCTTTGAAACATCTATGTTTGGATTCTAGGAATGCACTCCAGACCTATTTAATCTAACTCTCTGAGGACAGAGCTCACCTTCTCCAAGATGTTCAGGTTAGGGAAGCACAGAGCTGCATGAGCTCCATGCCAGGATCCTTTAGAATGCCCTCCCTTACAGCACAAAGTCTCATTTTCAGGTGGGAGAGTGGGCCTGAGGAGATTTACTTTTCTCCAGAAGCCTTCAGAAAGCTGAGGAGAAAGCAATGTTATCAGAGAAAAGAGCAGAGTGTCAGCATGAGCGACTGCCAGCAAGACCCCCTGAAAACTGGAGAAGAGGCCTGGGTCTCAGTGGGCAAATTCCAACCTTGTCTTGATCCCACTTACCATTCCCAAACTCTTCCATCTCAGCCCTAAAGGAGGAGACAGATACACAGACAGTGAGCTCAAAGTGCTCCAGCACGTCGAAAGGAATTACACGAGAAGCCTCGCACAAGGCTCCCTTCCTCTGGCTCAGGGACATCAGATGTGCTGTGGGCTCACCGCGGTTGCCGTCTTCCCTGTGGCCGCTTGGTGAGGAGTCCCCACCTTTGTTGTGCTCCTTATATTTTGCAAAGCTTCCCGATGCCCTCCAGCCCAAGAAAGCCTTCAGGTGTTGACTCAGGACCAACAGCTGGGGTCGATAGCCAAGATCTTGGCTTCATTCATGTGTGCAACACTTATTTATTGAATGAATGGCTTTGCCATGGACAGAGCAGTTGCTATGGGGGAGCTCTTAGACGTCTGATAGAAATCTGAGAGGGCAGAGGCAACACAACTTCTTAAAAAGAAAAAGTCACCTAGAATTGACACCTTAAAAATAGAAAAGCTATTTTAATCCTAAATGGGCACAGAAAATATTCTGATGGATGTATAGTTTATGCATATCTATGCAAATTAAGGTGCCAATTATGCAGAAGAGGGTTGGGTGGCAGTTTTTAAAGACCAGCCATGCTCTAAGCTGTCACCTGCCTGCCTGCTTCTCTCTGGAGTCAAATTCAGACTAGATGGCAGGAATTAGAAAGGAAGAAACCACCTTCCTTCCTTGAAATTTTACCTTCAAGTGTAATTTAAACATGAACTTTGAAGTAGTGAGGCTGCTTTGGTCATCATTCAAGAACTCTTTGGGGGCCTGTAATGGGACACTGATTCTGGAAGTACTAATACCTCCCCATGCAAACTTTGCTAGGCTCTTACATGGGCTGCTGAAATAACGTCTGTAAGATGCCTTGACTTTCTTAGAATAAGAAAGGTTTATGTGTTGTTAGAAAAGCAGCAAAATAGAATGCCTCACAAGATAAGAGAGTCCATTTCTTTTAAGGGAACAGATCACAAGTGTTTACCTGTGCATATAAGTGAACACACACAGACACACACACTCAGCATCACCTTAAAATGGGGGCATGCACAATTGCCCCAGTGAATCTCAGTTCTGCCCATTCAGGGCCAGTTGCTGATCACATGCACACTGCTGATTGCTGCTCCTTCCTCTGTAAGACTGTTCCCTCTAGACTACTGAGTCAGCTTCATTATCCAAATAAACATCTGCTATATTTTGTTGTTAGTAATGATAATGACTAGCTGGGGTCACTAAGGATGGGCTTAACGCATACCATCCAAATGGAAAATTTGAGAAAATTGGAAGTGTTGGAAACACTGCAATTGTGCTTCCCTATTTATTTTCAAAATCAAGACTCTGCCTTATATTAGAGTCATACTATTTTGTTAGAATGCCCAGGACACCAGCCCTAGGGTTTACAGAGTCCAAAGAATTACACAGATTTGTTGGTTAGAGGAGGGGGTTTAGGAGCCTGAGCCGAGGAATTCTGAAGGTCTTTTAGGGCCTGCAGTGAGCCCATGGGATACAAGATCCCAGATCTAGCCTTTGGGCTGATAAGGGATGCTAGGATGGAGTAGCTTGTTGTGGAGTCTGGGAAGGAGGGCTTTCTGGGAGGATCAGTTCTGGAGGTCTCTCAACAGGCCAGCTGCCAGTCCTGCTGCATGCTGGGAAGGAGGGCTGCTGGGACAGAGTCCACGTGCTCAAGGCTGAGCTCCTCTGTGGATGTGGCACGACCTGCAAGCAACGCTTTCACTGATTCAACCTGGGAAACTCCCCCCAGGAGGATGGTGTTGTGTGAGGTCTGAGCACACACTGACATGTCTGGGGGGATCATGAATCGCAGGATCTGATGGGAAGCAGAAGCTTCTCTGAGGACAGTTTCTGCATTTTCTATTGTTGTGACCACCAAGCTCAAAGCCTTTGGTGTGTCTCAAAGGCAGAGGGCATGTATCAGAGCTTAGTTAACCTCCAGAGCAACTTTTGATGTGAGTCTATCTAGGCTTAGAATCTAGTGCTGGGAGCCTGGTCTTGGGACAACTGCTGTCTGAAAAATAAACTCATTTAGTTTCCTGAACTTCATTTCCACATGAAATGAGCATGCATTGTCAGAAGCAAGGTTCTCAACCCCAAAGTTAAGAAGAAGCTACTGCCAACTCAGATTGGTGAGCTCAGGACATATTTCTTAGAGGAACTGGGTATGTAGGGGACTCTCCATTCCTGTTTCCTTCTAGACAACAGAGCAGAGATGGCTCCCACTGTAGGGAAAAGATGCCTTTTCTCGAGTTTCCATTTGGAAGGGTGCTTGACCTTTCTTCATTCTTTCAGAATCCCTGATGCCTCTCTAACAGGCTTTGTTTTCTGTGGGTATAATTTCTGGAAGAGATTAACATCTCCATTTCCGACACTGTGGAGGGTCGACCCTGAATGGGAATAACAGTGTAAATCACCTGTTCAAATTGTGGGGATGAAGATTGTAAAATGCTTTGCAGTCATTAAGTGCTCCACCAAGTTTTAAGGATAAAGCATTTTTCATGTCAGTTTTATATACAAAATTTATGTCAACTAGTTACAAATATGCTTCACTCTGAAATTCTCTGAGGCTTAGCCAGAACAGATGAAAACTTGAAAATAATAATCAAAGACCAAAACACTTCCATATAACTTTCTTAACTCTATACCCATGCTTGCGCTAAATCCAGAGATCTATTAATACCATTCTGAGTCTATCCCTGGGAGATAGTGTATTGATTAGAAAGGCTCTTGCCTGCAAGTAACAAAAATCTAAAAATGGCTTAAACAAATAAGAGTTAAATAATTGATGCTTTTGAACTGTGGTGTTGGAGAAGACTCTTGAGAGTCCCTTGGACTGCAAGGAGATCCAACCAATCCATTCTGAAGGAGATCAGCCTTGGGATTTCTTTGGAAGGAATGATGCTAAAGCTGAAACTCCAGTACTTTGGCCACCTCATGCGAAGAGTTGGCCCATTGGAAAAGACTCTGATGCTGGGAGGGATTGGGAGCAGGAGGAGAAGGAGACAACAGAGGATAAGATGGCTGGATGGCATCACTGACTCAATGGATGTGAGTCTGGGTGAACTCCGGGAGTTGGTGATGGACAGGGAGGCCTGG
>SJYV01004693.1:102235-143619 GCA_006410875.1 Neotragus pygmaeus
TGGGTGAACTCCGGGAGTTGGTGATGGACAGGGAGGCCTGGCGTGCTGTGATTCATGGGATCGCAAACAGTCGGACACGACTGAGCACTGAACTGAACTGAGTTTTTCTTACATTATAAAAAGACTGGAGGTAACAGTTTTCTGATTGGATTGTTAGCTCATTTCCAAAGGGTGTGTGTCTCCGATTTTCTTGGCTTTCCCCTCAGGATTGCAAGATAGCTATTTCAGATCCAGGCACTAAGTCCTCTATTCAAAAGAGAAAACTGATGAGTATAATGGTTTTAAAATATAGCCTCAAGTCTTTTGATGAGTCTCCCATTCATACAGGGGTTCTATGCTCCCTGCCTCCCCCCAACCTTGAGGGGGTTTGTGACTGCTTCAACCAGTAGAGTATGGTAGAAGTGGCTATGTAACTTTTGAGGGTATATCTTGAATGTCATGTAGCTTCTGTCTAGTTCTCATGGAACTATTTGGATGTTCCTTTTGGCATTCTTGGAATTCTCCTTTTCCAAATTCAAATTCCATGCTGTGAGAGGCCCAAGCTATACAGAAAGTTCATTATAGGTGCTTCGATTGACAGTACCAGCTGAGCCCAGCCTTCGAGTCACCCCAGCCCAGGTGGCAGAGATAGAAGTGAAGAAGCCTCCAGATGATTCCAGCCCCTGGCCCTTCGAAATATCCCCAGATAAAGACCCTGACTTCATGGAGGAAAGATAAGCCATCCACACCATGCTATGCATAAATTCCTGACCCACAGAATTAATTTTGAGCCAAATAAAGTGACAGTTGTTTTCTACTGCTATATTTGAGGTGGTTTGATAGGCAACTGTGGATGCCTAGAATCAGAAGAATTAGAATGCAGTGCCAACCACATCTTCCCTAAGTGAAAAAATAAAACATTTCCCAGAAGGTCCCCATCAGACTTCCCTGCATAACTTGCTAGTCGTGACATGGTGACCCCTGTCTACAAGGGAAGCTGGAAACATAAGGAATACTTTTGATTAAAAGTCATCTTTTCTGGGGAAGGTGTGCCAAACAAAACAGAGGCACTCTTAACAAGGAGGAGTGGGGAGAACAAATATTGGATAGCTAGATTACAGAGCCTGCCACAGTAGCATAAGAAAAAGATATATTTTTAAATCATATGCATATGTGAAAGTGAAAGTTGCTCAGTCATGTCCTTCNAGAGGCACTCTTAACAAGGAGGAGTGGGGAGAACAAATATTGGATAGCTAGATTACAGAGCCTGCCACAGTAGCATAAGAAAAAGATATATTTTTAAATCATATGCATATGTGAAAGTGAAAGTTGCTCAGTCATGTCCTTCTCTTTGCAACCCCATGGACTATACAGTCCATGAAATTCTCCAGGCCAGAATATTGGAGTGGGTAGCCTTTCCCTTCTCCAGGGGATCTTTCTAATCCAAGGATTGAACACATGTTTCCTGCATTGCAGGCAGGTTCTTTATCAGCTGAGCCACAAAGGAAGCCCAAGAATACTGGTGTGGGTAGCCTATCCCTTCTCCAGCAGATCTTCTTGACCCAGGAATTGAACTGGGGTCTCCTGCATTGCAGGCAGATCATTTACCAACAGAGCTATCAGGGAAGCCCTAGTATATATATACACACGCACACACACACTATATGGTATATATACTATATACTAATGTATGTTGATTGCTACATTTCTCAATAAAGATTGGAACAGAAACTTAATATGCAGAAAATAAGGTGAAAGAGAGGAATGGGAAGGGAAAGCACTACTCTCTCAAATTAGAATTAGTTTGGGTTTTGGTGTGTTTTTTGGTGTGGGTTCAATGTCTTTGGAGACTCAGACATACTTTGCCTGTGACTTTGAACACTGTATTCTCTTAACTTGCCCCATCTCTCTCATTCTATATCCAGTGTATTTATTTTAAAGCCATTGAGCCTAGAGCTGGTTGCCTCTAGTTCATACTAGTTAAAGAGTCACATAATATAAATCTTTAACTTTCACTGTGCATTCTATATATTCAGTTTTATTTCAGGAATGTTAAGTTTTATAACAGAGTGGTAGTCAAATAAAACATTCTCCCCAACTCTGACAAATTTTTTAAAAGGAAAATCTTAAGGCAAACATTATCATTAAATTTGAACAAATGTGTCTTGGGCAGTTCTAGACTGAGCTACTAAGTTGTTAGGCAAACTCTGCTTCACTGACACCTTTCTATACTTTTTTTTATAATACTGGCCTGTTTCTCCACCACATTTCTGGGTTACTAGTGAATATTTGTATGTCTTCTGCTAAGTCATACATATTATGTTTTTAAATACCCAGTAGAGTTTTAAAATGTCAACACTGGAATGGAGTTTAGCTCCATAGACTAAGAGGTTTAATTCAAATGACTATAGAGACCAGGAAATTCTCATGATCGAGAAAAGTGTTGCAGGTGGAGACCACAGGGAGAGATGGGGGTGAGAGACAATTTAGGAGTATGTGTTCTTTGCTGATTAGGATCCCCTGTGGGAATGCTTGGCTTAGGGTTTTAGATTTTTAAATCTAAGTTAGAAATCTAGGTTGAATTTCCCAGTTTTGGGGTTGGGATTTTAGGTTGAATTTCCCAATTTTTTAAATCCTTGGATGCCTTCCAAATGTGTCCCAAGGGAACCTAATGTAGTTTAACTTTCCCATCGGGATTTTGTGACCTACACTAAATAATCTAGCTATTAAGAAAAGAGGAGAAAAATTCAATTCATTTAGCCCCTTACTACAGGCACATACTCCCCTATGGGGTTAAAGAATCTGCCTGCAATGCAGGAAACAAAGGAGACATGGGTTTGATCCCTAGGTCAGGAAGATCTCCTGGAGAAGGTAATGGCAATCCACTCCAGTTTTCTGGCCCAGAAAATCCCATGGACAGAGGAGCCTGATGGGCTATGGTCCATGGAGTCACAGAGTTGGACATGACTGAGCAACTAACACACACACAGGCACATGCTAGTTCTTATTATCAGTTATTTTCACATGGGTCTTAATTAATACAGAAAACTTTTTTTGTTGTTCAGTCGTTAAGTCATGTCTGACTCTGTGACCCTGTGGACTATAGCACTCTAGGCTCTTCCATCCTTCACTGTCTCCTGGAGGTTACTCAGGCTCATGCCCATTGAATTGGTGATGCTATCTAATCACCTCATCCTCTGTTTCCCTCATCTCCTTTTGCCTTCAATCTTTCCCAGAATCAGGGTCTTTTTCAATGAATCAATTCTTTGAATCAGGTGGCCAAAGTATTGGAGCTTCAGCTTCAACATCCATCCTTCAGTGAATATCCAGGGTTAATCAACCATTTAACAGTCAAAGTATCCACTACTTCTTTTCTCTGGGAGGAGTTTTCAGGGACCTCTTTCATGGACAGGGGGCTTAAGACTTAAAGATCAAGATCCACACCATGTTAACACTACACCTAGACACCAGAAGAACATTCTGAAATATCCCACGTGTTCAGTCTCACACACCATTCACTGTTGTTCTTTTCACCAACTCAGGATCCTACTATGAGAATTTTGGAACAAATAATTCTCTTAGAGCCATCCAGTTGGCATTCATTCCTTTTAAATTAAGTGTTGGATAAGAGGATTAGAAGGAACAATTTTGCTTGAAACTTGGAAGGTTGATTTGGAGGGATGGGAGTATACAGTGGGTGCATGGATCAGCCAAAGCTTATTTTTTAAAAAAGTGGGATGTCATAAAAGCAATTGTTCTTCAGATCCCTGTCTTCTATAAAGAATCTCTTTGAATATCATTAAACATTCTATCAGGAAATGCAAATCAAGCCTCCACAAGAAGGACAGATGGCTTTTGAGAAGAGCTGTACAAAATGCATGACTTTTACAAAGTTTAGGAACACAAGTCAGCAGCTTCAGATGATAGCTTTCTATTGGAAGAGCAACAGTGCTGCCCTGACCACAAAGTACACAGCAAGGCATTCTCGAGCTTTGTGTCTATTCTCTAACTGTGCATGTTTTATTAATTGGTCTGCAAAGCTCAGTTCTGCTCCTGAGGCAGGCATTCTACTGTCCCAGAGAACAGCTGGACTTTTTCAGAGAGTTTGCCAGCAAGCCAGGCCGCCTTTCTTTCCCCTCAGCCATTTAAGAGTGGTCGGAGGACTTGGTTTTTCTCGCCGCTAAGGGACTGCCAGACACCTCTCTGATTTCTTGAATGTCTTTCCTTAGACTTGTGTGTGTGTGTGTGTGTGTGTGTGTGTGTGTGTGTGTGTGTTGGCAGTACCCTTCTTTTCTAATCACCTTTGGAAGACATTTCTTTCTCTCCTGAGTGTGTCTCTTGTTTTCCCTCTGGCAGTTAAATACATTATTTAACTTCTTCCTGTTTTTTTTTTTCTTTTTTGACTTGGTGAAAAATAGAGGGGGAAAGCTTTATGGAAACCTCAGCATGTGTGTTTCGCTCGCCCTTTGCTTCCCAGTGCCTAGCACAGTGGCTTGCAACTCAAAACTTTTATTCAGTGTGGGTGGGTGGATGAATGGATTGATGACTACATGTTGTAAGGAAGGTGTGGAATCCAGCTGAAGGTGCAGCACAACTGTGAAAGGAAGGACTCCAGGCAACAGGTGAGACATTTAAGTGGAATTCTCCTGCTCTTTCTCTGTGATATGTTGTGTGCTTGCACTTTCATTCATTTGTTCCACAACATTTACTGAGGGTCCACTTTTCTCCAGTTCTTGTGCAGTATAGTGGCAGACAGGCCACTAGTGGCCTNCAACCCTTATGGACTGTAGCCTGCCAGGCTCCTCCATCCATGGGATTTTCCAGGCAAAGAAAATGGAGTGGGTTGCCATTTCCTTCTCCAGGGGATCTTCCCGACCAGAGATGTGACCCCGAGTCTTCCGCTCTGCAGGCAGGCTGTTTACCATCTGAGCCACCGGGGAAGCCCACAGCACATGCATAGCTTCTCCCTTTCATCCCCTATTAGAGAGGTGCTTTTGTGATAATTATTGAATCTACATTGATGCATGGTAATCCCCTAAGGTCCATAGTCCACCTTAAGGTTCACTCTTGGTGTTACACATTCTATGTGTCTGAATAAATGTATAATAACATGGAAAATCCACTATTATCCTACAGAATATTTTCACTGCCCTAAAAATCCTCTGTGCGCCACCTCTTCAACATTCTCCTATTGGTTTTCAATTATACGTAAAAGTTCTTCAACACACACTTTAGCAAACACTTTCAGAGCCCCTGCTGTGTCTCTTCGGCACTTGTCTTTTCAGTGCACGTGGAAGGCAATGTTCCCTGCAGGCAGAGTGATCTTGCTGGAGAGATTTCTTTCAGCTTATGTGAGGGCAATCAGGACTTGCCAGGGAATTACTGTGCCTGTAGTAGTCCTCATCAGTGACAAAAACGAGTTGGAGGATAAATATTCCTGTCTCCTCAGCCTTCAGTGGAACAACTCTGGGATGCAATCCACCCTGTATCTTAGTTGTACCCAGGGGGATTAAGCCTCAGAAACCCACAGCGTCTTCCCTCTGTATTATTTATTCCCCCTTGCTTACTTTCCCATTTTCCTTCCAGTGTTTCCAAGGATCTCTTTTATCTGCTGCCGCTGCTGCTAAGTTGCTTCAGTCGTGTTCGACTCTGTGCAACCCCATAGACGGCAGCCTACCAGGCTCCCCCGTCCCTGGGGTTCTCTAGGCAAGAACACTGGAGTGGGTTGCCATTTCCTTCTCCAATGCATGAAAGTGAAGTCACTCAGTCATGTCCAACTCTTAGTGATCCCGTGGACTGCAGCCTACTATGCTCCTCCATCCATGGGATTTTCCAGGCAAGAGCTACTTGCACTCAAATCATTGTCTTGGGATCTGTTCTGGGCAAAACCAACTTTAGGTTCTGGGATCCTTCCAGCTTCATCCTTACTCCACTCCAAAATAAAGTGCATGCCATCACTGTTAGTGATGGATTCCATTTTGACAGACCCCAGTCTTTTTGACTGTTTCAGAAAATGGGCTCTTTTTCGTTAATTCCATTGAGCCCCCAACTTGGCCATAGTCCCATTCTCAATTCCAGGGAGAAAATAGTGTGAAGCAGTGCTCACGTGGTCTGTGTATTATCTGTTTTCCATGTGAGCAGACACCAGTGGGAGTTGACCCATGCTGTTGACATAAAGCAGCACCTTGCTGGGCTCATGTAAGGAAGCAGCAAGAACGATGTGTCCATCTCGATAATTCTGGCATTCCTCATTCTGTGCACAATCTGTGGGCTCCCCAGCCAAGATTTCTCACCTTTTGTAGTCATTTTATAGCTTTCTTGATCTCATTTTTACCTTTTGTTTGAAAGGGCTTGTAAAGGTATAAACTGATGAAGAAGTTTAGAAATGCTAGTAGGATCCTAGAGATAGAAATTAGCTTCACATCGGAAATCTCAAAAGGTTCTGTTTGTAGCCAATCAAAAAGCAAGGGCTTATGTTTCTCTTACGAGGAGAAAGGTGAACTCAGTAAAATAAATTAATGTGACTTGAACCGAGCTTTTCAATGGCTGTCTGACCATTTCATGAAAAATTTACATGCCTTTAGTGAGATGGCTGGATGGCATCACGGACTCAATGGACGTGAGTCTGAGTAAACTCTGGGAGGTGGTGATGAACANTAAAATAAATTAATGTGACTTGAACCGAGCTTTTCAATGGCTGTCTGACCATTTCATGAAAAATTTACATGCCTTTAGTGAGATGGCTGGATGGCATCATGGACTCAATGGACGTGAGTCTGAGTAAACTCTGGGAGGTGGTGATGAACAGGGAGGCCTGACGTGCTGCAGTTCACGGCCGGGGGTGGGTGGGGGTCACAAAGAGTCGGACACGACTGAGCAACTGAACTGAGTGCAATCATTACACATTCATGGGCAGGTTTTTTGTTTTTGTTTTTTTTTTTTAACTAATAAATGAGCGGATGGAGGTATTGTAATTGAGATTTAGGCGCTTACTGTGTGTTGGGTCTCAGTTCATTCATATACCCAGAAGAAAGCAACAAGTGTGGCTTCTCTGTAGAGACTGGTTCATCTAGTAGATGTCTAGAATACTTGGTAAAACTCCTTTTGTGTCAGAAGGAAGTGTAGCTATTGGTCACAATCTAACTGTCATTGGTCACTTCACGTGTGTGGCTTAGAGGCCACTTAGAGTAAAGACTGGATTTGTGTCTCAGGACTATGAAGGTTTTCACATATGCATAGGTTGGCTGGAAGAAAGAGGTGGGAAGGACCAGAAAACAGCTCATCCCAAAGACATTTAATTCTAGCCAAAGATGTGTCATTTGGTCCTGATTATGAGAATTATAGGATTTACTGCCTTGAACGCTCTTCTTAAGTCATCATTTCCATTTTGGAGATGAGAGACTAAAGTTGAAAAGGTTGAAGGAACTTGCTCAAGGTCCCTCAGTTTAGAACTAGACCTCTGGATACTCTCTCCTTTTGACTTTGAAATACGTGATTCTCAACCAAGTTTGAGAATAAAGACTCTCCCTTTAAAGGAACGTTTGGAACTTTTTTTTTTTAGGATGAAAAAGTAATTTATTGGTTTTCATTAAATAGACTATTACACAGAAACAAAAATGAGTAAATCATCAGTTCAGTTCAGTCACTCAGTCATGTCCAACTCTTTGTGACCCCATAAATCACAGCACGCCAGGCTTCCCTGTCTATCACCAACTCCCGGAGTTCACTCAGACTCAGCTCCATCGAGTCGGTGATGCCATCCAGCCATCTCATCCTCTGTTGTCCCCTTCTCCTCCTGCCCCCAATCCCTCCCAGCATCAGGGTCTTTTCCAATGAGTCAACTCTTCGAATGAGGTGGCCAAAGTACTCATTCTTATATCTGTGTAATAAAAATGAGTAAATCATAACCACATACAAAACACAGATAAATCTTAAAAAACAGTAAATCATTTGAGAAAAGTAGGTATGCATATCGGAGAAGACAATGGCACCCCACTCCAGTACTCTTGCCTGGAAAATCCCATGGATGAAGGAGCCTGGTGGGCTGCAGTCCATGGGGTCGCGAAGAGTCGGGCATGACTGAGCGACTTCACTTTCACCTTTCACTTTCATGCATTGGAGAAGGAAATGGCAACCCACTCCAGTGTTCTTGCCTGGAGAATCCCAGGGATGGGGGAGCCTGGTGGGCTGCCGTCTATGGGGTCGCACAGAGTCGAACACAACTGAAGCGACTTAGCAGCAGCAGCAGCAGCAAGTATGCATATAAACAAAAAAGAGAAGAAAAAGTAAAACAGACACAACAAATACATGGTGTATGATCCCAAATGCATAAATTAAGAAACAGGCAAAAATAGTCTAAATTGGCTAGGGATTGTGGCAGGCAGATTCCTAAGGTAGAATCCATAATTCCAAGATCCTGGGCTACACTCTTATGTGTTCCCCTCCTCTGGAATGTGGGTGGAACTTATGACTCTCTTTTGCCAAAAGGAAACAGCTAAAGTGATGAGATGTATACAGTTGTGTATATGATTACATTATATAAGACTCTAATGTCTATCCTGCTAGAGTCTCTCTTTCTCTGAAAAGTTTAAAACTTCTGAAGGATAGTAGTCCTGGTTTTTAATAGTCGCTGTTCAAGGAGACACATATATGCACCTGTGTATGTGGTTCCTCTGTGATAACCCAGTCCCACAGCCCATCGTGGAACTCTGTCAAATATCAGGATTCTTTTTCTGTCTCAGGGATCCTTTCAATAGTTCAGTGTTTAAACCTTCATTTGAGGGTGAAGAGAGTCAAGAAAGGGGGGGATCATTTTGGATTCCTCCCTCTCCTTTGACACCGACATTCAATTAGCCACCAAGTGTGGCTCCTCCCTCTCCCACTCTGAATGGCCAAACTACACTCGCAAGCTATTGGTCCTCTCACTTCACTTTCACCGCCGTCGGGCTCCTCCAGCTTTTTGTTGAGTCACTGAAACAACCTCCACATGGCATCCCAGATTTGGTTTCTTTCCTCCTCTAATCCATCCTGGGCACTGGCGTTTTAGAAAGCTTATCTTTCTAAAACACCAGCTTCATGCCAACTCCCTTCTGAGAAATCTACAGTACTTGGAATCCTCTACTGTCTCTAATATAAAAACACACCTCCATCCTATTTTGGCTTTTGAAGTCCTATCCAACTGATTACCACTGTTTTTCTGATCAGATGCTGCTGCTGCTGCTAAGTCGCTTCAGTCGTGTCCGACTCTTTGAGACCCCATAGACAGCAGCCCAACAGGTTCCGCTGTCCCTGGGATTCTCCAGGCAAGAATACTGGAGTGGGTTGCCATTTCCTTCTCCAGTGCATGAAAGTGAAAAGTGAAAGTGAAGTTGCTCAGTCGTGTCCGACTCTTAGTGACCCCATGGACTGTAGCCTACCAGGCTCCTCCATCCATGGGATTCTCCAGGCAAGAGTACTGGAGTGGGGTTCCATTGCCTTCTCCGCTGATCAGATGCACTTGGGTTCAAATACAGCTTGGCTATTTACTGGCTATGAGACCTTAGGGAAGTTTCTTTCTCTCCTTAAGTTAGTTTCCTGATCTGTAAAATGACCACAGGAATAACACCTATCTTTCAGGGTTGTTGGGAGAATTAGAAAAATTAGCTAACACCAGATTCATTCATTCAGCCTTTATATTCTTTTGTTGCCATTCCTCATTCCTTCCCATGAGCCTTTCTCTCCAGGAAGTCCATTCTCTCCGTCGACGTCTAAATGTGCCATGATCATTCATGTTCTAGACTTTGTTGAACTTATGTGTTCTCTTCTAAGAAATCTCTATCTTTCCTTCCCTTCCTTTCCTTTCCTTTTTTATTTTTCCAAACTCTATTTTCTCAGAGTCCAGCTCGGGATTCACTCTCCCCTAGGAGATCTCCAAACACTGCACCTGGTCTTTGTCCTCTAGACTCTTCCCAAGTAAAGTGAACAGAACAGACAATAAGCCATGAATCGCTCAGCCCAGTGTCTCCCAACATGTTCCTGGTGGAAGGTGATGCACATGAAACTGGTCCCACCATCAGGCTACACAGGAAGACCTACAGACTCCCTGTCTTACAGCTTCATAATCCACATGTGCCCAGGAAAGCTTCTGACAGGTGCTACAAAAAATTATTTAACTTTGCTCAATGTTGCAGTTCTCAAATCTATTTGGCTGTGGAACTGGTTTTTCATATAAAAACTGTTAAATCAAGGAGTGTGTGTTCCTAGGAACACACGGTGAGAAGCTGACTTAATGGTCTCATGATTTTTTTCTCTTTGGGATATTATTTTCCTGGAAGCTGATGATTCCCTCTTTTATTTTTATGTTTCCATCAGCGTTTAGCCCTGTGATGTGCATCGTCTAGGTGCTCAATAAATATCTGTTAAGTAGAATAAAGTTTGAAATGTGGACAGGGAGAAGAATTTGAACATATGGTTCTTATTTTTAGGGGTTCTGGTCAAAGCATGGTAAAAATTAATATGAAAAGTGGTGCCTTAAATAAGATTTGGGAGCCTGTGGGTTTCAATTATGCATGTTATCCTTTTGTTCTATTTATTTAGAGGTGAGAGATTTGGTTAGATTGTAACTCTATGTTCCCATTTGTTTTTCTTTTTAAATGGATTTGAAATAAGTTATTTAATTTCAAAAGTTTGTTAGGATAGAGCCACAGCTCTGGGAGCCAGTTTGTGTGTATGTTTTCCAGATATGCACACACAGTATCTGTGTAGCATGCCCATCATTTAAGCTGAATTTCTTTTTAAAGGCATCTGAATATCATTTTGATTTAAAACCCATATTTTGGGGCAAAAGTCTGGAAATAATGGGACCAAAGTGTACAATGCTATAATAATTACAACCTTATAGTAGCATTTCCCCAGGATTGTCTAAATAAAGTTTCATTTATTGGAATGATTTTTTAACTGTACCGTTAATTCACCATAGATATTTGAGCTTTAAGTTTTGCTTGATTCTTATGTTTGAGATAGAACTCAGATACTTAGTGTGTATGCTTGAAGGCATATGTTGTTTAATAGGAGAGACTCTTACATTTAAAACTCTGGGAAACATAAAGTTGAAGATGACCTTGGAAAGAAAAAATTGAAAGATGTATTATTGCCCATCAAATGTCTGGATTTCTCAAAGGAGTTAGTTATATCTGCTGAAAGGAGTTTCTGTGTTTCTTCCTTAAATGGGTTGCCTGGGGCAATGAAGGTCTTTGGTTTTGTATTCCTTGGTCATGTCTTTTAAAGAGGAAGTGAAGCTCCTGGTGATGCAAAGGCCAGACATTGGTAGCGTTGAGGTTCACGACTTGTTCAGCCTGCAGACTCCTGGATGACCTTGCATTAGTCATGCCTCTCTGGGCCAGTCTCTCCTCCCATACCCTGTGGGAGGGTGGTGCCCCCTCTGAGGTTTGTGTTTGGATGAGTTATCAACCGCAATGAAGCACCCTCTTGAATCAGTCCTTTGGATCCTGGAGCAAAATAAGAAAAGAGTTCTTCATACACATGTTTTTCCATCCATCTTGCTTGTCTGGGTGTGGTGCTTTCATTTCCTCCGACGAGGAGCAGGGGTTCTGTCACTCCTGTTCAGTATTTAAAAATAAAAAGCATTGAAGGTTAAGCCTTCAAGCATATACACTTTTAAAGAGCATTTCCATACTTGGGGTGTTTAATGTATAACAGCAAGCATTGTTCTTTTAAGACCCCTTTCACTTTCATTCTCATGGTGTATGATAGTGTTTGTGACTTTGTTGAACTGCAAATGCATTGTTTTATG
Organism: Neotragus pygmaeus; assembly: GCA_006410875.1. Classification (NCBI taxonomy): domain Eukaryota; kingdom Metazoa; phylum Chordata; class Mammalia; order Artiodactyla; family Bovidae; genus Neotragus; species Neotragus pygmaeus. Next base: position 114,006 of record SJYV01004693.1, read on the forward strand.
CATTGCACTGAATCACACAAAATTGTTGTTTGACCATGTTTGACTTACAAAACATCACTTTCTTATGATTCAAGCTAGCGTAAGTAAAAGAGTAAAATCTACCCTGGTCATCTTTCGCTTCAATGCAACTTTCTTTTCTTGCTGGTACAGGTTGTCTGAACCTCCATAAATCAAGAGGGAGGGGGACTCAGTCCCAGAGTTGTTGACCGGGTTGTCATAGCTGGCTGGGCTCTGGAGTGAGGATGGCCAGTGTTGGGCACAATTAATTCATCCATAGAAGGAAGAAGACATTGAGCAAAATATCTCAATGAAGTAATGGATTTAGATGCTGTCAGGAACATCTAAACAGCACAGCAATTGCTTCTACGTCAAACGTGACATTTGGCATCGAGGGTAAGTTTACAGAGCCAAAGCTAAACACAGGTCAGAATCTGACACTGTGTTAAACCATTTTGATGTGTAGCATGCGGCTTATGTTTTTTGATAAGGCCAGCTGCAGTTGATTCTTTAAGCAGTAGGAGAATGCAAATATAAAAGAAACACAGATCCTTATGGAAAAAAGATGCAAGTAGAATTATTTTGCTGAGTGGGAAGATGGAGATGGAGATTGGAGAACGGGGTTAGGAAAGAAAGTAAAAAGTTGAAGAGAGGAAAAAAATTTTTATTGGTTATGTAATTAATTAATAGTTCTGTGTTAGTTTCAGGTGTACAGCAAAGTGATTCAGTTATACATATACATGTATTTATTATTTTCCTCAATCTGTTTTTAGTATTGACTGTAAACAAGATATTTTAATAAACAGTTATAGTGGGGGAAAAAATAGATACAGCCCCACTTCTAGCCTGTACTTTCCTGCAACTTATTTTATAAACCTAGTATTATCTGCTTTGAATGTTTTATTTCTGCCAATGCTCTTTATGGAGGAATAGTGTTACTAGAAAGCACCTGGCACATACTGGTTGTGCAATGAAGGTGTGAGTATTATGAACAAACAATTGACTTATTATTATAATGGTGAACTGGATCTGCTGTTTTTCACCTGGAAGTCAAGATGAGATATACTTAGTGAGCTTGTGAATGCTGAGTGCTGGGGAGCCCTGAATTCCTGTGGGGTCACTGTGAGGTTTGCTTTCCCTGACTTTTATCTCTCATGCAGGAACAAGTGTATGACAAATTCCACAGTTATTTGGGATTATACAAATCAGAGGGTAAAAAACAAGGAGAATTTTGACCAAAATGCTCAAATATAGTTTCTGTGATGATGTGTCATATTTAAGATCTACATGAGAAATGTAGATTTTCAAAGATATAAAAGGATAAGATTAAAAATATATATATTAGAAGTATACAGGAACAAGTCTCAGTCAACATACCCCTAAGTGGACTAGGAAGCTTTCTGATCTCTTAAACATACTGACTATATTGTGCAAATGGTTTGGGAATGTAGGCTTGCTGGGAGAGATTAGTTTAAAAAAAGCAAAAAGATAAGAAATAATAGAACACGCTTGGGTCATTTTTATCCCTGGAGGAAGAGGGTATTTGCTTATCCACTGAAGAAAGTGTTGATGAAATGCAATCTTTAATCCAAACCATTTTGAAAATGACTGGTCAACTTTATACTGGATCCAGACAGTTCTTTCTCCTTCAAAAACTCAATTGATTTGGGAGACAAGGCATACAGATGAATAGAAGGCAGTCCAAGGTAAACACCCATGAGAGTGGCAGAGAATCATTGTGGTGGGATTAGTTGAGTGTTGAGAGAGTCAAGGTTTTCTAATTAGAAGTTTCCATGAGAGAAAAAAAAAGGAGACTTTTAGAGTCATTGTGCTCACTATGCTCTTCTCTTTCCAAGGAATAGGCCTAAGTGGTTAGAGGATACACATGTAAATAAGAAATCTTACCCATATGGCCTCTTGTATGCATGAGAAATGGAATTACTAGGCTCTGGGGGAAGACCAGAAACCATAGTAACAGCCAAATTTCGTGATAATCAAGAAACTCAAAGAATTGCCATTTTTCTGTCCAGCCACGTGGGATGATTCATGGATTATGGTTTGTCATTAACACAACTCAGCTTTATTGTGTTTACCCTTCTGATTCCTCTGCTGAACACTGATTTCCATCTTCAGTTCACAGAGGCTACGAATCATTTTAGACATTGGCTGATCTTGGTGAAGTATCTATCTTAGCCCAGCAAGTTGCCGTCAAGTGGGAAGATTTACAAATTATAGACATGGAAATTTGTACATCAGCCACTGTTAAGGACACTTCCTTCTTTAGGGGGCTATTGCAGGGACCCCTTTAGTAGAGCTTGAAGTCATGGCATTGACTGCCTAAGTCAGGTAGTGTCCACAGACCCGCTTTGGCAAGTACCCTTATGGGCCCCTTGCCTTGACTTTGAAAACTCAGATTCCATTTAATTTAATTTCAGGCATGAGATGTGCTGTGCTCTTAATATCTATGTTGTACCTCTGCCTGCCAATGCAGGAGATGCAGGAGATGTGGGTTCAATTGCTGGGTCCCCTGGAGGAGGAAATGGCAACCCACTCCAGTGTTCTTGCCTAGAGAATTCTATGGACAGAGGAGCCTGGAGGGCTACAGTCCCTGCAGTCACAAAGAGTTGGACACAACTGAGCACACACACATTAGTCAGGGAACCAGCCAATTAATTCTGTTTTATTTTCTATATTTTTTCCCCCAGAAATACACAGTACATGCATATAATGCAAATACACACACATATACACATATATGTGCATGTATGATTGATATATATATATATCTCAATGCTGCCTTTTACAAGATGGTTATGATTTATTATAAAGAGAGGATTAATTTTATTGAAATGCTAAATAACTATCTGGCATTTTTGAAGGAAACAGTATAAAACAGGAAGCCTACTACTGTCTCTTTCCAAGATAGATCATTAGAAAATTAATATGAAAAATTCCCTCAGGTGCCAGAAAGGCCTTGTAGCGAAATAAGCATGATAATGCTTCTAGTGGAGTTGTGGTTCTTAAAAATGATCCTGGCATCTCAAAACCATCTTGCGCACCTGGAGGGAGTCTGAAAAAGTCCTCAACTGCCATTTTGAAGTTTGAGGAGGAGGCAGAAGCTGCTCAGTATCTCTTGTACAGAAATCCAGGAGACAGATCTGACCTTCTCCTGGAAAGAGAGAGTGAGAAGACCTTTCTACAAAGATAACTGCACAGTAAAAGATGTCCAGCTCACTTTTAATAAATGATAGTGATCATGAGAGTAAAAGGAGGTGGTGGACATAACACCATGTTTTTGACCGATCAGCATAATCTGCTCTGTAAATCTCCTTCATTTAAGGCTTTAATTTATTGTTAATGTTTTCTTTTCAACTCCTCTCAAATTCTCCGTCACACTTTGTCAACCTTGTGTTTTTAACTTCTCTCTTGTCGTCTTTGCCTCTTGCTAAATTTCCTTATTTAGAGTTATAATAAGTTTAGATGATTCTAAGACGAAGGCATTTTAAGAATTGAAGTGTTTCCTGTCTCCTCAACTCTTTTTCTCCACTCTCATATCCTGCGCAATTGTTAGCCCATTTTATTATCTCGTTTGGAGTGGGCTAGGTTCATGATACTATGGATTTTCAATAGCAAAAATAATTAGCAAGTTATTATAATGAAGTAATGATTTTTACTTTCAGTCAGTCTGCTTCTTTTTCTCATCCATTCTCTTTGCTTTGGATTTTTCCTTCAAAGCATTTTCAGTCATGACTTTGTTCTATCATCATGTAAATTATCTTGTTTTATTTTCACGTTTATCACTTCAGAGGTAATAAGATGCTTGGAGAATCTGAGTTATGTGTTATGTGCTTTGTCTACGATTTTTCATCTAGTTTCCGCAACAATTGAATGAGGTAGAAATTCTTATTCCTGTTTCACAGGTGAGGGATATGAATTCAAGAAGGTTTAGAACACAACACTGAGAAGTGATGGAACCTAGATACAAAACTCAAAACCTATGATTTAATTACTGTTCCCTACCTCTCCATATAACTACTACTTATGGGGTCTTTACTACCTACCAGGTAATTTTAGATGCATTCTCTTGGAAGTTATCCAACAACTCTACGAAGAGTTAAATAGCTACATAACCTAATATTAATAGCTGTGTGACTGCTAGTTAATGAACCTGAGCTTTATCTCATCTGTGACATGATAATAATAATACTTGTTCCGTCTTTGTTCCACAGTTAATATGAATGTTTCATGAGAGTATGAATGTGAAAATAGTTTTTAAACCAGGAAGAATGATGTAGTGGTACACAGTGTAAGCATAGGAATGTTATTTACTGTGTTAATGGGGCGATTTTCTAGATAAGAAATCTTAGGAACAGAGAGGTGGATGTAAATTTAGCCACAAATGTGCACCACGTGTAGGGAACTGTCCTTGGCTCTTGCTGGAATGCTCTGCTCAAGCTTCTTGGTCCACATCGGGCAGATCTGGAGTTAGAGTTGGGTGGGCTTCCCAGATGGCCCTAGTGGTAAAAAGAACCTGTCTGCTAATGTAAGAGACATAAGCTATATGGATTCCACCCATTGGTCTGGAAGATCCCCTGGAGGAGGAAATGGCAGCTCACTCCAGTATTCTTGCCTGGAGAAGCCTCTTAGACAAAGGAGCATGGTGGACTATGGTCCATAGGGCCACAAGAAGTCGGACACAACTGAAGGACTTAGCACATGTTGCCTCTAGATGAAAAGAAGAGTGATTTCTAAGAGGTTCTCATTTCAAAGCTGAAGGACTGGTTATAGTCAGAGTTGTTGCTGAATTTACGAGCGGAATTTCATGCTGACTTTCCCTGCTGGAGTTTTGTACTGGCCTCATTGCCCTAGTCCTGCATTACAATATGCTTTTCCAGTGTAATTGATGATGTCCAGATTTCTTTGGCTCTTTGACAAATGCCTTGCTATACAATGCTCTGTCTGGAGCTTTTTATTATTTATTCACGGATTTACTTTTTAAACAAATGGAAATGAAAGCAAGATGCTTGCTTTGAAAGCATCCATGGTTTAACTATGCTGATTCTTCGGGTCTCCAGTGCTGCATGTTTTCTTGAGAACTCACTGAAAGTAAGGCTCTGGCCACTGGCTGAATTTTTTAAGCTGTTGGGAGGTACTCTATGGGGAGGTAGGCAGTCTTCTGCCCTTTCTCCCAGATAATGAGACAGGATGCCCAGGGCAGAGTCAGGGACAAAAAGTCACTGATTCATTTTCCGTCTCCTGCCACTTGCTCTTACTGTGTCCTCAGAGAGGGAAGATCATTATACTGTGTCAGACTGGATGATATTTGAAAGAACATGGGTGTAGTTTCTAAGTAAGGATGTATTTGAGATAATGAGGAACAGACTTGTACCAGGGATATCAAGGTTTCTGTATGGTCTCTGAGGCGCCTGCCGTACAAACTCAAGGCCAAGCTNTACTACTGTCTCTTTCCAAGATAGATCATTAGAAAATTAATATGAAAAATTCCCTCAGGTGCCAGAAAGGCCTTGTAGCGAAATAAGCATGATAATGCTTCTAGTGGAGTTGTGGTTCTTAAAAATGATCCTGGCATCTCAAAACCATCTTGCGCACCTGGAGGGAGTCTGAAAAAGTCCTCAACTGCCATTTTGAAGTTTGAGGAGGAGGCAGAAGCTGCTCAGTATCTCTTGTACAGAAATCCAGGAGACAGATCTGACCTTCTCCTGGAAAGAGAGAGTGAGAAGACCTTTCTACAAAGATAACTGCACAGTAAAAGATGTCCAGCTCACTTTTAATAAATGATAGTGATCATGAGAGTAAAAGGAGGTGGTGGACATAACACCATGTTTTTGACCGATCAGCATAATCTGCTCTGTAAATCTCCTTCATTTAAGGCTTTAATTTATTGTTAATGTTTTCTTTTCAACTCCTCTCAAATTCTCCGTCACACTTTGTCAACCTTGTGTTTTTAACTTCTCTCTTGTCGTCTTTGCCTCTTGCTAAATTTCCTTATTTAGAGTTATAATAAGTTTAGATGATTCTAAGACGAAGGCATTTTAAGAATTGAAGTGTTTCCTGTCTCCTCAACTCTTTTTCTCCACTCTCATATCCTGCGCAATTGTTAGCCCATTTTATTATCTCGTTTGGAGTGGGCTAGGTTCATGATACTATGGATTTTCAATAGCAAAAATAATTAGCAAGTTATTATAATGAAGTAATGATTTTTACTTTCAGTCAGTCTGCTTCTTTTTCTCATCCATTCTCTTTGCTTTGGATTTTTCCTTCAAAGCATTTTCAGTCATGACTTTGTTCTATCATCATGTAAATTATCTTGTTTTATTTTCACGTTTATCACTTCAGAGGTAATAAGATGCTTGGAGAATCTGAGTTATGTGTTATGTGCTTTGTCTACGATTTTTCATCTAGTTTCCGCAACAATTGAATGAGGTAGAAATTCTTATTCCTGTTTCACAGGTGAGGGATATGAATTCAAGAAGGTTTAGAACACAACACTGAGAAGTGATGGAACCTAGATACAAAACTCAAAACCTATGATTTAATTACTGTTCCCTACCTCTCCATATAACTACTACTTATGGGGTCTTTACTACCTACCAGGTAATTTTAGATGCATTCTCTTGGAAGTTATCCAACAACTCTACGAAGAGTTAAATAGCTACATAACCTAATATTAATAGCTGTGTGACTGCTAGTTAATGAACCTGAGCTTTATCTCATCTGTGACATGATAATAATAATACTTGTTCCGTCTTTGTTCCACAGTTAATATGAATGTTTCATGAGAGTATGAATGTGAAAATAGTTTTTAAACCAGGAAGAATGATGTAGTGGTACACAGTGTAAGCATAGGAATGTTATTTACTGTGTTAATGGGGCGATTTTCTAGATAAGAAATCTTAGGAACAGAGAGGTGGATGTAAATTTAGCCACAAATGTGCACCACGTGTAGGGAACTGTCCTTGGCTCTTGCTGGAATGCTCTGCTCAAGCTTCTTGGTCCACATCGGGCAGATCTGGAGTTAGAGTTGGGTGGGCTTCCCAGATGGCCCTAGTGGTAAAAAGAACCTGTCTGCTAATGTAAGAGACATAAGCTATATGGATTCCACCCATTGGTCTGGAAGATCCCCTGGAGGAGGAAATGGCAGCTCACTCCAGTATTCTTGCCTGGAGAAGCCTCTTAGACAAAGGAGCATGGTGGACTATGGTCCATAGGGCCACAAGAAGTCGGACACAACTGAAGGACTTAGCACATGTTGCCTCTAGATGAAAAGAAGAGTGATTTCTAAGAGGTTCTCATTTCAAAGCTGAAGGACTGGTTATAGTCAGAGTTGTTGCTGAATTTACGAGCGGAATTTCATGCTGACTTTCCCTGCTGGAGTTTTGTACTGGCCTCATTGCCCTAGTCCTGCATTACAATATGCTTTTCCAGTGTAATTGATGATGTCCAGATTTCTTTGGCTCTTTGACAAATGCCTTGCTATACAATGCTCTGTCTGGAGCTTTTTATTATTTATTCACGGATTTACTTTTTAAACAAATGGAAATGAAAGCAAGATGCTTGCTTTGAAAGCATCCATGGTTTAACTATGCTGATTCTTCGGGTCTCCAGTGCTGCATGTTTTCTTGAGAACTCACTGAAAGTAAGGCTCTGGCCACTGGCTGAATTTTTTAAGCTGTTGGGAGGTACTCTATGGGGAGGTAGGCAGTCTTCTGCCCTTTCTCCCAGATAATGAGACAGGATGCCCAGGGCAGAGTCAGGGACAAAAAGTCACTGATTCATTTTCCGTCTCCTGCCACTTGCTCTTACTGTGTCCTCAGAGAGGGAAGATCATTATACTGTGTCAGACTGGATGATATTTGAAAGAACATGGGTGTAGTTTCTAAGTAAGGATGTATTTGAGATAATGAGGAACAGACTTGTACCAGGGATATCAAGGTTTCTGTATGGTCTCTGAGGCGCCTGCCGTACAAACTCAAGGCCAAGCTAATCACAGCCAGTTTTTAAAAGAGATCCTCCGGTAACAATTTGAGAGAATAGATATATTATTTGAGCAAAAAACAACAACTACTAAAAAATGATGTTTAGAATAGAGATGAATAATTTCATGTGTTAAGGCAAAGCTGTTAACCAACAACATGAATGCAAATTCCTATTATTAAGGAGTTCTATTGCCGAGTTATAAGAAAACTCATCACTTCCCTAGGGGCACAATTAGCACTTATTTTATTTATATTCAGTTCAGTTCAGTTCAGTCAGTCAGTCATGTCTGACTCTTTCAGACCCCATGGGACCGCAGCACACCACACCAGGCTTCCCTGTCCATCACCAACTCCCAAAATTTGCTCAAACTCATGTCCATCAAGTCAGTGATGCCATCCAACCATCTCATCCTTAAATAATAATATTTAAGATTCTTTGGCAGGTGTTGTGTGAGTTTGTGTATGTGTGTGTGTGAGAGATGTGGTTTAATTTATTCATTCATCTCAAATTATAGAGAACTTTGTAGCTTACATGGTTTCAATCAGTCCTGACCTGTTTTTCATGTCTTAATTGATTTGAATGGATAAGAGATGGCAATAATAACAACAGTAATGATAATAATAATACTATCTGTAAAGTGCTTTGCAAATTCATTTACAAAATGTACCCCTTTTAGTCTTTAAAACTCTCAAGAGAGGATTTTTTACCTATGAGTCAGGTAGAGCAGACATTATTATTATTACTTCTTATGGCAAGTGAGCTATGTACCACTATAAGATTGTTGAGGAGAATTACATATTTTTCTTATCATAGTCATATTAAAAAACTTAAATATTTTAAAATTAATATGATTATTTAGATTTTATATCCAGAATAGAACAGGTTTTCGGTAAAACACTAACTGGCAACAATTATTGTGCCAGGAAGTTAACACTTCAGTAGGCTATGTAAGAAGCCTGACATGTGGTCTCTGATCAGCCGCCTTCTCTTCCTTACCTGGACATGGCTGCGTTGTTAGTACTCCACACTGTGATACGTCACCTGGGAGATACAAATGTGTTTAGGTCATGCTCTGTGCCCTGCTGTTGTCCATGATCTAACTGGAGAGAAAGACCATGGCCATCGCTGAACCATTAATTGTGGCCAGGACTTCCTGGGTCATGCATTCCCCACCTTGGAGTCATAGGGAAGGTAAGACCATCCAAACCACATACACCGAGAAGGGTAGGGGTAGTTCTCCAAAGTAAAGTCAAACTATTATTTATGGATAAAAGATGAGCAGATTAAGGGCAACAGATGCCCAGGTCAGGTACTTCTTCTGATGTCCATAAAGTGATGAAGTCCTAGGTTTCCCCCCTGACCAATTTCCTCTTACTCTCAATTCTCCTCTCTCCAGGTACAATTCTGGCATCTCTAGTTGCAAAATGAAATATGTTTTCCTCTCTATAAACATGGTTATTATACATGCTAGTTAAGCACAGTTAATATGATTCTATTTGTAGTATATATTTCAAATACATTGACTTCAAAGAGCTTTTTGTGGGCAGTTTTGAGGATTTAACCATCATTTATAACAGAGCATCTATGGCAAAATGTATGCTGCAGAACCAAACGCTCAAATCAACAGACAAATTCTTGGAACATGAGCTGGGGTTGTATGAATATGACTGAGTGAGGAATTGTGCAGTAGAACTTGGAAGGACTGAAAATATTCATAGAGAGGAGTCCATAGGAGCTCTGTGAGTCTGGAGAGAAGGCAGAAGGCATCCTGATACTACCAACAATCCATCAGAATCCTGAGGGCATCAACATTTGACTTGGGTTCCCCCTGTATTAACCTATGGATGCAAGAGTGACCTGGATCTCATGTCTCAGAGGCACTGATCTGGGGCAACTAGATGGCATCCTTTTCCTTTCTCATTATCCCACTTATGTCCCTCTTGAAACTACATCCTGGTTTGAAAACAAGAGGAAGAATGTATTTTGACTGACTAATTTTTCTATTTGTTTAAAACATTTTAAACACAAAAACACAAGAAAGTGAAACATGTTTTATATGGAGTATAAAAAAGTCTCATCATTCTCCTCAACAGGGGTATCCAGTACTTGATATATTCAAGGGTCCTTTTTGTAAAATGAATTTCCTAATATGTAAATGAATCCAGTTCAGTTCAGTTGTGTCTGACTCTTTGAGACTCCATGAATCACAGTACGAATTTCATCTCCCAGTTTTATCAAAATTAGACAATTTGGGGAGGAAAATTTTCTATATGCTTCAGGCCCTTTTCTTTAGTGTTTTATTACAATTTCAAAGTGTGTGTGGTTGTGTATGTTGCAGGCAGGGAAGGGAGGACAGAATTTAAAGATGAGTTTGATAAGTGTAGTTTAAAGCTTGGTGGAACTTACTGATTGATGAACACACTGACTTGCAGGAGGATGGCGCACTCTGGTTTCCATGGAGAGAAGACACAGATGCTCTACATTTGGGACCCTTCCAGACCTCATCTTAAGTGTCTCTTCATCTAGCCAGTCCAGATTTGTATCCTTTATAATAAAACTGTAGTTGTAAGTTTAGCACTTTCCTGAGTTCTGTTAGTCATTCTAGCAAATGATCAAACTTGAGTGGAGATCTTGGGAACTCCCAGAATTTGAGCCAGCTGGTCAGACTTGTGGTGTCCTGGGGATCCCTGAACTTGTGACTGGCATCTGCACTGAAGGGAGTCTTGCTGGGGACTGTGTCCTTAAATCTGTAGAATCTAATGCTAACTACGGTGGTTAGCATCAGAATAGAAACCCAGTACAAAACCATTACTTAACTAGAGGATGTGTAAGATTAGCCACAATGTAGTGACGGTACTGTGCTCAGTTGTGTCTGACTTTTTTCGACCCCCCCTTCNTTGGGGGGCTCCAAAATCACTGCAGATGGTGATTGCAGCCATGAAATTAAAAGACGCTTACTCCTTGGAAGGAAAGCTATGACCAACCTAGACAGCACATTAAAAAGCAGAGATATTACTCTGCCAACAAAGATCCATCTAGTCAAGGCTATGGTTTTCCAGTAGTCATGTATGGATATGAGAGTTGGACTATAAAGAAAGCTGAGTGACAAAGAACTGATGCTTTGAACTGTGGTGTTGGAGAAGACTCTTGAGAGTCCCTTGGACACCAAGGAGATACAACCAGTCCATCCTAAAGGAAATAAGTCCTGAATGTTCATTGGAAGGACTGATGTGGAAGCTGAAGCTCCAATGTTTTGGCCACCTGTTGTGAAGAGATGACTCATTTGAAAAGACCCTGATGCTGGGAAAGATTGGGGGCAGGAGAAGAAGGGGATGACAGAGGATGAGATGGTTGAATGGCATCACTGACTCAATGGACATGAGTTTGAGTAAACTCCAGGAGTTGGTGATGGACAGGGAGGTCTGGTGTGCTGCAGTGCATGGGGTCGCAAAGAGTTGGACACAACTGAGTGACTGAACTGAACACATATATGTCTATCTATCATCTATCTATCTATCTATATTTTATACTACATCAAAATCATGATTTCCCTAGTGGCTCAGTGATAAAGAATACCCCTACCAGTGCAGGAGATGTGGGTTCAATCCTTGAGTTTGGAAGACCCTCTGGAGAAGGAAATGACAATCCAATCCAGTATTCTTGCCTGGGAAATCCCATGGACAGAGGAACCTGGAAGGCTACAGTCCATGGTATTGCAAAAGAGTCAGATAAGTCTCAGTTCCCAAACAACAATGCTATTGAGTACTTAATGAAAATTTTCCCACTAGTTACATTTGAGACATAGGTCAAGTGACTTTTGACATTGTTTTTGTTTAGTAGCTAAGTCATATCTGACTCTTTTGTGACCCCATGGGATTATGGGATCCTCTGCCCATGGGATTTCCCAGGCAAGAATATGGAGCGCCACAATGTAGAATGCAACACAATTCAGAGTAGTCAGGGCCAAATCAGAGCAGTTACCTTGCTCTGATGATCATCAACATCATTCCCTGGTGATTCAGAGGAGAGCCTTGTGACCAGAGCCCCCTGAGCACCATGATGTCTGGATATTATGCTGAGACAGAGGAGGAAGAAGGAAGACTGCTTGAGAAAAATGAAATGGTCTAATAGAGTGTTCAAACTTTGGACTAATTACAAGTGCATTTGCTTTCGATTGCAAGAGACTGCGGTTTTAATAATTTCTTAAAACATTATTTTTATTAACAAATTTATTCCACTGAGTCAGCAGGACAAGGGGCTTGAAGGCAATAGGATTTCACTATAGAAATTAAAGAAAGCTACGTTTTCTCCAACTCCCTCCCCTGTGAAACATTTGTATTACAGTGCATAAAATTTGACTTTCCTATGAATATATAGCTTGTTTTATCTCCTCTCACTCTTATCCTGGAGTTTTCCTTTTGGTTCAGAAGTATCTTGCCATACTGACGAACTCACATTTTCCTTTCCAGTTGTCAACTTACATATCAAGTGGGTCGGAACAGAAGCAGTTAGTTTCCATAAAGCAGATGGACTGTATTCCTGTGAGTCATGAGTTTCCATGGCTGTTGGTCTGGGCTGGGTTTTAGGCCTCTGGTCCAGAGTGTGGTTATTGTGGGATTGTCTGTGGCTTTCAAGATTCACTGAATCACTTACTGCTTATATTAAATGCTGGGAAGGAAATGATGGATCAAACATTGGTTGAGGTTTTTTAACAGTTTGTTGTTTCTGGTGGAGTTTTAAGTCTAGTAGGAAAACAGATAGGCAAATAAATAATTTTGACAGAATTTTAAATTATTTTCTTATCGATGTTTTTATTGACATATAGTTGATTTATAATCTGTTAATTTCTGCTGTATAGTAAAGTGATTCAGTTATATATAAGGGCTTCCCTGGTAGCTCAGTGCTAAAAAATTCCTCTGCCAGTGCAGGAGATGTGGGTTCGATTCCTGAGTCGGGAAGATCCCCTAGAGGAGAGCATGGCAACCCACTCCAGTATCCTTGCCGAGGAACCTGGCAGGCTACAGTCCATGGGGTTGCAAAGAGTCAGACACCACTGAAGTGACTGAGCGTGCATGCAATGCATGCATTATATATATATATATATATATATATATATGTATATATATGTGTGTGTGTGTGTGTATATATATATCCTTTTAAAAATATTCTGTTCCATTATGGTTTATCACAGGATACTGAATATAGTTCTCTGTGCTATACAATAGGACCTTGTTATTTATCCATTCTATATAAAAAAAACTTATATCTGCTAAATCCCAAACTTCTGCTCCATCTTTCCTCCAAACCCCTACCCTTTGACAACTACCAGTCTGTTCTTTATGTCTGTGATTCTGTTTCTGTCTCAAAGCTAGGTTCCTTTGCATCATATTTTAGATCCACATATAATTAATATCATACAATATTTGTCTTTCTCTTTCTGACTTACATTAGTTAGTATAATAATCTCTAGTTGCACTGACAGAAGTTTCAAATTTCTATAATAAGAAAGTAAAAAGAGATCTCGGAATCAGTCATCCTGTGTGCTCTAGGGCCCCTTCTGTTTCTGAATCGTCCTGAAAATGCCTGATGCTGTTACAAGTGTAGACGAGGGGAGCACAGGCTGAAATGCCTGCAGAGGCAGAGTCAAAAGAAATAAATGACACGGGCTGGTGTTGACTGGGGCAAATTGGGCCAATGATCCCAGTCCTGCCAGATTTTTCAATTTTTTCAACAGAAACTAGAAATCTGTTATTAAAAAAAAAAATGTAAATAGTGCCAAAATTTAAATGTTGACAAAAATCCCCCCATAAACATACAAATACAAAATCACTATACAGAAAAATTATACATGGAGCCGGCCATATTTGGACAACAGATCCCCGTGGGCAACTGCTGGTATAAATGGGGTGGTTCGGTGCAAGCCCACAAGAGGAACAATGAGAAAACCTCGCTGTTTTTAAAGGCTATCTCTGAGAATTACTGAGCATGACTTTTCTCCTTTTTATTTTCTAGCTTAAAACACTGTCATTTGGTAATAATTGTTGGTTAATATTTCCTTGGCTTCCCTTGTGGCTCACTTGGTCAAGAATCTGCCTGCCAGCAGAGGTGATGTAAGAGACGCAGGTTCAGTCCCTGGGTCAGCAAGATCCCTTGGAGAAGGAAATGGCAACCCACTCCAGTATTCTTGAGTAGAGAATTCCATGGAAAGAGGAACCTGACAGACTAGTCCATGGGGTCACAAAGGGTTAGATACAACTGAGCAACTAGCACACACACACACACACACACACTCCCTCAGCAAGAACCTCACCTTCGCCTCTTCTGCTTTTCTCAGACTTCTCTCTCTGAGGACTCTTTCCCTTCTTCCTTCTCCCTGATTAAACCATCTTCCTTCTCTCCCTCATCTTTGCATCACTCCACATAACTTATCCTCTGTAAACATTTCTTAAATTGGATGGGAATCCAAAATTTCGTACAGAATTCACATCTCCCCACTATTTTCTCTGTATCTTTTCTTTTAATTAAACCAGAGGGATTGCATCCTAAAGAAATTTGAGGTTCTCTGTCCTAATCCCTTCTCTTTGCAGTTTCTTTCCACACCTATGTGTGTCTACTTAAAAAAAATTCAGTCATGTGTGTCTTGCCAGTAAACTTGCTAGCGAGTTCCTTCTTTCTTCTTTTCTGTTTTAATTAGTTTTGAGGCCTTTTAAACCATAGGTTTATTTGTCAGTGACAGATGGAATTGTTGGTTTTATTATCACTAAATTGTTTGGTTAAAACTCATTTTTTTTATTATGTGCATAATGAGATAATGTACCTAGAACTCTCATAAATGATTTTGCTGCTTATAAGTGTCGAATATTCTTTTCCTATGTACAGAGTAGTGCTTAGATTTACCAATTTTATTTCCATGTGAAGAGAATTCAGAATAGCTGTTAAAAATGGAATCTACTTCACAACTGCTGTGAACACATCTACTGTGCTTTTTTTACCCTCTTACTTCTTCAGTAGCTCCTGAAAGTTTCCCATGGATTTTACAAGGCAGCTCTGAAAAGGAGGGTAAAATGATGACCTCTAAAAGCACAGGGGGTGGTTGAGAGATGTGAAAGCCCCATAGACTCATCTGAGCCAACTGACCCGCCCTGTGCCTGCCAGGGACAGACTCGCTCTTCTCCCTCTGTTTTCCCTGAGCTCATCTGGACTCATCTGAGTGGGCCTTCAGGGATCCTTTATGTAATTTAATAGCTAAAACAAGGAGGATTTGGCCTGCAGGCCACAGGGGTGGGCCAACTCCTTGTCTGAAAGGTAGTGCTCATTACAAAAATTTCTAAAATGTTTCCTTTCACTTAGATTAAGCTAGGACAGATAATTTTACATGAAATTGACTCTGGCCATGAAAGTTCCATCAAATTGCAGGGTAAAATTAAATCTGCATATCACAATATTGTCTAGGATAAGGATCTGGTCACACCTAACATTTGACTTATTTTGTACCTGTCAGTTTTTGCTGCTTTGGTTAACCTCTCCAGGAGAGATGGTTTCTCAGAATAGATTGTGCCTTTTTATCAGTAGGGAAATGTGTACATAGAGTATATAATGGAACTGGGTGTTGGCAGTATCATTGCTTATCATTGATTTCTCTTGTTTCTCCTTCCAAAAAAGAATTGCAACACCAAAAAAAAAAAAAAAAAGGCAATATATTTTTTCCAAAAGAGGCTTAGTAAATTACAAGTAAATATGGTGTGAAGATCTCAACACCCACCACACCATGACACATACACGTCACACATTCACTGGCTAATTTCTGAAATTAAGTAAAAAATATCACTTCCTCCAACAGGAATTTTTGTTTCTGTGCTTTATATTTCTATTGTCCCCCAAATTTCTCCTTTTATAACATTCGTGGTACTTTGTTTTAATGACTTCTTTTATTGCCCATATTTCCCAGTAAACCAAAATTTCTAAGGGCAGTCACTAAGTGTGTTTTTTTAGTATGGCATTCTTACCACTCAGGAAAATTGATGTGTGCCTTCAGTAATGTATTTGAAAAAATATTTATCAAAGGAACAAATAAATATGCCACATTTACCAATATATCTCAGATTGTTAATGTTAAATTATTAGCCCATTTGTAGTACTAAGTATAAATGGTATTTGATCTACATTTTTTCATATATACACCCACATGCAAACTTAGTCTTACGGTACTGTAACTCAGCAAATTTAATACAACATCAATTGTACAACACATTATCATCTTCTGTAACACTATGAAAGGACAAAAATCCTGCCAATTATGTGTTTGGAGGCTGATCTTGGTGGATGTCTGTGGCAAGGCCCCTAACCCCTTGTGGCTTGCCGGCAGCACTCTTTATATAGTTAGTTATAATCCGGTTGAATTTTAGCCTCTAGTGTTAGAGAGCTAGATTAATAAAGCCTACTCCTTAAAAAAAAGAAAAAACAAAAAAGAGCCAAACCAAACACTGTATCCTTCTAAATGGAAGAGATTGGAACCAAATGTGGGTTCTATCTAGTAAGCAGTAATTTAAAAATCAAAGGCCATATAAACTTGGTTGTATATTTACTACCAATGAAAGAATATGTGAAATGACTTTTTTACTGCCAAAACTTTTAGAAAAGTTGTAAACCATTTTTTATTTTTTACCTCTCAGTGAATATATGCAAGAATAATGTAGTTGTCCTTTCAAATATATCCATTTTCCTATTTTGTGAAAGCCTCTGGTCTTTCTAAGACTCCAGATAGTTTTATACATTAACTGTATATTGTAAGATGCTCTCTTCTGCTTCCTGGTCTTCCCCCCTCAAAATGTGAAGTGGCACTAACTAATGTCTTCTAACTATTTCCACAGAACTCTGATAGCAGGGGTTCCCTGGTAGCTCAGCTGGTAAAGAATCCACCTGCAATGCAGGAGACCCCAGTTCGATTCCTGGGTCAGGAAGATTCCCTGCAGAAAGGATAGGCTACTCTCTGACTCTTTGAGACCCCATGGACTGCAGCACGCCAGGCCTCCCTGTCCGTCACCGACTCCCGGAGTTTACTCAAACTCAAGCCCATTGAGTTGGTGATGCCATCCAACCATCTCATCCTCCGTCATCCCCTTCTCCTCCCATCTTCAATCTTTCCCATCATAAGGGTCTTTTCAAATGAGTCAGCTTTTCACATCAGGTGGCCAAAATATTGGAGTTTCAGCTTAAACATCACTCCTTTCAATGAATATTTAGGACTGATCTCCTTCAGAATGGACTGGTTGGATCTCCTTGCCGTCCAAGGGACTCTCAAGAGTCTTCTCCAACACCACAGTTCTAAAGCATCAGTTCTTTGGTGCTCAGGTTTCTTTTCAGTCCAACTCTCATATCCGTACATGACTACTGGAAAAACCATAGCCTTGACTAGACGGATCTTTGTTGGCAAAGTAATGTCTCTGCTTTTTAATATGCTGCTTAGGTTGGTCATAACTTTTCTTCCAAGGAGTAAGCATCTTTTAATTTCATGGCTGCAGTCACCATCTGCAGTGATTTTGGAGCCCCCCTGCCCCCAAATGAAGTCAGCCACTGTTTAGCCATCTATTTCCCATGAAGTGATGGGACCAGATGCCATGATCTTCGTTTTCTGAATTTTGAGCTTTAAGTCAACTTTTTCACTCTCCTTTTTCACTTTCATCAAGAGGCTCTTTAGTTTTTCTTCACTTTCTGCCATAAGGGTGGTGTCATGTACATATCTGAGGTTATTGACATTTCTCCCAGCAGTCTTGATTCTAGCTTGTGCTTCATCCAGCCCAGCATTTCTCATGATGTACTCTGCATATAAGTTAAATACAGCCTTGACATAGTCTTTTTCCTATTTGAACCAGTTTGTTGTTCCATGTCTGGTTCTAACTGTTGCTTCTTGACTTGCATACAGGTTTTTCAAGAGGCAGGTCAGGTGGTCTGGTATTTCCATCTCTTTCAGAATTTTCCACAGTTTATTGTGATCCACACAGTCAAAGGCTTTGGCATAGTCAATAAAGCAGAAATAGGTGTTTTCTGGAACTCTCTTGCTTTTTCCATGATCCAGCAGATGTTGNACCTGCATAAAGATTTCTCAAGAGGCAGGTTAGGTGGTCTGGTATTCCCATCTCTTTCAGAATTTTCCACAGTTTATTGTGATCCACACAGTCAAAGGCTTTGGCATAGTCAATAAAGCAGAAATAGGTGTTTTCTGGAACTCTCTTGCTTTTTCCATGATCCAGCAGATGTTGGCAATTTGATCTCTGGTTCCTCTGCCTTTTCTAAAAGGAATTGAACATTTGGAAGTTCATGGTTCATGTATTGCTGAAGCCTGGCTTGGAGAATTTTGAGCATTACTTTACTAGCATGTGAGATGAGTGTAATTGTGTGGTAGTTTGAGTATTCTTTGGCATTGCCTTTCTTTGGAATTGGAATGAAAACTGACCTTTTCCAGTCCTGTGGCCATTGCTGAGTTTTCCAAATGTGCTGGCATATTGAGTGCAGCACTTTTGTAGCATCATCTTTCAGGATTTGAAATAACTCAAGTGGAATTCCATCACCTCCACTAGCTTTGTTCATAGTGATGCTTCCTAAGGCCCACTTAACTTCACATTCCAGGATGTCTGGCTCTAGGTAAGTGATCACACCATCATGATTATCTGGGTCGTGAAGCTTTTATTGGTACAGTTCTTCTGTGTATTCATGCCACCTCTTCTTAATACCTTCTGCTTCTATTAGGTATGGACCTAATAGAAGCAGAAGATATTAACCCATCAAACACACACTGATAGCAGAAAGTCTGATTTGGGAGGATAAAAAACTGTTTAAAATAGGTATATTTTGTTTTTAATTAGGTCACATGACTAGAGTTCAACATGAGTTAATTGATTGAGTAGTGAGAATGTATGGAGCAGCCATTGACAAGCTTAAGGAATTGACAGGAGACATAGAGAATTGAAAGAGGAAAGGAAGAGGGAGAAAAAGAGAGAAAAGAAAGAAGAAAAACAAAGAGAAGGAGAAAAAAAAGAGAAACTAAAGACCATTAAGTCTGATCTTTTATTTTTCCTACACAGAGGTATCTCCAACTGTAGCTATCATGTAACATAAGAAAAGTCCATGTGTTGTCTAGAGATTGAGTCTTGTCCAAGAACGTATCCATATGAAATCCCTGTTTTGGTACTGTAGCTGAATTCTTCCTGCTTTTATCATGTATTGTAAAGCCTTTTATTGATCTATCATATCATTTGCTACAGTAGCTCATTTTCAATAAAGTCTTTCCTGTATTTGAACCCTAGGTTTTCCTCTCAATTTGTGGGTAACTTCAAATCTCTATTTGGATGCCTATTAGATATCTCAAACTCATCATGGTCCTGATTTCTCTTCTCCTCTTCATCAACCTTCCTGCCATCTTACCCATCTCGGTGAATGGTCATGCCATACTTGGATGAGAAACCCAAGAATCATCATTGACTCATGCTCACCTCATGTGCAATCCAAGAACAGACCTTGATAGCTCTGTCTTCAAAATATATCCAGAGCCTAACCATTTCTCACCACCTCCACTGATGCCATTATGTCCAAGCTACCATCATCTCTCACCTGAGTCACTTCTGTGGCCCCCAAAAGTTCCCCAGCTTTCACTCTTGCTCTCCCCTACAACCTGTCTCCAAAACTCATGTCAGGACCTCTGATGGCTCTCATCTCACTGATTTTGACTTACAAGCCACTCCCCCTGTGACCCCACCATCAATCTGACTCCTGCTGCTGCTGCTGCTAAGTCGCTTCATTCGTGTCCAACTCTGTGTGACCCCATAGACGGCAGCCCACCAGGCTCTGCCATCCCTGAATCTGACTCCTATTTCCTCTTAAATCTCTTCTACTACTTCCACTCACTCACATTGTTCTTAATTCACTGGCTTCCTTGCTTCTTCTTGGAGAAGCCAAGTGAACTCTGACCACAAGGTCATTGTTCTTGGTCTCTGCTTAGAATAGATAGCTTGCACTCAAATATCCACAGAGCCCTTTGCTACACCTTTCCAGGTCTCAATAAGGTCTTCTCTTCCAATGATTCTCTTTAATTTTTGCAATAATATATAGTGTCCTCTATCATTCGTGCTATAGTATATAACTGACTTATTTTGTTTATGACTATTTCCCCCAACTAGAATATAAATTCACAGAAGCAAAGATCTTGTCTGTTTCATTCACATAGAACAATACTGGGCTCATAGTAGGCATTCAGTAAAAGTTTGTGCTATTCTTGTGGCTCTGTGCTTAGTGTAGAACTGGACACAGAGAGCTTAGAGTGACAGGATAAGGATGAGGGCAGTGTCACAGGAGTAGATGTGCAATGTTTTACAGAAAGGTTGACATTTGAGCCATGTAGAAATTTGCTAGGAAGAAAAACAGTGAATGCACTCCTGTCAGAGAAAGTTATGTCTTCAGAGGCAGAAAAGTACAAAAAGTACTCAAATTTAGAATACACTGCTTATTCACTCATTCACGCACCTACTGTGTTTCCATCACTATGCTAGGCTCTAGGCAAAAGGGATGAAGAAGAACAACAAAGTCTTTATCCTTAGTAGACATTTTAAATTTACTTGTTTATTTATTTTTGGCCATGCTGAGTTTTCATGACTATGCGGGGTTTTTTCTATTTGCGGTACGCGGGCATCTCTTGTTACAGAGAATGGGCTCTAGGGCATGTGGGCTTCAGCAGCTGCCCTAGGCTGAAGATAGCCTGGTACTCCAAGGTTGTGCTATCTTCCTAAGAGTAGCCACTGAAATACAAAGGCTCAAACCCGTTTGCTTCAATAAAGGTCACTCTGCACCATCATCCTGGTTCTTGCTCGACTGAGGCTTCTGTTGTGGTTTCATTGCACTCTAGTTTCTCTCTGTCCAATCTTCCTTCCTACACATCCTTCACGGGAGCTGATCCTGAGAGTACTACCCCAATACTTCTATACATCACCCTCCATCTCAGGGTTTACTTCCTGGGGAAACTCATCTGCCTCACCATAGTTTGTGTTTTAAGTCCAAAGGAAATCCACGTAAAGCTTTTACGTAGAAAGATAATGAGGTCTGATGGATGGTTTAGGAAAAGCCCTCTGGCTCCTGATTTGGAGAGTGGATCTTAAATAGGCAAGAGCAGAGGCCCTTCTACAACTCTCGGAAATGGTGGTGTTTTCATGGGAAAAGTATCTATTCTTATTTGAGTAGTTTTGCAGGAGATTGAGGGTTAAGATGGATACGTTGACTGGAAGGACATGCAGAGCCAGCCTTCATGCTGGAGGACACACTGTTCAAAGAGCAAGATCTACAGTTTTTACTGATCAGTTGGGACAGGACTGCAGATGTCTGGATGCTGTTGTTGTTGTCATCACTTAGTCGCTCAGTCGTGTCCAACTCTTTTGCGACCCTGTGGACTGTAGCCTGCCAGGCTCCTCTGTCCATGGATTTTTCCAGGCAAGAATACTGGAGTGGGTTTCCATTTCCTACTCCAGGGGATCTTCTCTACCCCAGGGATCAAACCCAGGTCTCCTGCATTGTAGGGGGGTTCTTTACTGCTGAGCCACCAGGGAAGACCATCTGGATGCTGGAAAATGTGCAAATGTTGGACCACTATGTTTTAGCCTTATTGTCCCATTGGGACTAAAGGAGAAAGTGTAATAGTGGTTGAGAAGAGTGGATATTCACACTACTAATAGTACATGAAAGCAGGCGATTCCTGGGGAAGGAAATTGAATCCTCAACAGAAGATCTTGGATAGAACAAACCAGACTTCCTTTGTCTGAGCCTCAAGGCAAGTTAGCAATGGAGAGGGTGACAGCCAGCCTGAAACAGGCTTTGTCCCCCTTCCTCTGATCTCCTGCTAGGGGCTTTTCATTAGCCAAAGTGAACCAGCAGCCAGAGAGCACTGGAGCCCTGTGGGTGAGGTCTGTAGAGTTCAGCATCTTGGAAGAGAACAGGGTGGAGAGGTGAATGGTAGATATCTGGCATGCAGATGAAAGTTCCTATGTTGAAATTCATACTTCTCTAACTTTGATATGCAAATAGATTGCCTGAGGAGCTTGTTAAAATGCAGATTGTGTTTTAAGAGGGTGGAGGTTGGACCTGAGATCCAGAATTGCTGGCACATTCCCAGGTGATGCTGTGACTTCTGGTGCATGAATTGCTTATAGACCAGCAAGGTTATAATTCCCTTCCCTTAACTAAGTCTTGTCAGAAGTCACAGTTTTTGTCTCACCTGTGCAAAGGAAACAGCCTTGAACACTTGACAAGCAGGGAGCTGGGATGAAGCAAGTTCCTTTCTTCCTGTCCCTCCCTGAGGGCTCAATGAACCAGCATTCACCGGGGGCAGGACACCTGGAAGGATGAAAGGTAACTGGCATTTGGGCTAAGGGGCCTATGGACAGAGAGGAGATTGATAACCTGAGCCTGAGGAGGCAGAGATCAACTGATTTAGGAAAGCATGTAAAATACCAACACCTTTGAGGGTTCTCTGGAAAGGGAGGCTTGAAGTCATTATAAATAATAGAAAAGTGACCTAATTTATACTTTCAAGTTGAGGAAACCCATACTTATGGGAAGTGAATAAAGTTTGATAGTTCAGGCTTGAAACCTATTGCAGAACCCTCTTGAACTTTGCTTTGTATTTGCTCCATTAACAGCTGCCTTTTCCAGTGTTTTGCATTTACTCCCTGATTGTTGAGAACTGCTCATCCTAAATGGGACAGGGCCTCTCCTGTTGAGGTCTATGATCCTCTGCAGTAACGAAGCACACAGACATGTCTTTCACCACATGTAGGCTGCCTCAGCTTTTAGCCACATTGCAGTCCTGGAAATGTCATTGAAAGGAGAACAGCAAGAAATGAATCATTTTTTTTTTCTTCTCCCATCACAGTGTGACCACCACTTACCTTCTTTTTCCACCCAGTGTTCCTGAATCAGTAAGGTACAATGTTGACAAGTTCACTTTGAAATCAATGAATCAGCAGGAAGACTGTTGAGTGAGTGCATCAATGAAGTGAAAAGTGAAATATAGGGGTTTGTCAGCTCCATCAGGCCAGAAAATGGATGAACTGTTAGAGAGGATAGGAGTGATGACTGCCTGCACATTTTTCTTTCTCTAGTCATTAAGAGTTGAGTGTAGAGGAAATATATATACCCATGGCTGATCCATGGTAGAAACCAACACAATATTGTAATTATCCTTCAATTAAAAATAAATAAAAATTTAAAAATCCTTTAGATAAATAACCACACACAAAAAGAGTTGAGAGTAATTTGATTAAATTCCTTCTCCAAGAGTTACATAAAAAGTGAATCTTTCCAACTCTTCTTTGGAAGCAATGATTTTAATCAAAAAGCATCCTGAATAAATGTCTATGGCCATAAGCCCCTGGATGATATTGAGGGCAAGGACATGAGAGAAGGTGGGAGTTAACTGGTTTATGGACCGAAAATTCTACATTGAAGATATAAGCACTAATGCAAATACTACTGTGCAAGAGTGTTCAGTCATGTTCGAATCTTTGTGACCCCATAGGCTATAGCTCACTATGCTCCTCTGTTCATGAAATTTCCCAGGCAAGAATACTGGAGTAGGTTGCCATTTCCTACTCCAAGGGATCTTCTGACCCAGGGGTCGAACGCGCATCTCTTGCATCTCCTGTATTGGCAGGTAGATTCTCTATCACTGCATTACCCGGGAAGACCTGCAAATACTACTACAAGACTCAAATGAGTCTACAGCACTTGTTATATGCCAGTCAAGCAGTACTCCAAGGATTTTACATGAAAAAGCCTGAGGCCAAGGCCACAGACATCTTTTGCTATGAACTGAATGTTTGTATCCTCTTAAATTCATATGCTGAAATCTGAATGCCTAACATGATGGTATTAGGAGGTGGGACCTTTGGGAGAGTATTAGGTCATGAGGGCAGAGCCCTCATGAATAGGATTAGTGCCCTTCTAGGAGACATTACAGAGTTTGCTTCCTCTCTCTGCTCTCTGCAAGAAGACAGCCATCTACAAATGAGGAAGCAAATCCTCATCAGAACCCACCCATACTGGCACCCTGGTAGTAGACTCCGAACCACAAGAAATAAATATTTGTATTTAAACCACCCAGTCTATGATATTTTGTTGTAGCAGTCCAAATTGACTAAGACATGTCCTGATACAGGAGCTTTGAAGGTGGGAGTTGGTTTAATTTAATAGCTTTGTCCCCATCTTCCCCTCAGCATGAAAATGCAATAGGCAGGGAATGAAGAGATGGGGATGATTTATTTTTACTTGTTTTCCTTCTTCTTCTAGCAACCTATGATTTTTCCAAATACAGATTAAGAAAATAAATTTATAGGAAGCCCATACTCAGTTAAGGTGGATTAAAAAGCAAAGAAAGGAGACATTTTTATTTCTTTTGCCAAGTTTGGTGACAAATTCTTTCGACCCTTACACTGTACCTCTGAATTCTCTCTGTTCTACACTTGCCTTCATTCCCTCTACCTTCACACCCCCCTAACACTTCCAACCAGTTTTTAAGTACAGCTAAAGTCAGGGGATAAACATACTGATAAACTTAAACTTGGGGCCCTCCTAGAAATGTTCATTAGGAATTACCTTCCCCTTTGTGTGTGTGTGTATACACCATCGTGTCTGACTCTTCATGATCTCTGCCAGTCTCCTCTGTTAAGGGAATTTTCCAGGCAAGAATACTGAAGTGGGTTGCCATTTCCTACTCCAGGAAATCTTCCTGACCCAGGGATTGAATCTACCTCTCCTGCATTGGCAGGTGGATTCTTTACCACTGTGCCACCTGGGAAGCCTAAACCAGTCTAATCAGATGATGTTTACCGGGACCAGACAATAGATCTACTTCAGAATGCATGGCCAATTCTCTCTCATTTCCATCGGATAGGCCAGTCTATCCATGCCCTTCTTTCTGAATCATGGTCTCAGCCCATCAGAAGCAGGCACCCCATAGGAATTGTAGCTTTGTCTTTGATCCTGGGACACCCAGTCATGTCCTGTCACAGGGGTCACTAAGGAGAGGGATGAGAGAGGGTACTAAAGAGAGGATAGGAGTGGGTTAGTTAATCAATAATCTATCATAAATTTTGACCAAGCATCTCCAAGTGTGCTTGGTTCCTTTAAGCTGAGGAGATACGGGAAAGGTGAGTATGCACTGGATTTCCAGTTAGCTGATTTTAGAAAATATTGGGACTTCCTCAGTGGTCCAGTGGATAAGACTTCTTACTCCCAAAGCAGGGGGCCAGATTCAACCCCTGGTTGGGGAACTAAGATCCCACATGCCACAACTGAGTCAGTATATCTCCACTACTGGGCCTGCGTGCCCTAGAGTCCTCATGCGACAACTAGAGAAACCCAAGAGCTGTAACTGAAGACTGAGTGCAACAGTGCAGACCCAGTGCAGCCAAAGTAAATAACTTTTTAAAAAAAGAAAGAAAAAAAGTAAATACTGAGCAATAGGAAAAGCCAATTTTGGCGACCTATGGGAGATCTTTCTGCCTGGAAGCCTAGTCCTTACAGGTAGGAAACAGTGTTTAGGGGCTGGTAAGTAGGAGGCAGGAGACCCGGGTTCGATCCCTGGGTCGGAAAGATCCCCTGGAGAAGGAAATGGCAACCCACTTCAGTATTCTTGCCTGGAGAATCCCATGGACAGAGGAGCCTGGGGGCTACAGTCTATAGGGTCACAAAGAGTTGGACATGACTAAGCAACCAACACACAAGTAGGATCTGGGGATTCTGTCTCCATCTGATCTACATATTTAGTAACATTTCTGAGTCAGAAAGTTAGGAAAGATTTCATGCATTTCTTTTTTATCTGTATTGGACTAGGTTTGTGAGTTGCCATGAAGAAACAGACAAATAAACGCCCTTTCCTCCACCCCCACATGCTGCTACGTGCGGGATGAGGGCTGTGGGCCCCTGACCTACTTCGTACTTTGCTGCTGCCCTTTCTTCTTGGCAGCTCAGGAGTTGAGCAGAGGCCCCAGGGGTGTGACACTGTGGAGAGAAAGACTGGGAGATCACAATGTGAGGCTTGTGTTTTGCTTGGTGCTCATCTGCTTGCCCATCAAGGCTCCTGCCTCACCCCATGTCCCATGACTTTGAGCTGGGAGATATAACCTGATCTCACAAATGATAAGCATGCCGCCTTTTCACTTAGGTAAGCCTCCCAGCTCAGCATTATATGGTAAACCTACAGATGGGGAGGGTTATCAAGTTTACCAGCTCTCATTCTTATACTCTACCATTTGCCTTGCCCTTGGGGCACTTTCGCAAAGGATGACTACTGCCATCATGTATTAATGAAGACTTACTTGGTGAAAGAGAAAGAAATGGCCTTTATCTAGTTTGAGTAAAAAGAAAATTTTCCTGGGAAATTCTGAGTTTTAAAATAAAGCACCAGGAGGGTGAGAAGTAAGAAAGATCTCAACTTCAGGAGTTCCTGGACCTGTAATTTAGGACACTCTGTGGCTCCCTCACTGTCTATTTCTCCTCACTCAAAACTCCATATTCCCTGGAGAGGCAATCTGATTAGCTTAGCTTCATTTAGGCATTCACCTTTGAAAAAATTAGCTCTGGTTCATGTTCCAAGTAAAGACTTGGCTACTGGAGTCTACGTCTAGGAATCAAGGTCAGTCCCCAGGAAAGTGATACTGTCCAGGGCCCTGTGGGGCTCCTGGGCAGAAGGCCTTGCTATGTCCTCCATTTATTTGATTATAGGAAACATTCTTCATTCATCCTCCATGACTTTCCCTGAGTTCCAATGGGCAGATGCAAGCAGTTGTTCATTAGGGAAAAGTGGATGTAAGACCAGGGAGAAGTAAACAAACAGCCAAGAGCAGACTTGGGACAAGATTCTGTTTACCCAGCAATGAATACACACAACAGTATCTTTGAGCTAATTTACAGGTACTGAAAGCCCTTCCAGGTGGGACAGTTAATGGTATGCTGCCCACAAGCATATAGACTCCAGATCAGCTGGATCTGAAGGTTAATAGTGTTGGGTCCCACTTGTCTCAATACTAAGCCATCAGAAGGATGTCCGTGAGCTGATCATGCCCTCTTGGAGCAATTACTATAAAACTCCTATCTTCCTCACACAGGGACACATGTTTTTGAGAGCATTAGCCAGCTGCTACCCCCTTTACCTGGCAAAGCAATAAAGATATCCTTATCTGCTTCACCCAAAACTCTGTCCCCAGGGTTTGGTTCAGCAGTCACCAGTGTACTGAGAACCTGAGCTTTTGGCATCAAAAGGACCAGGGATGTGAACTAGGGATTCACCCCAGTGTCATACTAGATGCGATCACACTGGCCGCATGTGGTTCTCTGCCTCTCCTGATCCAGGAGCCGAGCACTCATCTCAGGTCCAACTCCCTGCTGGAGGCTCCTTCACTGCCATCCCCAAAGGCTAGATTTCTTTTACACAAAAATATCAAGTAAAATAAGAATATACTACTGGAAATCTACTTTATCTTCAGGTTGGGGTATCTTGTAGGGTACGCCTCCTTGACTTGCTCATGGTTGAGATCATGTGGTTGAGCTTCAGAGGGATCCAAAAAAGACTAGCAATTCTCTCTTTTTTTGGCTAAGGACTGCCTTCAGGATGCCATTTCCCTGGCTCTTACTGGGTGGAAGGTATGAGACTAGCCTTTCTTCTCAGGAGTGACCCCCTTCCCTTCCTACAGGAGTGTGGTCTGGCCTAATGGCCTCATAATATAGTCTATCAGAGCATTACATGATAGGCCCTTCATTTATCCACAGACAGGCACATTTAGCAGCAGAAGACTTACTCTGTTACCCAAATGCTGGCCATCTGTGATTTCAGTCCCGGCCTGTCCCAGGGTGGCTTGCTGCCATGACTGGTGTGTAATGATCTGATTCAGAGTCAACATGTACTGATTACATGTGGGTGGTCTGCCAGGATCTATGGGCAGGGATTTGTACTTGAATTATCTAGTTCATTATTTAACACAAATCCCATGTAATTCTTTTGGAAAACGAGTGCTGTATTCAAATACATTTGGTTAGCACTGCCTGGCATCTTCATTTTGCAGGCACAGAATGCTAAGTATCTCACTATAGATTCTAGAAGATGCAGAAAAAAAGAATTGTTTAACATTGTGTAAACTAGTATTTCCCAAATTGAAAGGGTAGTAGATTTTTTTTTTTTAAAACCTATTCCATCCTGCAAGACCACCTTTTAGTAGAACACTCTTAAGGAAATGTGATTTAGTNATGCAGAAAAAAAGAATTGTTTAACATTGTGTAAACTAGTATTTCCCAAATTGAAAGGGTAGTAGATTTTTTTTTTTTAAAACCTATTCCATCCTGCAAGACCACCTTTTAGTAGAACACTCTTAAGGAAATGTGATTTAGTTTAATGCTCCCAGCATCCCTGTGTTGAACTTGAAAATGGTGTTGCTATGCTCATTTTACAGATGACAGGGCAGAGGTTCATCTCAGAGAGACTGGGTAGCATGACCCAAGTCTACCCAGGCAGCAAGTGCCTCTGCAGAGCTTTGAACATGGTTCCTCTGAGTCCAAGTCCAGGCCTCTTCCTGCCATGCCTTGATCACCAGCTCTGAGACTTACCAAATACTCCTGGGATACTGCTTTCCTGGATTGTGGCTCTCAGCCAGACCCAATGCCAGAGACCTGGGAGAGCCAATAGTGTGGTTACTGTATGAAGTCTTGCAGGCTCATGACCTAGGAAGAGCCAATATTTCAGTTCAAGTCCAAAGACAGGAAAACACCAGTGTCCCAGTTTGAAGGCCTTCTCTTATTTGGATGAGAGTCAGGCTTTTTGTTCAACCAATTGGATGAGGCCCACCCACAATAGGGAGGGTGACTTGTTTTACTTAGTCTACCACTTTATTTCTTTTAAATATGTATTTATTTATTTAGCTGCATCGGGTCTTAGTTGATGCAGGTGGGATCTTTATTGCATCATGTGGGATCTTTCACTGTCTAGTTGTGGCCCACAGGTTCCAGAGAGTGAGGGCTCAGTAGTTATGGTGTCCAGGCTTAATTGCTCCACAGCAGGTATGATCCCAGTTCCCCAACCAGATATCAAATCTGTGTTCCCTGCATTGCAAGGCAGATTCTTAACCACAAGGGAGTCCCTAGTCTACTAATTTAAACATTCAGTTCAGCTCAGTTCAGTCACTCAGTCGTGTCTGACTCTCTGCGACCCCATGAATCGCATCACGCCAGGCCTCCCTGTCCATCACCAACTCCCAGAGTTCACTCAAACTCATGTTCGTTGAGTCAGTGATGCCATCCAGGCATCTCATCCTCTGTCGTCCCCTTCTCCTCCTGTCCCCAATCCCTTCCAGCATCAGAGTTTTTCCAATGAGTCAACTCTTCCCTTGAGGTGGCCAAAGTATTGGAGTTTCTGCTTTAGCATCAGTCCTTCCAATGAACACCCAGGACTGATCTCCTTTAGGATGGACTGGTTGGATCTCCTTGCAGTCCAAGGGACTCTCAAGAGTCTTCTCCAACACCACAGTTCAAAACTATCAATTCTTCGGCAATCAGCTTTCTTCACAGTCCAACTCTCACATCCATACATGAC
>SJYV01004693.1:147858-230975 GCA_006410875.1 Neotragus pygmaeus
CTTGGATTACTGTGATATTGAATGGTTTGCCTTGGAAATGAACAGAGATCATTCCGTCATTTTTGAGATTGCATCCAAGTACTGCATTTGGACTCTTTTGTTGACCATGATGGCTACTCCATTTCTTCTAAGGGATTCCTGTCCACAGTAATAGATATAATGGTCTTCTGAGTTAAATTCACCCATTCCAGTCCATTTTAGTTTGCTGATTCCTAGAATGTTGACTTTTACTCTTACCATCTCCTGTTTGACCACTTCCAGTTTGCCTTGATTCATGGACCTGACATTCCAGGTTCCTATGCAACATTGCTCTTTACAGCAATGGACTTTGCTTCTCTCACCAGTCACATCCACAACTGGGTATTGTTTTGCTTTGGTTCCCTTTACTCTTTCTGCAGTTATTTCTCCACTGATCTCCAGTAGCATATTGGGCACCTACTGACCTGGGCAGTTCCTCTTTCAGTATCTTATCTTTCAGTAGCCTTTTCATACTGTTCATGGGGTTCTCAAGGCAAGAATATTGAAGTGGTTTGCCATTCCCTTCTCCAGTGGACCACATTCTGTCAGACCTCTCCACCATGACCCGCCCATCTTAGGTGTCCCCTCACGGCATGGCTTAGTTTTATTGAGTTAGACAAGGCTGTGGTCCATGTGATCAGATTGACTAGTTTTATGTGACTATAGTTTCAGTTGTCTGCCCTCTGATACCCTTTCGCAACACCTACCGTCTTACTTGGGTTTCTCTTACCTTGGAAGTGGAGTCTCTCTTCATGGCTGCTCCAGCAAAGTGTAGCTGCTGCTCCTTACCTTGGATGAGGAGTATCTCCTCACGGCCCTCCCTCCTGACCTTGAATGTGCAGTAGCTCCACTTGGCCCTCCTGTGCCCATGCAGCTGCCGCTCCTTGGACGTGGGGTTGCTCCTCTTGGTCGGTACCCTGACCTCGGATTTAATCTCATCTGAAAACACCATCACAGAGCCACCCAGAATGATGTTTGGCCAAATATCTGGTACCCCTTGGCCCAGTTAAATTGACACACAAAATTAAGCATCACTGGTTACAACAGTCTTCTGTGACTTCTGCTTTGCTTACTCTCTCTCTCTCCATCTCTTTGTGTCTTCTTGCTTATCTCCTCTGATGAAGTCAGGTGCCATGTTGTGAGCTACCCTAAGGAGAGGTCTTCATGATAAGGATTTGAGGTAGCCTTCAGCCAGCAACCAGCAAGAAGCTGGGACTTACAGCCTGACAGCCTTCAAGGAAGTTTATTCTGCAAATAACCACATGAGTGAGTCTAGGGGTGGATCCCACTCTGTCTGCCAACCCTGTACTTGACCACAGCCCCTGGTTAACACATTGACTGCAATCTGTGAGGGATCCTGAAGCAGAGAATCTAGGTAAGCCAGGATCTAGATTCCAGATCTTCAAAAACCACAAGATAATAAATGTTATATTAAGGCTTTTCATTTTGAGGTCATTTTTCTCTCAATAACTAACGCATATCTCATCCATTGTCTATTTTCCCATAAATGGAGCTTGAGAGTATGTGAAATTTTTGGTCCTTTCATCCACTGTCTTTCTTTAAGAGAGGATCCAGACTGACTTTCAAAATGCATATCTCCAACCGTTTATGAGAAAGGATGCCCATGTAACTGAACAAATTCTATCTGTGGCATTGACACAGTATAGTTCATGGGAGGATACTTACAAAAAGAAGGGGGCAAGCTCATAAGAAACAGAAATATTTCTTTTCTGAATATTCAGTTTTAATACATCTCTCAGTGTTTTCTTTTTTTCCATCATTGTTCCCACCAACCAGTACTCTAGGTTCCTGGTCTCCTACCTCATCCCATAGATAAATCAGTCTCTAGAACACCACCAATCACCTACTCTTTGATTCTTTGTTGGGTATGAGGTGATAACTGACTTGTTTCACCACTGGACTTGTCAATGAACATCAGGGATGATGGTGATGACATACGGGGGAGTGGCAGGAAAAAAGCCCATCTCAATTTTCTTGGACAATATCTTCCTTGAGGCTGATTACTTATAGGTATATTCAAGGGAGTATGGGCAGAAAGAGATAGGGAAAAGTTGTATGAAAAAAAAAATTAAAGTTAAATTCCCCATTGACATAGGAAGGTGTGGCTGAGTCCTTCACAAAATGACTTAGAAAATGAAGAAATCTGGTATTTCTTGTACCCTAGCGTCAAGGAGAAAACTTTGTCAAGGATCCTCACTGTTAATGCCCAGGACATATTAAATCTTGGGATGAACCAGATTGTTTGTGGACAGGAGTGCCTATATACTTGAGCTCCTAAGGGGCTGTCTGTTAGTTCTGTAAGCCATCCCCTCCCCCTACCTTCTCCCATACAAGCCAGCAGCAGGTCCCTGTGTAGTCTCTTAGCCTTAGGGTAAAAGAAGTAACTCACTTGACCATGGAACACACATTGGGTTTTCTCTAAGGCAGTAGTTCTCATCTTCAGTTGTATATTAGAATCACAAGGAAAGATTTGGAAAAAAATGACCATGCCTGGGCCTAGCCCCCAATCAATGAATCAGAATCTCAGAATCTCTAGGGGTGGAGCCAAAGCATGGGAGCTTTTTTTTTTTTTTGAAAAGCTGTCTACATAGTTTTAATACTCAGCCAGTGAGAGCCACTGGTCTGGGTCCCCAACAGACTATAGTATAGTAATTTGGAACTGAAGACTCTGCTAAGATAAAGTGTCCCTAAGTTAAAAACAAGACTCAAAAAGAAAAAGTCTTGAAATTAACATACTAAGCACAATGAGATGAGTGGACACAGGCGCCTGACTCTTCAGATGCAAGGCCAACCAATGAGCACGGTGAGGGGGTGGGGGTGAGGGAGAATTTTTTTGACCAGGGGATTTGCTGGAAGCATGGAATCTTTCAGAATATGCTTACTGTTTGGGATAATGTCTGAAGGTTGAGACTGATATGAATTATTTAGAACTTTAGGGAGACTCTACGATGGAATTAATTTTCCTTATCCTTTCTCTGCATGGTCAGACTGAAATGGTCAAACCTCTAGAGTAAAACTGACTTTACAAACAGCAGCCATGAAAAAGTTCTGACATTCGCTACTGTGTTGCTGATAAAACTAAAATTGATTGAGATGCCCCTGGGGAGGTCTCAAGAAAACCTAAGCCTTGTTATGAAGTGTTATAATAATTTCCTTTGTACGTCATATTCATGAAACGTGTGATATACATTTAATGAAAACTCAGATCAGCGGGTGGAGGGCAGGTGTTTTTCAAAATGCTGCAGAATAGAGATTCAGAGGCTGTAATTGCAAGAAGTTCATGTTTTCTTTTTTCCTGGGAGATCCTGGTCCTTTGACACAAAAGTGTTGGGCTCAAGAGACTTTTTGCTTTGGTGTGATGGGAGTGACCACATGTTATGGTCTGTTCCAGATGGTTCCAGCTTACATGTGCTGTCTTAGCCTGATTGTTCACAGACCACCTTTCCACTTCTAAAAGTGCCCTGCTTTACATATTAGTCACAGGGTTTTCATGTTATAATACACTGCACCTCTGGTTTAGGAAGAGGAGGCCTACATCCTCCTAGTCTTGTTTCCACTAATTAGCTTTTTACTCCTAGCAAATGATTTTTCTCTTAGGGACTGAGTTTCCTTGTAAGTCAAGGAAAGGGGGATCTAAACCAAGGATTGGCCTCTGGGCCCATGCACTATGTTAGATGCAGATTTTTGTATGACTTTTGTCATATGTCTGCATACATATCATTGTATGTACATTTTTCTGGGGAGAGTTTCTGAGAGCAGTCATCATATTGCCAAAAGGGGTTTCATGATCCCTAAATGGTAAAGCACCACACTGGATAAACTATGCAGTCCTGTTCATCTCCAGCACCTTATGCTTCTGTGATTATGATGTTTTAAAATAGAACTTGGGAGTCAGTTAAAATATTGCTTGAGAATATTTTAACAGTGAGAACTGTACCATAATTGATTTTCCTTGTACCAATCAAATAAATGGAATTTTATTTTTAGAGGCATGCAGCCCACACACTGAAATGATAAAAGGACTGTTCTATGAGACAGAAGGGAGCATAGGGCCTATTCCTTTGGGAAGTGCACAGGAAGGGAAAAGAAACACCTCATGGGAAGGCAGGAGTCCTTGTGAAGTGAGGATGACTTGCAAGATGTCAAGGGAGCTGTTTGGACCTTCCTGTCTAAGACAGAGAAAAGAGGATGCGAGATAAGTAATTAAGGAAGTAATTATATGATGGAGTCAAAGAAAGGACAGTGAGCCTGGATTCCACCATCTGTTTTCAGTTTTATCATGAAACTTCTGTGTGACCCTGGGCAGATCCAGTTCCTCCTTGGCAAAACCAGACTGGAACTGCGTGATCTTGGGATGCCATGCCTTGCCACCCTGCACTTGCTCATTCCAGGCTCTTTCCCCACTTTCAGTGACCCTGAGAAAATGTTTATGTGCCTGTTTTCTAAACATCAATGCACTTGCCAAAGACTTTGCTATTCGTTTTCATTTTATTTTATTTTTTTCCTGTAAATTACACCTCATTGAGAACATTTACCATTTCTCTCCCATTTATTGTGGAGAGATAATCTGCTTTGAGATGATGGCCAGAGTTTCCCCAGTGTTTTCTTTTGAGAACATCTCATTAACAAAGATCTCGTGGAGGCTGCTTTTCTAATTCATAGTAGCCACTGAACAAATTATGGAACTGGGTGCCAAAAGATCAAAAAATGACTTAGGCTGAAGCTCCAATACTTTGGCTACCTGATACAAAGAGCCAAATCATTGAAAAAGAACCTGATGCTGGGAAAGATTGAGGGCAGGAGGAGAAGGGGGCAACAGAGGATGAGATGGTTGTATTCTGTCACTGGCTCAATGGACGTGAGTTTGAGCAAACTTTGGGATATGGTGAAGGACAGGGAAGCCTAGTGTGCTGCAGTCTATGAGGTTGCAAGGAATTGACATGACTTAGTGATTGAACAACAACAAAATTTCTCAGCAAAATCTAACTAGAGCCTTGGAAGCCCCAGAGGCTTGACTCTGATGGTAATGGGAAACATTTGGTACTAATCATATTCCTTAGACTCTCATGAAGTCACTTATGGTGATAATGAGGAATTAGCTATTTACTTTGTATATACTGCTCTGCAATCCTCAGTAAGAACTTCAGATATAATATTTATACTCTGGGATAACTCAAATCACAAAAGTAATAACTTTTTGTCAGGCAGCATTATACAGTAGACTAAATCAATGGTCTCTGGAGTTTAGGATTTTGAGGGGGAAAGGGAGTAGGCTTCTCTAATAGCTTGGTTAGTCAAGAATCCACCTGAAGTGCAGGAGACCCCAGTCTGATTCCTGGGTCAGGAAGATCCACTAGAGAAGGGATAGGCTACCCACTTCAGTATTCTTGGGCTTCCCTTGAGGCTCAGCTGGTAAAGAATCCGCCTGCAACGCGAGAGACCCAGGTTTGATCCCTGGGTTGGGAAGATCCCCTGGAGAAGGGAAAGGCTATCCACTCCAGTATTCTGGACTGGAGATTTCCATGGACTGTATAGTTCATGGGGTCACAAAGAGTCGGACATGACTGAGCAACTTTCACTTTCAGGGAGGGAGTAATATGATCCATTGGGTTATAGGAAAAAATGTTAAACTTCTATTAGGAATGCTTGATATTTTACTCCAGGATGTGCTATCAAAAATTTTTAGGGTACCCCTGGGTTAAGCCATTGTCTATTCTATGCCAGATAATTTTTGTTTAGGGAGCTACATATATAGAGAATGTGCTATGTTGTAGTGAGTGATAAGATTTCAACCCCATAGAACCTTGGATTCTGGACAATATACAGTGGAGCTTCCCTAACATGACAGAGAAAGGCGTGGTTGTGTCTGATATCATTTGGTAACAGGCTGGTGTGATCAAGAATGGAGAAAAGACAACATGGATGACTTATAGTGGACTGCATACATGGCCTTTTGAAAGCCACTTTCGGGGTGGGAATCACATAGTCCAGACAGCCACAGATTCTGGCAGGTTTACCATAATCAGAACCTACTGCCCTCACCTCCTAAAGAACTTGCACACTTCCTCTTTTGTTTCTTTTATCACTTGGCAAGCAAAACAAAATCTCAGGTTCATCATAATCTCTAGTATCACTAAGTAATTCATTCAAAAGCATAGTGAGGAAGTAACTGGACAAACCCTTATAGAGAATACTGACTTTAAAGAAAGTTTTATATTCAATTGTACACAACAACTATGTATATATCAATTACATGCTTATATAGGCTCAGTCAGTAAAGAATTTGCTTGCAATACAGGAGACTCGGTTTTGATCCCTGGGTCAGGAAGATCCCCTAGAAAAGGGAATGGCTATTCACTCCAGTATTCTTGCAGAGAAGTCTGTGGACAGAAGATACTGGAGGGCTGCAGTCCATGGGGTAGGATCAAAACGAGTCAGATATGAATGGACAACGAACACTTTAAAAAATGTATNACTGGAGATTTCCATGGACTGTATAGTTCATGGGGTCACAAAGAGTCGGACATGACTGAGCAACTTTCACTTTCAGGGAGGGAGTAATATGATCCATTGGGTTATAGGAAAAAATGTTAAACTTCTATTAGGAATGCTTGATATTTTACTCCAGGATGTGCTATCAAAAATTTTTAGGGTACCCCTGGGTTAAGCCATTGTCTATTCTATGCCAGATAATTTTTGTTTAGGGAGCTACATATATAGAGAATGTGCTATGTTGTAGTGAGTGATAAGATTTCAACCCCATAGAACCTTGGATTCTGGACAATATACAGTGGAGCTTCCCTAACATGACAGAGAAAGGCGTGGTTGTGTCTGATATCATTTGGTAACAGGCTGGTGTGATCAAGAATGGAGAAAAGACAACATGGATGACTTATAGTGGACTGCATACATGGCCTTTTGAAAGCCACTTTCGGGGTGGGAATCACATAGTCCAGACAGCCACAGATTCTGGCAGGTTTACCATAATCAGAACCTACTGCCCTCACCTCCTAAAGAACTTGCACACTTCCTCTTTTGTTTCTTTTATCACTTGGCAAGCAAAACAAAATCTCAGGTTCATCATAATCTCTAGTATCACTAAGTAATTCATTCAAAAGCATAGTGAGGAAGTAACTGGACAAACCCTTATAGAGAATACTGACTTTAAAGAAAGTTTTATATTCAATTGTACACAACAACTATGTATATATCAATTACATGCTTATATAGGCTCAGTCAGTAAAGAATTTGCTTGCAATACAGGAGACTCGGTTTTGATCCCTGGGTCAGGAAGATCCCCTAGAAAAGGGAATGGCTATTCACTCCAGTATTCTTGCAGAGAAGTCTGTGGACAGAAGATACTGGAGGGCTGCAGTCCATGGGGTAGGATCAAAACGAGTCAGATATGAATGGACAACGAACACTTTAAAAAATGTATTTATACATAACAACTACATATACCAATTACATATTTACACAGGGTAATATAATTTAGGATTAACTCCTAATTCCTGGTCAAGGCCAGTGGTTCTGTCTTCGCTCTTCATTAAAATCATGTTGGAGATTTCAAAAAGTATCAATACGTGGGACCTATTCCTCAGATATTCCATTTTAATTGTCTGGAATAGAACCTGGTCTCAACGTTTCTCAAAACTCCCTTTGGTGATTCTGATGTGCACGTGGGCTTGAGGACCACTAGTTGTGGCCTTAAAACTCAACCTCCATGTCCTGCTGGTCTGAAATCAGTGAAAAATGCCTTATGGTTGATTCATTTCTGTGGGAAACATTAAATATTGAATATTCCAGCTCTCCTCCTCTCTTACTCTCAGGGGAAACCGTATTTTTCTCAACCAGTTGAATATCCCAGGCCCTTGAGAACTGACAAAAGTAGGAGCTGGCACTGAGCTAACTTAAAAACTACATTTGAGAAAGCAAGAAACTTGGCATTCGAAGGAAGACGTATTAGTCATCCTATCAAGAAATGATGTTCTGTCATCCTGACCCCCTGGAGGGAAACTTTCTGACTTAAAACCCCTCCTCTATTTCTTGCATCCTTGAGCGTGGGCATTACCGTCTTCCTTGTTCTCATAGCGCAACTCAGCAAAGCAAAATAGTGATGAATTGTGTAATGTTGGGGGAACTCTAGAAAGGAAAAAAAGAATTGGTTATCTCAATTTATCTGCCATTTTTCAAAGTAAATACATGTCTGGATTTTTCTTTTACACTCTTGGTTGCTTTAGAGATGATGGGATTGACATATTTGAGATAGTTTAGCCATTCTTCTCAAATTGGAGTCTGCAGACAGACCTCATCCATCATTTGGTGTTCTTCCTTCATGGAATAAACATATTCCTGTTGAATCCCTGATGATTTATGGAGTCACAGGAAATTTGGAAAACAGAAATAATTTCTACATGAAACAATAGCATGAACTTTTGGGGGGATTTCTCCATGGAGCTTATATTTAGGAACTTTTTTGAATGTAAAATGGAGGGAAGTTAAAGGTATAATTGGTATAAAAAACAAGTGGACAAAAAAGAAATCTGATTACTCTTGAAC
This sequence comes from Neotragus pygmaeus, assembly GCA_006410875.1. Lineage (NCBI taxonomy): Eukaryota > Metazoa > Chordata > Mammalia > Artiodactyla > Bovidae > Neotragus > Neotragus pygmaeus. Next base: position 156,457 of record SJYV01004693.1, read on the forward strand.
TCTCTCCAGCTGTTATCATCTATGTATCCACAGGAATAGCCAGGAAAAGAGAACTTGTGCCAGGTCATTTAGTAAAGAAGGGGATGGCAACCCACTCTCAGTATTCTTGCCTGGAGAATTCCACGAGCAGAGGAGCCTAGCGAGCTACAGTCCATGGGGTCACAGAGTCGAACATGACTGAGGGACTAACATTTTCACTTTTACATTTAATAAAGGGAATTTGATATGGAAGACTGGCTTAAAAATGTGATGTTGAAAGAGATGAAAAAGATCAGTTGGGGATAAAGAGGTGATACAGGGGTTAGTGACAGCAGCAAGCTGTTACCAGGATAGATCTGAAATAAGAAATGGCAGCATTTCTCAAAAGTCCTGCAATGATTCTGAAGCGCATGTGGGGTTGAGAACTCACCGGTCCAGTTAAAAGCTAAATCTCCCATGTCCTGCTGATCTGAAGAGGGATGGACAAGGAATGTTCTGTGGTCTGTTCATTTCTGTGGGAAACATTAAACATTGACTATTTCAGTTCTCTTCCTCTCTGAGGGGAAGGGGAGGTAGTGTTATCAGGGGCAGGAAACGAGCGCTGCTGGATGCAGACAGGAACCATGGTGGAAATTAGCAGCAGGAGGTGGGACAACGGAGGGAAGAGCTTTTTTGTTTGACCAGAATCAGAAAAAAGGAGGAACAAATATCTTGACTTCTTCCTTCCTTCTGTCTCCCTATATGGCCTCTAGTGTCTTCCATTGACTGAACTAACAGGACTAGCAGGAAGTCAATTGTCTCTACCTGCAATGCAATTTTAGCTCAATAAAAATTGTCACATTAAACTTGTCAGCTTGAACTTTTTTTATCTCTATTTGTAAATCTGTTTTAGTGTTATGGTTGTTTAGCATAATGAGTTTATATCTAGTTTTTCATTTGTGTGTGTGTGTGTGTGTGTGTATATATATCGGAGAAGGCAGTGGCACCCCACTCCAGTACTCTTGCTTTGGAAAATCTCATGGGCAGAGAAGTCTGGTAGGCTGCAGTCCATGGGGTCCCAAAGAGTCAGACACAACTGAGCGACTTCACTTTCACTTCACTTTCATGCATTGGAGAAGGAAATGGCAACCCACTCCAGTGTTCTTCCCTGGAGAATCCCAGGGACGGGGGAACCTGGTAGGCTGCTATCTATGGGGTCGCACAGAGTCGGACACGGCTGAAGTGACTTAGCAGCAGCATATATATATATATATATATATATACATACATATATATAACATATATATCACATCTTAATGAAAGTCTTTTGTCAAAATTAGGGCCTTGTAAGAATGTTTTTCCTCCAAAAAAAGGACACACATTACTCAGATTGGACAGTAATGGTATAAAATTCTGATAACAGGAATCACCCAGGATTTAATTGGGGGAACTAGGAAAGAGAATGTGAAGGTTGCTTAAGCTCTAAGTCATAGGGAGTAGGGAGCTCTCAATCTTGCTTAGAACAGCTCTTTTAAATACACACTTGAAAAAGGGAGGACTGTTTACTAAAACTCCAACTCCTAGGCACAGTTTGCTTTTATATCAGAAGTATTTAATAAAATATTTTTAAGAGGGGTCTGTATAATTGTGGTCAACCACATGATCCGCCCCAACGATTGACTCTGTTGCTGCTGCTGCTAAGTCACTTCAGTCATGTCCAACTCTGTGCAATCCCATAGACGGCAGCCCATCAGGCTACCCCATCCCTAGGATTCTCCAGGCAAGAACACTGGAGTGGGTTGCCATTTCCTTCTCCAATGCATGAAAGTGAAAAGTGAAAGTGAAGTCGCTCAGTCGTGCCCGACTCTCAGCGACCCCATGGACTACAGCCTTCCAGGCTCCTCCGTCCATGGGATTTTCCAGGCAAGAGTACTGCAGTGGGGTGCCATCGCCTTGTCCGGATTGACTCTATACGTGGGTGATTTTAGCAATATGTTCTCTTTTCAGATGATGAGCTTTGCAGCCTTTTCTACTCATTAGCAGGAATTATTTTTGACAGACTTGAAGGTGACCTCAGAGTCCAGGCTGGGAGCAGCTGGCCTTGAGCGCCCTGGTGATGATGAGACATGGAGACTGGGGACAATGAGGTGCCCCAGATTGGGTCATGCCTTGTGTTCATTGTGGGTAGCATTTTTTTCTAAGTTCTGTACATACCACACAGAAAACAAAGCCAAAACCAAACCAAAACCAATTTCTCTATTGATTGAAGTACGAACAACATTTGTGTGAAACAGAAAAAGTAGCTTTATTTTTAAGTTAAAAATATGAAATATTTCAAATATGTGGAAAATAATATAACGGGTATTCATGAATCTAGCATCTAGTTTTAAAAACTCCTAATGCTTTTCTATGCTTGTTTCAGATCTCTTACTTATTAAGAAAAAAAACCTCAAAATATTAAAGATACAATAAAGCAAAAATACAATACAAAAAATAAAATACAATATTAAAGCTGCAATATTCATCATTAACCATTTCTTTGCATTTTAATTTTCCATTAGAGTTCTTCTCTGACTCATATTTGGAAATTTCAAGTTTACCAAATGTTTGTGAATTATTAAGCTTTCTTCTGATGACATTGCAGTCAGAGAATGTAGTCCACGTGATACCAGTTCTTTGATATTTCTTGAGATTTACTTTGTTGCCTAGTCTAATTTTTAATTCTGTGCTATTTGTTCTTGAAAATAATGTTTATAATCTAATTGTTGCGGTAGGGTTCTATCTATTTCCATTTGCTCAATCATATCCATTGTTTTGTTCAAATCATCTCTATACTCATGAATTTTTTTTTTAATCTTTCAATCTGGATAGGGAGATCAAATCTTTCTGAGAGAGAGAGGCATTAAAGTAAGTTAGCATGGCCTTGTATTCATCAACTTCTCTTGGTATTTTAATTTTTGTTTTATATTTTTTGGAGCTAGGATGTTGGACAAAACATACACAGAATTATGACATTTCCCTGGAGATTTATTATTTTTTATTATTAAGCCTTCTTTTTATTTTCTTTTTCTTATTATTTATTGATATTATTTTATTATATTTATTACTATCTTTATTAATTGGTAATCAGCTTCCCTGGTGGCTCAGATAGTTAAGAATCCACCTGCAATGTGGAAGACCTGGACTCAATCCCTGGGTTGGGAAGATCCCCACAGGAGGGCATGGCCAGTATTCTTGCCTGGAGAATCCCTGTGGGCAGAGGAGCCTGATGGGCCACTGTCCATGGGGTTGCAAAGTGTTGGACGCGACTGGGTGACAAGCACAGCACAGCACAGCACAATGGCCTTCTTTAGTTCTCAAAATACTGCTGTCTGCATTCTGTGTGTATCAATAGATTAGTTTTCTCTTGTTTGGAATTTGCCTGGTATGTATTGTTCTGATCCTTTATTTTCTGCCTTTCATGTCCTTATGAATCTTCTGGAAGAAGTATTCATCTTGATTATTATTTTGACTATTTTAAATCCAATCATAAGAGCGCTATCTCTTAATAAATAGTTAACTTTATCACATTTTTAATGATTATTAACATAATGTATTTTATAATCTCATTTTTTCTGAAAATTAAGTTATTTCTAATCTATAGATATGATTCCAACACATTTGATTTAAAAATGGGTTCTATGTTTTTATTTCCTTTGGTCTCTTTCTTTTGATTGGATTTATCCAATTTTCTTTATTTCTACTTTTCTCTTATACTAATTTATGAGTTTTACATTCTTCTACATTTCACTTCTGTTCTTTTTTTCTGTTTTAGTACTTATGAGTATATTTTTGACACACATACTTGAATTACATAGTCTAAAACTAACCCTTCTGACCAATAAAGGTCCTAGTAACTTTTGACCATAACTAGTCATATTTTTCACATCTGATGTTTTAGATCTACCTTATTTTTAAACTCTCCAAATGAAAATTTAAAAATTTTTTTACATTCAGTGTTTATTTAAATTTACACACACTTTTTTTTTTTTTTTACCAACTTTGCTTAACAGTTCTTCTTATTCCCATTCACTCCTTGATTTCATTTCCCCTTGTTATATAGTATTTCTCATTCTTTGTTGGTCTTAATATTTAATTTTGGCTTCTTTCTTGAATGACTGTTTTACTTGGCAAAGTATTCTAGGTTGAAGATTATTTTCTCTTACCTTTTTGAAGATAATATTTCATTTTCTTCTGGCCTCTGTTGTTGCTGGTAAGAAGTCTGCTGTCAGTTCTATTTCTTTTTTTTAAAAATAAATATTCATTTCCCTTCTTGATTTTAAGATTTTCTCTAATTATGCTACAATTCATCCAAGTGGAGACTAACATATTTATCCCCTTCTAGGGACAAATCTTGTGTATCTTCTGTGTGAGTTTTTGCATTATTTTTCATTTCCAAATATTACCTCTGAATTTTCTTTATTTTATTTATGAACATTTCTAAAATTTTTATTAAATAGATTTTAGACTTTCCAGTGTAACTTCCATCTTACTTTCTGCCTTTAAAAAATGTCTGCATGCTACATTAAAAATAATGTATCCTCAGATTTTTTTTTTCCCCCAGTTGGCTAATTTTCCCTTCATCAGAGTCCAGTCTGTTGTTTAACCAATCCACTGAATTTTTAGATTTTTATCTTTTGTTTCCAGATTTCTATTTGATGTTTTTAATTGTGCATGTTCTTTTGTCATAATATCTTGTTCTTTCATCATGGATTTTATTCCTTCTTATTTTATTTCATTCCTTTAGTCATTTAAACTGCCGAGAGCATAAAGTTGTTTAGAAGTAATATCTGCTTTCTTGTGGGACTTTTCTGAGGGACTTTTGGACCCTCAATCATGTTATATCTTTGTTTCATATATTACATATTTTACAAATTGTAACCTTATCTTTGCAGTTTCCCGGGTGGCTCCATGGTATACAATCTCCTGCCAATGAAGGGAATGTGGGTTTGATCCCTGGGTCAGGAAGATCCCCTAGGGAAATAAATGGCAGTGCACTCCAGTAATTTTGCCTGGGAAATCCCATGGACAGAGGAGCCTGGCGGGCTATAGTTCATGAGGTCACAGTCGGGCACGACTGAGTGACTCAACGACAACAGCAAACCTTATCTTTAGCAGCTTTATTTTCCTTCTGTGGGAAAATAAACTCTGTGGGAGTTCCTTATGGTATTCCCAGTGGATTTACTGCTAGAGAAGTTTTGCATTTGTTTCTTCAAGGAACTCTGAAATTGGCCCAGAAGCAATGCCTATATCAGTCTCAAACTGGGGAATCCCATATCCCAAGGAAAGTGTAGAGTCAGACTCCATACCTAGGTATGGCATGGGCTTGGAGCTTCAGGGGTGTAGGAAATTGTTCTTTGCTTACCCAGATTCTAGGGCAGAGACAAATCTCACTGCTACATGCCTGGGTTGAGACATGTACTTTGGTTCCTTTACACTGAGACTGTAGCACTTTAGGGCTCCAGCTTCATGAAAAGGTCTCAGCTGCAGCTGCCCTTCTTGTTCAGTCCCAGGGCCTCACATCCTGTCCTTGTGTGGAGGTAGCAGGACCTATTTCTCAGTCTGATGTCAGTTCTTCCGCACCTCCTTTCCCAGGACCACTGCAGTGTATGTACTGTTTTTTACATTCTCAGCCTTTCTGACCCCTCTTCATTTCTGTATTCATGGAAGTCCTCTTTATATCTGATGAGCTCAGCAGGGCTTTCAAAAAAAATTGTCATCTTTTAAAACTTTTGATCTAGCATTTCTACGTACTTGTGGTTGAAGTCATTCTACTTCACCTCAGTTGCCCATATTGACAGGACTAATTTATTTTCTATATAAAAAGACAACATATCGTATGTACTATAGGTTCCTAATGAAAAGCTGTATTTATATAGAGGGTTGAGATATATTTATATAGTGTTTGAAACTACTAGTAACTTAAGTGAAAAAGTGAAGAACCTGCCTGCCAATGCAGGAGACACAAGAGATACAAGTTTGATCCCTGGGTTGGGAAGATCCCTTGGAGTAGGAAATGGCAACCCACTCCAGTATTCTTGTCTGGAAAATCACATGCACAGGGGAGCCTGGTGGGCTACAGTCCATAGTTTTGTTACAGAGTCAAACAAAACTGAAGCGACTTATAGCACAGCATATTGCAGTGTTTGATACCAAAGACCGAAAGCCTTTTTTTGTTAATGCTTTCTCTTTTAAAATTTTAAAAAACTTACTTTAAAAACATTCTGCATTCTTTGGATATATTTAAACTATCAGATTAGCATAATGGGAGTATCACCTTAAAATAAGAAAAAAACAGTTGAAATAAATTTCTGTTTATTTGTTCATGCTTTGTGAAAGAAAAGAAAGTGAAAGTTGCTCAGTCGTGTCCGACTGTTTGCAACTCCATGGACTGAATTCTCCAAGCTAGAATACTGGAGTGGGTAGCCTTTCCTTCTCCAGGGAATCTTCCCACCCCAGGGATTGAACCCAGGTCTCCTGAATTGCAGGCAGATTCTTTACCACCTCAGCCACTCACGTTTTGCAGCCAGATACTATTCATGCAACGTGTAGAGAGGTAAGTAAACTGCTTCGTGCAAAAAATGCATCACATAAGAACCAACAACTGTGTTTCCAGAAGATTCCTCAGAGAAACAGATTCTAAAAGTTGCAAGTGATGTCTTCAGAAAAAAGAAGGTCACAGAAGTGTGAGGGACAAAGACAAAAATCAGTGGAAGCTCTGTATTAAATTGGTACAGTGAGTCAGGACCAATCAGAGTATCCTTGGGGATTACTATGGATAGTTCTTGTCTTCAGGCCACCAACATTCATTTTAACTACATCAATTTCCATTGTGGAAACCATTCTCTCTGAGTCTGTGAATCTCTTTGGACCTGCAATTTAAGGTACTTGGCTTCCTCTGGACAACTGTCCTGAATTGGTTTAATCACATCTTTTATCTTGAAACTTTGAAGCTTGAGGTAAGTGAATAAGGTCAGAAAAATAATCAGCAGTGGTTTTTTTTTTTTTTTTATCAGTGCCTGCTATCTGGATTCTAGGACATGACCTCTGTTTTTTCGAGATCTGTTTCCAACTTTCTCTTCTATCTGGTGATTTGCACATGGTTCTTATGAGAATTTCATTTTCAGCTTAAGCTAGCCAGAATCACTCTCTGTTGCTGGACACCAAAAAACCTCTGGGATGCTTTATTCTATACATAAAATATATTTCAGTATGAAATTAAAACCAGTATGATAAGTTAAACTCCATTTAAAAACTCATAATTTAAGTGAAACTAATGGTGAAATACTGGGAACGATTGAAAGCAAGAGGAGAAGGGGATGACAGAGGATGAGATGGTTGGATGGCATCACCAACTCAATGGCCACGAGCTTGAGTAAACTCTGGGAGTTGGTGATGGACAGGGAGGCCTGCCATGCTGCAGTCCACGGGGGTCACAAAGAGTCAGACACAACTGAGCGACTGAACTGAATGGTGAAATGAATGTAAAACAATTGCCTCTTTAATATATTACTTTTGGAAATCAGTTATTTTTTTCATTTTGAGTTTTCTTCAAGTAAATTTACCTGTACTGTGCTTTTAATAATTATAGTTGATTGTATCTTGGCAGGCATAAATTGAATTGGAATCTAAATCTGTAAAGTAAGTTATGGTGCATGAATGAGGATTCACTGTATTTATAAACAGAGATACTCTTATTATTAAGCTTGTTCAAACAATGCTCAATGGATGCTGTGTACAGGGCGGCCAAGAATCTCTTGTGGTCCCATATTTGCAGAATAGAAGAGTGGATTTTGTTCAAGTTCCCCTTTTTTGAGTTGTTACAATTAAGAAAGGGTTCTCAGTGTTTTATCGTTTTGAAATTGCCATGTGTAATAGGAACTAGTGAATCACTTTGTCATTATGAAAACCAAAGTAAAATTAGAATGTTATTTTGCAAAAGCACATTGGCAGTTGTTCTGTTCAGAGTTGTGTAAGTTGCCCTATGTGTGGCTGTTCCATGAACCTTTAAATATACATACACCCAGATTTCAGGCCCCTGTGGCTTGGACCAGAGTGTTCTTCCTGTGTGAAGTGTCCCCTTCACTGTTTCTTTGCCTACTGAAGTCCTACTCATCTTCCAGGGCCAACCCAAACATTACCTTCCTTGGAACCTTTCTTAATTCTGCCCAGCAGAGTTAGTCACTCTGTTGTTTGGACTTGGTAATCCTTTTTCATTCAGTTGGAGAGCCTACCTCCTCAACTAATAGACTCTGGGCAACATGGGAATTGGGGAGGCACTGACCCAAAGCTCTCTGAGGAGTAACTGGTCAGTATCTGTAATCAAATTAGTTTAACTTCTTAGGAACAGAGTTCTCTGCTTCTTCTTTTATACAAATAATCCCTTCAATGTATTTTTCAGAATATTGAGTATATGGTGTACTGCCAAAGGACCACCATCATATGCAGAAGGATTTTAAAAGTGTGCATTGTAGAAACTAACCTTGCCCTTTCACCTTGCTCTTTGTTTGTTTTCATTTAAATGGTACCCAGTGCTTCACACATCGAATACTCTAAATTAAGGGAGATCTAGCAGTCTTCTTCAGGATCTGTTGTAACTTGGAATTAACCATGCCCATATTCATCTTTTGGTGATGGAAGTTGAATAGTGGCCTTCATAGGTCGCTATGTTTCACATGGGTAGTTTAGGAGCTCAACATGGCCTGAATGTCTTTCAGCACTACACTGGCCATTCCCTGATTTGGACCTTTTGTTTCCTGCACAGGCTCTTTCTATTTCTGCTTTCTGTGATCAAAATATTCTACCCTTCATTCTTCGCCTGGCTGATTCCTATTCATCCTTTAAGACTCTACTGAAACTCTATTATTGGTTTTCAAACAAAATTTTCTGAGTGCCTATTGTTTGCCAATGATACAAGACAGATAAGAATGTAAAATTCTAGTAAGGCACACATAGCTGCTTACTAAATCACTTCAGTCGTGTCCGACTCTGTGCAACACCATAGATGACAGCCCACCAGGCTCCTCTGTCCCCAGGATTCTCCAGGCAAGAACACTGGAGTGGATTGCCATTTCCTTCTCCAATGCATGAAAAAGAAAAGTGAAAGTGAAGTCGCTCAGTCATGTTTAACTCTTCACGACCCCATGGACTGTAGCCTACCAGGCTGCTCTGTCCATGGGATTTTCCAGGCAAGCATACTGGAGTGGGTTACCATTTCCTTCTCCAAGACACACATAGTAACAAGTACAAATAAGTGAAAAATAATTGTGACAACTAATTTGAAAGAAGGCTTCCCTGGTGGCTCAGATGGTAAAGAATCTGCCTGCAATGCAGGAGACCCAGGTTCAATCCCTGTGTTGGAAAGTTCTCCTGGAGAAGGATATGGCAATCACTCCAGTATTCTTGCCTAGAGAATTCCATGGACAGAGGAGCCTGGTGGGCTACAGTCCATGGGGTCACAAAGAGTCGGACACGACTGAGCAACTACACTTTGAAAGACATGTATAGTATATTGAAGTTAATTAGGAACAGGGTTGCTTTATGTTGGTGTATGCAGAGGCCTTTCAGAGGAGGTGATATTTGAGTTTAGTCCCCAAAGGGAAGCCTTCAGTTACCTCTCCCAACTAGATTCAATCCCCCTTCTTAGTGTTGCTGTTACATCTAATGCATATCTTTAGCACTTATCACATTATTAAGCTATGTTTATGTATTGCCATGGTGCACTGGAAAACATTTAACAAAAAGCCCAGATTTCTAGTATTTGCCAGTTTCTATAATGTAAGGACTCTCATCATGGCTGATTTCACGCTACTAAAGTTGACGTCACTGAGGTTGGATTAGGAAGCCACTCAAAGAATTAGCTCTTGGGAGCCAGTATGAGCTGGTCTGAACTGGCTTCAGCATAACACAGTGGCTGTCTCACCCACTAGGCTGGTTACTATTCAGGGCAGTAATAAACTGATATTGAATCAATGAATTCTCCCATATACCTATACTTATGACAGACTTCATTTTCTTGGGCTCCAAAATCACTGCTGATGGTGACTTCAGCCATGAAATTCAAAGATGCTTGCTCCTTGGAAACAAAGCTATGACAAACCTAGACAGCATATTAAAAAGCAGAAACATGACTTTGCTAATGAAGATCTGTCTAGTCAAAGCTATGGTTTTTTCAGTATTCATGTATGGATGTGAAAGTTGGAGCATAAAGAAGGCTGAGTGCCAAATAATTGATACTTTTGAACAGTGGTGTTGGAGAAGATTCTTGAGAGTCCCTGGGACAGCAAGGAGATCAAACCAGTCAATCCTAAAGGAAATCAACCATGACTACTTATTGAAAGGACTGATGCTGAAGTTCCAATACTTTGGCCACCTGATGCGAAGAGCCAACACATTAGAAAAGACCCTGATGTTGGGAAAGATTGAAGGCAGGAGAAGGGGACAACAGAGGATAAGATGGTTGGATGACATCACTGACTCAGTGGACATGAGTTTGAGCAAGCTCCAGGAGTTGGTGAAGGATGTGGAAGCCTGATATGCTGTTGTCCATGGGGTCACAAAGAATCAGACATGGCTGAGTAGCTGAACAACAACAAGCTATACTTACTTAACACAAATCCATTGATTTTGGTGTTATTATCAACTATGGATACCAAAGGTGACATAAATGAGCATAAGAATTATGTAGCAAGGTGTGTGTATTTATTGAAATTTATTTTGAAATAATTTATACAGTCACCAACATTCTATGCAATACTGATTATTACAAATCAAAAGTTTTGAGTGAATTAGGAAAGAAAAAAGAAAGCTATATATTTAAATATACCACATATATCAATATTACAGCCAGTACTATGTTGGAAAAGAAAAATCCAGACAGGCTATGCATGCTATTAAGACAAAGAAGAAATAGAAGGCTATGTTTCAGACATGGTGATGTGCAAAAAGACTGGCTTTAACCTAGTGATTATTGTCTCCCACCTTTTAGCGGGAGACATGACTTTATTCTCTGGGCAAACCTTAAATAAATTTGCTTTATGTAGAACCTAGAACAGAGCTTTATACATGAAACAGTGAAAACATCTGTTTTTTATGTTTTTATTTTATGTTAGAATATAGTAGATACCATGAGAGATGTGGTTTCCATCTCTGGGTCAAGAAAATCCCCTGGAGGAGGAAATAACAACCCACTCCAATATTCTTGCCTAGAAAATTCCATGGATAGAGGAGCCTGGTGCGCTATAGTCCATGGGGTTGCAAAGAGTCAGATACAACTGAGCAACTGAGCACACAGTTTCAGGTGTATAGCAAAGTATAGCACTTATACATATACATGTATCTATTCTTTGTCAAATAATTTTCCCATTCAGTTTATTACAGAATATTGAACAGAGTTCCCTCTGCTATACAATAAGCCCTTGTTGGTTATCTATTTTAAATACAGCAGTGTATACACGTCAATCCCAAACTGACAATCTATCCTTCCCCACCACCCTTCCCCCTGGTAACCATAAGTTTGTTCTCTAAGTCTGTGAGTCTGTGAGGAAAACATAGGCAGAATACTCTTTGACATAAATTGCAGCAATATTTTTTTAGATCTGTCTCCTAGAGTAATGGGAATAAAAACAAAAATAAACAAATGGGATCTAATTAATTCAAAAGCTTTTGCACAGCAAAGGAAACCATAGACAAATGAAAAGACAGCCACAGAATGGGAGAAAATACTAGTGAATTGTATTATTCTTCATCTCGATGGTTATTTCCATAGACTTTGACACTGAAAAATGATAGAAAAACAAACAAAAAATGTATCTAAGTATGATTCATCATTTTTAAAACCAGAGGGATTTCAAGATGATTTCCTGGACTAATATAAACACATCATAATGTTCTCTGAGTATTTGATAGGTGCTGAATTACCCCTTCTGCCCATCCACAGTTTAAATGGCTTTCATCACGCACCCCTTGTTAACTGAAGTTTTATATGTAATGGTGGTAGAAGATTAAATATAGCTTCAGTCTTTTCACTGTTTCTACTATACAGAAGTGAACTTTAATTACTCTCCATTTGAATTTGGGCCAGTCTTAGGGACTTACTTGATCAACAGAATGAAGTAGAAGTAACTTTGGGGTTATTGAGTTTTAAGCCACCTTTTTCACCCTCCTCTTTCACCTTCATCAAGAGGCTCTTCAGTTCCTCTTTGCTTTCTGCCATAAGAGTGGGGTCATCTGCGTATCAGAGGTTATTGATATTTCTCCCGGCAATCTTGGTTCCAGTTTGTGCTTTATCCAGTCCAGCATTTCGTATAATGTACTCTGCATCTAAGTTAAATAAGCAGAGTGACAATATACAGCCTTGATGTACTCCTTTCCCAATTTGGAACCACTGGGAAGTTGCTCTGTTGTTCCAGCTCTAACTGTTGCTTTTTGACCTGCATACAGATTTCTCAGGAGGCAGGTCAGGTGGTCTGGCATTCCCATCCCTTGAAGAATTTTCCATAGTTTGTGGTAATCCACACAGTCAAAGGCTTTGGCGTAGTCAATAAAGCAGACACAGTCAAAGGCTTTGGCGTAGTCAATAAAGCAGAAGTAGATGTTTTTCTGAAACTCTCTTGCTTTTTCGATGATCCAGCAGATGTTGGCAATTTGATCTCTGGTTCCTCTGTCTTTTCTTAATTCAGCTTGAACATCTATCTGGAAGTTCACGGTTCATGTTGTTGCAGCCTCACTTAGAGAATTTTGAGCATTATTTTGCTAGCACATGAGATGAGTGCAGTTGTATGGTAGTTTGAACATTCTTTGGCATTGCCTTTCTTTAGGATTGAAATGAAAACTGACTTTTTCCAGTCCTGTGGCCACTGCTGAGTTTTTCTCATTTGCTGGCATACTGCATGCAGCACTTTAACAGCATCATCTTCTAGGATTTGAAATAGCTCAGCTGCAATTCCATCACCTCCACTAGCTTTGTTTGTAGTGATTCTTCCTAAGACCCTAATCTGGAACCACTGTCAAAATCACTTGAAAACAAAAGAATCACCTAGATGGGCACTGCCCAACTGCCTGACCCACAGAATTATGATGTGCAAAAAAAGTGTTTTGTTACACATGAATAGAAACTAGAACAGAGACCTTCCTTCCTTCCCATGGTAGGCTGAAAAATGGCCCTAAAGATGTTCATATCGTAATGTCATGAACCTATAAATGTATTACCTAGTGACTCAGATGGTAAAGAGTTTGCCTGCAATGCAGAAGAACTGGGTTCGATCCCTGGAAAAGGGATCAGGAAGAGACCCTGGAGAAGGGAATGGATACCCATTCCAGTATTCTTGCCTGGGGAATTCCATGACTAGAGGAGCTTTGTGGGTGATAGTCTATGGGGTCACAAAGAGTCAGACACGACTGAGTGACTAACACTTTCACTTTCAATATGGTAAAACTGATTTTGCAGATGTGATTCAATGAAAGGTTTTGAAATGAGATTATCCTGGATTATCAGGTGTGTGTACTATAACCACAGGGTTTTTTTAGAAGAAGCAGGCAGAAGAGTCAAAAGATAGACTGAAGCAGTTATTGGAGTGGAAGAAAGATGCTGCTGGCTTTAAAGATGGAGGAAGGGGCCCTGAGCCAAAGAATATGAACAGTCTCTAGAAGCTCAAAAAGGTAAGTAGGTAGATAATCCTTTGAGCCTCCAAAAGAAATACAGCCTTGCAGACAGACCCACTTTAGACTTCTGACCTCCAGGTCTATAAGATAATGCATTTATGTTTTAAGCCACCAAATTTATAATTATTTCCCACCANAAAAAGGTAAGTAGGTAGATAATCCTTTGAGCCTCCAAAAGAAATACAGCCTTGCAGACAGACCCACTTTAGACTTCTGACCTCCAGGTCTATAAGATAATGCATTTATGTTTTAAGCCACCAAATTTATAATTATTTCCCACCACTATAATAGGATACTGATACACATCCTTGCTTTCTTCTTTTTTACCTTAATTTTTTTTTTTCTCTGTAGGTAGTATACTGTAGTGACTAAATTAATAAACTCTGAAGACAAATGTCTGAGTTCAAATCCTAGTTTCCTCTGCTGTGTTCTACTCAACTTCTTTAGGCCTCTGTTAAATCTGGTGTAAATGAGAACAATTGTAGTATTTATCTTAAACAGTTGTAAGTTAATATATGCTATATGCTTCAAACAATGCTTCTACTAGACACATGTTAGCTATTATCATTAGTTTGTATCTTCATCCGTGCCAGATTTAATAATTAAAGAATAATTTATAATTAGAGATTAACACTTCTCTTTTATTAGTTAGTAGCACTTCATGGAGATTACCATATGGCTTCATTCATAGTGTATTTTCTTTTGCAATTGTTTGCTTCAGGTTTTTCTGTATTAACATGTGTTGATTTTAGAAAAAAATTTGAAAAGCTTTTCAAAATGTAAAGAGAAAGGAAGAAGTGTTGATAATACTAGCACTCTTCTGGAATCCACTACTGATGATATTTTGACATGCAATTTGCTCTCAGTATCCATGGCCCACTGTACTGTACAATTTTATACAAGAGACCTAAACATGTGAACTTTGGTATCAGTGGGGAGTCAGTAGGTAGGTGGCAGGGTATGGGGGAGAAGAGTGTGGAACCAAACCCCCACAGACATCAAGGGATGGATGTATTTCTTTCTAGATTATTCTATATTTAAAGAAATGGTTGAGGGTAATATTGTATATATAGCTTCACATCCTGTTTTTTTTTCACTTAAGTTTATATCATAAACTTTTCCCAAGAAACACCATAATGTAGCAATAACTATTGCTAGATATTCAGCATGCAAAAGTTTTGTTATCTTAAGAAACAATGAAATGGATAGTTTTGTGCACAAATGTTTTTTTTTTTTAAACTGGGTAAAATATACATAGCATAAATTTACCATTGTAACCATTTTAAAGCATGCAGTTCAGTATATTCACAATGTTGTACAACAATTGCTACTAGCGAGTTCCAGAGCTGGGCACAGATCTTTGTCTGAATATAAGATTGTTTCTTCACAATGGATTCATAGAGAGTAAAGCCTTACATTAAAGGAAAAATATTTTAAAGGACATCCAGATAGTCTGTAGTCATTAACTTTCTAGTGTACAAGAATGTCAGTCTTATTGTATCCTCATTTGCACTGAGTATCATTCAAAACATCTTTGCTAAAAAAAACAAAAAAACAACTTTGCTAATTTGATGGTTACAAAATAAGATTTCATTCTTAGTTTATTTACATTGTTTCATTATTATGAGACCAAACATTTTCTAATATGTTAATTAACTATTAATGTTCTATCTTGCAAAGTATCTGTTTGTTTTTAAATCCATTTAGCTGTTAGGGTGTTTGCATTTTTATTTTGTGATGAAATGAGTTCAGATTTAATTCAGTACAACTGACTACATTTCTGTTTGGTTTTCATGCTTCTTTTTTAGGTAACATGGAAGATAGAGAAGATTTCTCAATCTAAAAACAAACAAGCCACAGGCAATTTTGGTTGTAGGGGGAAGCTAAGGTTGGAGAAAGGAGAAGTAAAGAGAAAGAGAGAACACAAGTTTTCACACTCAATTTTGCAGGAGCCCAGGGAGCTCTGTGGAAGTGCTCCAGGGGCTGCCATGGGCCAGGAGGAGATGAAGTTACAGTTTTGACCCTCTGTCCTCTTGTCCTGCTTCAACTAGAGGGTCCCACTCTTCTCTGCCTTATATCTTAGTTTCTCTGCAGGATTTCATTGGAGGAAAGGATCACTTGGCTAATAACTTTTTAAATATTTATTTTTACTTATTTGTTAGCACAGAGTCCTAACCACTAAACTACCAGTTGTTGTTGTTGTTGAGTTGCTAAGTTGTGTCTGACTCTTTGCAACCCCATGGACTGCAACACGCCAGGCCTCCCTGTCCTCCACTATCTCCTTGAGTTTGTTCAAGTTCATGCCCGTTAAGTCGATGATGCTATCTAACTATCTCATCCTCTCATCTTAACCACCAAGTAAACACTGGCTAGTAAATATTTGAAAATAACAAATGTGGGCTAATGTTTTTTTTTAACATTTGTCTATATAAGTATCTGGGAAGCTTGCTAAAAATGTAGATTCCTAGACCCTTATCCAGAAGACTCTGCAGGTGGAGCCAGGGAATCCACATTTCATCTGCTGCCAGATTATCTCCTAGATACACACTTAGGGAAACACTGCTCTGTCCTGTTTCCCATTGTGTGGAATTTACAAGATGATTCTAAATGGTGTCCAGGATGATCTTGATTAAAATAGATGTGATATTAAATAGAATGGAATCACATAAGATGAGAACTTCTCCTTTGCACTCTTGTTCAAGCCTTCTGAATGGACCAAGGGAAAGTTTTACGTTGGTACTAGTGTGTCTTTAGCACCTTTCCAACATATATTAACCCCTCCTTTTAATGAATAGGCCTTGAGTTCAGTGCTTTTAGCAGATAATAGAATCTAATTAAATCATGATGATACTATTTCAATTTTATTAGGTTTATTTGTATGCTTCCCTTTTAATTAGGAAAAATTGTATCAAAATTTAAATGATGGTAGGATTGTAGATAGGACTCCAGAGGTGGCTCAGTGGTAAAAATTCCACCTGCCTATGGAGATGTGGGTTCGATCCCTGGGTCAGGAAGTCCCCTGGAGGAGGAACTGGCAGCCCACCAGTATTCTTGCCTGAAGAATCCCATTGACAGAGGAGCCTAGCAGGCTACAGTCCATGGGGTCACACAGAGTCAGACGGGATGGAGAAATCAAGCACACATGCATAATCGTAAGATACCAAAAAATGATAGTAGAGGGGTTACAGGTAAAAATAGTAAAGGCTAAAGTCAAATGAATCAAATCTATGAATCACTGCTATGGAACATGAGCTTCTGTCCAGAAAGGGCAGATTTTAATCCCAAGTTAGGGGTGATGGAGGAGGCTAAGAAGCTTTGGGAACTACTATGTTCTTTTTTCTTTTTTTTTCAAGCAAGGCTTTATTATGGGCCTTGCTGCAGCTGGGGGGGAGCAACAAACAGGTTCCCTTGATTGCTCCCTGAGGCGGGGTGCAAGCTGGTTCCTTAAATGGGGTGAGGGTAGAGGCGTGCCCAGGGGTCACTGGAGGGGTGGCTTAGGTGGTTTGCCCACCTCTTAAGTGCAGGAGGGCATGCACAGTACCATGCTTTTACTTCAGGCTCTTCAGAAGAGGCTCTGGGGTTAGTACTAGGCTCTTGGTTGAGGGATGGGGGGGAAATGACTTCACAATTCACCTTGTGGCTTTCACTGTCAGGTACCCTAATAGGGGTGATGGCCTTTGCTGTTTATTCTTGCAGATGATTCAGGGTAAGCAGAACAACTCATGTCTATCTTGCGTGACACATACGTGATCCTTTGCAGGACTAAGGAGAACTAGGAATTGCCAGCTGGCAACCCAGTATTTGGCAGAAGGTTAAAGATGCTGCCTTGAGTAGTTACAGACAATTTCCCTCAGTCTCTTCTCTAATGCTTTGGAATGAAAAAAACATTGCTGACTCACCATGCCGTGTAAGGCATGAGGAGGATTCTGAGAGGGTTTTGTAATGTGTTTCCTTTTAAAGCATGATAGAGATTGAGCTATTATCCTTTAAGAATGTTTCAGTTAAAAAAAAAAAAAAAAACTCATTCAAATGTTTTGGATTTGAAAAAGCTGATTTTAAACCAATAGACATGGTGTTTCTCTGACTGAGAATTTAATATCCTTATAAGAGATGTTAACGTCACGAGCAGCTCCCTTGTAAAACAATCATTTATCTTACTAGCTGTAGTTTGCCCTATTGTCTTATTTGCCGAACAGATGTTGGGCTTTAAAATGTTGAATACTTTTCTTTAGTAAAAACATTGTAAATGAAGGCTATCTGCTACCACATCTAATAAAGGAAATAGTCTGTTTCTTAAGGAATTATATGTCTAGGTAAGAACTGTAAAGGAAAAAAACTATTCAGTTCAGTTCAGCTTCTCAGTCGTGTCTGACTCTTTGCGACCCCACGAACCTCAGCACGCCAGGTTTCCCTGTTCATCACCAATTCCCAGAGTTTACCCAAACTCATGTCCATTGAGTCAGTGATGCCATCCAACCATCTCATCCTCTGTCGTCCCTTTCTCGTCCTGCCCGCAATCTTTCAGTTCTATAATAATTGTATCCACTGTAACTAGGGTTTGAAATAAAGCAACAGAAATATATCTGTCTTGCAAACTCGGTCTCAGTGTCTTCCTTTGTAGATGGTTCTCTTTGAATTTGGACACCTCCTGGAACACTGGGGATATTGGAGACCTTGGGTTAAGCATTGTTTTTGCAAAGAAAATTATTCATTGTTTGAGTTTTCCTAAACTCCATTCTCACTTTTAATCCTTGAGAGTAATGTGTCCAGAAGATGACAGCTTCTGTTTTCCTCCAGTGTTTCCTGGGTGCTGCATCCATATATCAGCAGTGGTGATTCTCCATCCTGCTTTGAGGGAGCTTGGTATCCAAGGATAGGTGAGGGAACAATCTCAGTCTCCAGAGGTCTCATCTTCAGGATATAGGGTGGTAGAAGCAGACAGAATCTTTTAATTTACTCAGCTGTTGTTCAGTTTCTCAGTCTTGTCCAACTCTTTGAGACCCCTTGGAGTGCAGCACACCAGGCTTTCCTATCCTTCACTGTCTCCTGGAGTTTGTTCAAACTCATATCCATTGACTGTGATAATCAAAAGCAATTATCATGTAACTTTCTGCTGTGGCTCTGTGCTGGCAACGGAAATGGAGGGTCTTTCTAATGAAGGAGTGTCTCTGCTGCATTCACACTGGTGTCGACATGGTGGAAAACCCGTCTTCATATCATGGCAAAAATGCAAACACTTCACAAAACCAAATTTGTGGGTGGAATAAAAGGTAGCCTTAAATGTTATTGACTTCTTTGGTTTTCCATCTGAGGGGCTTGAAAACTTTCAGAAATAGGGATCCAATGGCATTTGATAATGGTGAGTGGAGGCAAAAGACTGGTTGCATTTGGGGGTGTGGTACCAGAATTATTACAAAATCCTTCCAGCTACTGTTCCAGAGACATCACCTCAAACCCCCCTCTGTAGTTCTATTTCAATCTCACTCCTAACGGTGACTCTGGGTCGATGAATGGAAACTGATGGATCCATTAGGCATTTTTCACTGAACTTGTCAAAGTACAATTTCTTTGTCCTCAAGGGTATGAACACAGCTTTGGTTCTCCTTCCTACACTCACTCCTTTGCTGCCCCTGCTCCTCCCATTAGAACATAGAAGATTACTTAGCAGGTGAAAGCATTGCACACTGCTTGGTTTTTAACAGGAGAAAGCCTCCTGTCAAAGATAAATCCTGCTTTGAGTGTAGGTGGTTGTAAGTCTGAAGTGAAATGTCAGTCTGGCATTTCAGCACTTTCAGTAGGATTCCCCCAGAGCCAAATAAATCATACAACGAGGCTATAAGACACTGGGTTTGGCTTAAAATATGATCTCAGTGGATGATTCTGTTTTACCACGCTGGAGACCAAGTTCATTCTGAAGCAGCCAGTCAAGATGAAAGTTTGATTCAGGAGATTAAAGATTGAGAGAATCGGAAATCATTAGGAAGAAGAGCCCAGTCCCCAGCCAGTCTTTGCCTAGAAGCAAGATACAACTAAGCACTGGATCTATTCTCTCCATAACCTAGGTCATCAACAAACAACGAGTCTATGAGAAATCCAGTTTGTGTAAATGGTGGTCATGGGCCTGGTATGCCCGTGTCGTGTGCCAGAATGCCTGCTATCTCCACGGCTCAAGAATCCCTCCTGTGCCTGTGCTGCGATGTGCATCAGTCAGTTCCAGCCTTCCTTCAGTTATGTCTGACAGTGTGTGATCTTCATGGTCCCTGGAGAACAGGGCGCATCATGGAGGGAACAATCTACTCAGACTGTCACTTTAAAGAAGAGACGCTGTTGCAAAAGAAGAGCTGTGAAAAACCATGGATGGTGATCGATTGGCTGGGTTTGAACTCAGACCCTGGGATGTGGGCACCTGGCCACTTTTCACTTATCCTCCAGCTTTGATCAACTCTTTCCTGTGATTGTGCAACCAGGAAAAAAATTCTCTTGGTTGGTGCTTGGGGAAAATGGCTGCCTTTTAGAACTTGATTCTGTTTTTCTCTTTGCTATTTGCCTGATCTTTCCCCTTGGGCCACATTTTGCTCCATTCTTCTGAGCTCCTTATGTCTTTGATTCCCTTTGGAGTTAAGAAAACCATCAATCCTTCCAAACCTGCTCCTTATACTCTATCAACTGACAATACATTAAGTTTAAAGGAAAGTCTTAGACAATCCTTCAGGGTTTTCATATGGAACAGCATTTTGATCAGTGTATCAAATGTAATTTTGGAAAACCCTACAAACTCCACCAGTTTCCAAGCAAAGGGGGTAAAAATGCTTTGCATTCTATTCCTAGGGCTTCTTAAAAATTTAATATGAAAAACACTTTTACTTGCTGGCCAGCCAAAAACTCCAGCTGATTTTAGCTGCTGTTGTTTGATGTGTACAAAAACCAACAAACAAAAAGATTTTTTTCCAAAGAATTTTGTTGTCGGTAATGCTATGCAGCTTGGCATAACACACTTGACAATATCAAAAGAGATGATATCATATCAATGTAACCGGGAGCAGAACGCAGTTCCGTTTCATGATTTGGCCAGAAAAAGCAAATTACATTGAGTGACCTAAGGCAACCTGACTTCATTAGACCCCTGGTCCTTATACACATTACAATTTTGCCCCAGTTAAGAGATTATGAAATGAAGGTTACCAGGGCTTTCAGAAAGGAGACTCTATCATTTTCAATGACATCTGATTTATGAACTGTTTAAACTATTTCCCAAAGTCTCCCTTCTCAGCCTCTAGCCTGGCTGATAAACACTGCACAAAAATTCTGCTGGTTTGCAAAATCTGACTCTTTCGCGTCTGAAGTCCGCTTTTGAACCCCAGGAGGAAGGAACATTGAAGTCTCCNCTATTCTCTCCATAACCTAGGTCATCAACAAACAACGAGTCTATGAGAAATCCAGTTTGTGTAAATGGTGGTCATGGGCCTGGTATGCCCGTGTCATGTGCCAGAATGCCTGCTATCTCCACGGCTCAAGAATCCCTCCTGTGCCTGTGCTGTGATGTGTATCAGTCAGTTCCAGCCTTCCTTCAGTTATGTCTGACAGTGTGTGATCTTCATGGTCCCTGGAGAACAGGGCGCATCATGGAGGGAACAATCTACTCAGACTGTCACTTTAAAGAAGAGACGCTGTTGCAAAAGAAGAGCTGTGAAAAACCATGGATGGTGATCGATTGGCTGGGTTTGAACTCAGACCCTGGGATGTGGGCACCTGGCCACTTTTCACTTATCCTCCAGCTTTGATCAACTCTTTCCTGTGATTGTGCAACCAGGAAAAACAATTCTCTTGGTTGGTGCTTGGGGAAAATGGCTGCCTTTTAGAACTTGATTCTGTTTTTCTCTTTGCTATTTGCCTGATCTTTCCCCTTGGGCCACATTTTGCTCCATTCTTCTGAGCTCCTTATGTCTTTGATTCCCTTTGGAGTTAAGAAAACCATCAATCCTTCCAAACCTGCTCCTTATACTCTATCAACTGACAATACATTAAGTTTAAAGGAAAGTCTTAGGCAACCCTTCAGGGTTTTCATATGGAACAGCATTTTGATCAGTGTAT
The DNA here is from genome assembly GCA_006410875.1 of Neotragus pygmaeus. Lineage (NCBI taxonomy): Eukaryota > Metazoa > Chordata > Mammalia > Artiodactyla > Bovidae > Neotragus > Neotragus pygmaeus. The sequence continues at coordinate 178,207 of SJYV01004693.1, forward strand.
CAAATGTAATTTTGGAAAACCCTACAAACTCCACCAGTTTCCAAGCAAAGGGGGTAAAAATGCTTTGCATTCTATTCCTAGGGCTTCTTAAAAATTTAATATGAAAAACACTTTTACTTGCTGGCCAGCCAAAAACTCCAGCTGATTTTAGCTGCTGTTGTTTGATGTGTACAAAAACCAACAAACAAAAAGATTTTTTTCCAAAGAATTTTGTTGTCGGTAATGCTATGCAGCTTGGCATAACACACTTGACAATATCAAAAGAGATGATATCATATCAATGTAACCGGGAGCAGAACGCAGTTCCGTTTCATGATTTGGCCAGAAAAAGCAAATTACATTGAGTGACCTAAGGCAACCTGACTTCATTAGACCCCTGGTCCTTATACACATTACAATTTTGCCCCAGTTAAGAGATTATGAAATGAAGGTTACCAGGGCTTTCAGAAAGGAGACTCTATCATTTTCAATGACATCTGATTTATGAACTGTTTAAACTATTTCCCAAAGTCTCCCTTCTCAGCCTCTAGCCTGGCTGATAAACACTGCACAAAAATTCTGCTGGTTTGCAAAATCTGACTCTTTCGCGTCTGAAGTCCGCTTTTGGACCCCAGGAGGAAGGAACATTGAAGTCTCCAAAGAGCTGCCAGTGACAAATGTCTACTGCGTTTCCTGATGGGGAACAAAAAAAGAGAGAGAGGCCAGAAAGAGAAAACACACATTCTGTAGAATCCTCATTTCTTCAGCTCCTTTGGAGCCAAATGCTGACTTCTCAGAATTTTAGACCCCCACCCCCACGCCCTCAACCATTCCCCCTCTCATGTTGTGGTCTGTTCTCCAGAAATAGATCTTTCTTTGGTTTCAGACTAGATGAAATTGTCGAAAACAAACTGTGCAAACTCCCAGGCTAACAAATTTCTCACAGCCAGGAAGGGAGTGGAGCAGAGGGTCTGGTTTACCCTCCCCCTCAACATCCCCAACCCCACAACCTTCTTTTCAAAAGCAAATTCTTTTAGAAGTATACAGAGAACATAACTCAGCAGTATCTTTCAAAATAATAATGACGCCAAACTTTGCAGAAAGAGGAAACTGCTCCATTGTTCCAAAGACCCCGAGTGATGTAGATAAATATCTCATAAAAAAGAAATAAGTACAAAGACTTTGTTTTTAAAGAACTGGTCCATCTGTCTGTCTAGACTTATAGAAAGGCGTAAGCCTGATTTTCAATGGACCAAGTGTTTTTCCAATGCAACCCTAACTGCACTAAAACTGAAAAAAATCCCAGTTTTAGAATGGATTTGGCTACTCTAGGCTGGTTCTTTTCCCATTCATCTTGTGTAAAACTTGATTAACATCATATTAGCAAGGGGTTTAAATGGGTTTTTTTGTTTATTTGTTTGTGTATTTTGTTTGTTTTTCACAAGGACGGTTCTTCTACATGAGCCAGTCAAGGAGACAATTTCTCAGGCTCTGCTGATAAAGGACTTTGGTTTCTGTTTTTAACATTTTTAATTATCTTTTCATTTAAGGCTCATTTTATTTCAACTATAGTTTATATATGCCTTCACATTGCCACAGTTCCTTGGTGGCTCAGATGGTAAAGCATCTGTCTGCAATGCAGGAGACCTGGGTTTGATCCCTAGGTTGGGAAGGTCCCCTGGAGAAGGAAATAGCAGCCCACTCCAGTATTCTTGCCTGGAAAATCCCAGAGACAGCGGAGCCTGGTAGGCTACTGTCCATGGAGTTGCAAAAGTCGGACACGACTGAGCCACTTCACTTCACATTGTATATCATTTTGATGTGTTGCACTATAAGCATATCCCTAGAGACTAGGTTGTCGTCGTTGTTGTTTTTTTTTTAATAAAGGAAGAGACCACAAAATCTCTCTCACATATTACGAGATAGTCCACATCCCTCCCATAGTTCTCATGTCTGGAAAGAATACATTAATATCTGAGTTTAGGCAAAGCGCTAGCCTTGAAGTCAGAAAATAATTGCTTTCAAAAGTTACCATTTATTTGATGAAACTTGCTTGGGAATGTATTGAATCACTTAGAATTATGTGAAATAGAATATTGTTCAGGGTTTTAAATTATTAGCAGTGATGTAGAGCAGTTCTACGATTTCCATTAGCATATCTCACCCAGAAGAATTGGATGTGAGCCGGTGTGAGTATCTGGTAAGAAGGGTATGTTTGCTTCCCTAACCCTAACCTCTTGGCCTTAGAGGACATTTTGTAGGGTCCTGTTGTCCCTGTGCAGGGCTCCATAAGGGTCATTTGCAGTTGTAGGGTGTTGGCTCAAAAGGGACGCAGCTTATTATTCCACAGAGAATATGAGAGCATCTGGGAATGATGAGGGTATTTATGAGTAACAGGCCTGGTAGACACATGAGATCAGCCTTCTTCCCGCTCATCAACCACCACTGAGGAGCTGGGGTGGGTGGACAGAGGTGAGGTGGTGTGGTGTGGCAGCTGCAACCCAACATGGGAAGAGTCAGCCCGGCCACAGTTAAACCCTACTTGCCATCTATGTGTGAAATTATTCCGGTGTTTGGTATCCAAGGCCAAACTTGCCTTCCTAATTATAAGAGGAAAATGCTTTGGAAACATATTGAAGAAAGACTCCAAAGTTTCCATGGTCATCAAGCAATATGTTAACCAGCCAACATATTGATGAACTTCTAAAATATATGAATCAAAACCATATGAAATTAATTTTGCTAGATTGATCCGGGAATTTGAAATACCAAGGAGCAAACTCTTGGATGTTTTGACATTTGTTTTTCTGTGATATCTTTCCAGTTCAGAACAAGACAGGTTTTATGTGTATTCTGGGATCAGTGATGAAAATACTGAGTTTCAATATTTTCTGAGAAGGCTAGTGGATAAACTACTTCTTTTGACTGTCCAGAATAGTGCATCATTTATAAAAAGAAGCAGGGAGACTTGAATTCAGCTATGACCTCTGTCAGTGATTTAGGGTGATGACCTTGAACTTCACTGCCCATCTGGGAATTCATGGAATTCTCCAGGCTAGAATACTGGAGTGGGTTGTCTTTCCCTTCTCCAGGGCATCTTCCTGACCCAGGGACTGAACCTGGGTCTTCTGCACTGCAGGCAGATTCTTTACTATCTGAGCTGCCAGGGAAGGGGAGTGGGCTCTAATAATAATGTTGGGGTTTTCTCACATTCTGAATGTCATGTACAGAGTGAGAGCAGGAGCAGTGGAAGATGTGTGTGTGTGTGTGTGTGTGTGTGTGCGTGCACGTGTGCGCACGTGCATACATGGCTATGTGCTAAAGCACCTTTTAGAGCTGATGATGGTCTTGAACATGGGACCTGTGGCAAGTCTCATTTTTGTCTCTTCAGCAGAAACCTCCTGTTGCCAAACCTGGGAGGGAGGTAGCCCAGGCTTCTACTACGATACGAGCAGGTGTACTTTTCATCCATCATGGTCAGTCTTTTATCAGGAAAGTTGTTCTCTCAGATACATGTGATCATTATCCTGTGATGATGTGTCTCCATTAAGTGGTGAAAAGCAGTACTGAAGTAATCTGTGAAAGAACGGCTCAGTTGACAAACCCCATGACAATCTTATGCAACGATCCGATTAAACTGAAGGAGCTGCCAGGGAGCTGTGGAGACAGATTCTGCAGTGAACACAGGCTGGCTCCAGAGAGAAGTGTTATCGCCATCTTTAAATGCCTGTCACAGGTTTGGGAGGGCAAGTGATGACCACATGCCAAGATGTGTTATTGCCACAGTGGAACATAACAGAGATAACAAAATCAGATGGACGTGCCTTAAGATCGACCCTGGGAAGGCTGTGTGGCTTTGAGCAAATGACCTATCCTCTCTGAGTTCAGCAATCTCCTCTAGAAATGAGAACACCTTCCTTGTGGAGTTTATGTGCGGCATGATCAAGATGATGAGTGCTTTCTTTTATTCTTATCATTGTGATTGGCGTCACTTAGATAATGAGTGTCAAGTGAGAAAGAACCCTTTAGATAAAAGATGGTGTCTGGGTTTGCATTATTCATTGTTCATTAGTGGTAGTAGACTTCATTAGAAAAGCCAAGTCTTGAGGAGGTTCAGTTCAGATCAGCATAATAAAGTGAAGAACATCATTTTCATAAAACAAGGTCAAAGTCATGTTAATAGGAAGGAGCTGGATTTCTCGGATGGAGTTAGTGGTATAATCATCAGTAGGAAATGACATGTCATGGTGATGAAAGATGGATGATTTTAGATAAGGTGGGAGAAAGCCAGTCCCCCCCAGGGTTCCCATTGTTGTCTTTCCCATTCCATGGCTCCAGAGGTCATCCTTCTGCTGAGCCTGGATCTTATTCCTTTCTGTGATGGAGTGGACATGAAAGCCATTTCCTTTCACGCTGAGCCTCAGGAATTTTAACACACAAGAAAAGAACCAGCCACTGGGCATCCAGGGAAAAGAAGGTGGAGTCAGAAGTGACAAGTGTGGTAGAGCTCTAAAAGTGAAGAAGACCTGGGGAGACAAGGAGGAGTGGAGGGTACTGCAGGAGGACCACGTGTTCACTCTCAGAGGACTCGCTTCCTGAGACATGCAGCCCTCGAGTCATATCTCCCTGTCTCTTGATGGCTTAGGGACATTCTCCTGAATGTTTGAAACTTCACCAGGGTCCCATGCATCATCTGTTCAGAGAGGCTGAGGAGGTGAACGTCAAAGATGGTAATGGGGAAAACTGCTTTCTTGCCAGCCATCTGATACACTTTGAAAAACACCATCAGTGGGAACCATAAAGCAACATAGAACCTCATTTTGTGTTCACTGTTCACTTACCCTACTGGAGAAAAAGGGTAAAAAACCTCATACCCTGCCCTCCGTGAAGTCTAGAAGAACAGATTAGGTGAGATAGAGATTTGCGTGGGTTACATTATCATCATCTCCAGCCCCAGGTAACTTTTCCAGTGGCCAAAGAGACACTGAGTTGGATATCTCTTCTCTGGAGTTCCCTTGATCTGTAAACTATGTTTATTAGTCTTGGAAACATCTGAATTTCCCATCACCAACACTACTGTTACTCTCAGATTTCGACTTCCCCTTAGGCACAGAGGGAAGGCAAGGGCTTCTTTGGTTTTCCAGCAGAGAAGTAGGTTCAGCTATGGACACCACAACCTTTAATAAGATAGCTCTCTACATACTCCAGACAATGACTCTGGGACTTCAAAGTCAACTAATTAACCTCCTCTGTTTGTTATCCCCATCCCATCTCTCCCTCTCTCTAGCTATCAGTAAAATCCTAAAAAAGAACAAGTTTGAGGGTGGGTGAAGAATGGGGAAGGAACAGGCAGGAAGGGGGAAATCTGGAGGCCTGGCCTATTGCAAAGCTGTCTAGGACAATGGAGAAATCATAACGTCCAGTCCTGTGGAAAGAGATGAACAGATGCCTTACTGGGGCAGAGAAGTTGGCTGGGGATTCCTAGTTGGTGACCCATGGTGATTCCCCCAAGAGTGTGACATCCATTTCTTAGAACTATATAAGACACCCTTCATCAAAATCGAGAACTCTGATTCACCCCAATAATCATACGCAGAATTTAGCCAACCTTCTGAATTTCTACTTTCTATCCCATTCCTAACTGGCCAATCTCTTTCACTGCTGTTTTTTGAAGCAACTTTAAATATTAAATAAAGTTACACAACCAGCTGTACACTACACACTGAAATTTGAACATTTACAGAAAAGATCTTCGCTTTGATTTACTCCCTAATGTTTGTGGTTGACAAGTATCGTTTCAACTAACATTTTTCCACTTGAAATGTTAAAGGGTTTCTTCACCTCTTGGTCCTCCCTTCCTTTTCTCTTCATCCCTCTCCTCCTATTTGTCTTTCTCCTTTGATCTACATGATCATAGAGTGTGGCATTAATCTTTTTTCTCTTTGCAAATGCAATTTGAATAAACCCTGTGATAGCAATTGAGAGATCAGAGTTAGAAAAGCTTCCTAAAATCTTAAACCCTTCAGTTAATAAATCTCACAAGAACTGTAATTTCTAGATGGTATTAGAACATTCCAACCTCTATTTGGACTTTGTTTTCCCAACTCTCAGAGGGTAATGAGATGATGAATGAGTTAATATTTGCTCAAGGTTTTGAAAGAAAGCAATATCTTAAACACTGATGTGTTTTGACCTCAAATTTCTTTCCTACCAACTTCACTTTAAGTAAGAAAAAGGAAAAAGACAATGGCAGCAACAGTGTAAAGAAATTCTCTCTACTCCTCAAACCTGTAGAACTTCATGGAGAAGGATAGGAAGTGTCCATGGATGATAGTGCATGTGCAATTTTTGCTGGACCTAAATGGAAGATGGAACCTACATATATCTTCTCAGTAACCACTAACTCTTTCTGGGTGGATCCATGTCATCTTGACACCCAGAACCATCCTCAAGTCCAGTTGTGTGACCCTTCACCAGAGCTTTTCCCTCCTAAGTTTATATCAGTGTCAAAAATTCTGCCTTCTGTTCTTCATACCCCAGATTGAGGACTCACCAGCTACTCTGCTAAAGTAATTTGATCCAGAGTGTTAATCACTGTTAACATCTCTGAAAAACTTTTCCAACAGTCAATGCATTAAGAAAAACAGATTCAAAAACCAGAATAATAAAAAACAGCGATAATAGTGTCGTTCATCAAATTCTGACCATGGATGAAGTTCTGTGCATATATTATTTAATTAATTCTCAAAGCAGGTCTGTGAGTGTGCTTTGTGTGCTAAGTTGATTTAGTTGTGTCCAACTCTTTGCTACCCTATGCGCTGTAGCTGATCAAGCTCCTCTGTCCATAGGATTTTCCAGGCAAGAATACTGGATTGCCATGCCCTCTTCCAGGGCATCGTCTGCATCCAGGGATTGAACCCATGTCTCTTATGTCTCCTGGATTGGCGGGTGGGTTCTTTCCCACTAACACCACCGGGGAAGACTGATCTGTGTATTGTTGTTGTGTCGTCACTGAGTCGTGTCCAATCTTTGCGATCCCATGAACTGCAGCACACCAGGCTTCTCTGTCCTTCATTATGTCCCTGAGTGTGCACAAACTCATGTCCATTGTCAGTGATGCCATCTAATCATCTCATCCTCTGATGCCCTCTTCTCCTTATGCCCCAAATCTTTCTCAGCATTAGGGTCTTTTACAGTGAGTCAGCTCTTCGCATCAGGTGGCCAAAATATTGGAGCTTCATCTTCATCATCGGTCCTTCCAATGAATATTCATGATTGATTTCCTTTAGGATTCATCTCCTTACAGTCCAAGCGACTCTCAAGAGTCTTCTCCAGCACAACAGTTCAAAAGTCTCAATTCTTCAGTGCTTAGCCTTCTTTATGGTTCAACTCTCACATCCATACATGATTACTGGAAAAACCATAGCTTTGACTAGACAGACCTTTGTTGGCAAAGTGAAGTCTCTGCTTTTCAGTACACTGTCTAGGTTTGTCATAGCTAGTCTTCCAAGGAGCAAATGTCTTTTAATTTTGTGGCTGCAATTATGTGTCTGCATTGATTTTGGAGCCCCCCAAAATGAAATCTGACACTGTTTCCACATTTTCTGCATCTATTTGCCATAAGTGAAAGGACCAGATGCCATGATCTTCTTTTTCTGAGTTGAGTTTTAACCCAGCTTTTTCACTCTCCTCTTTCACCTTCATCAAGAGGCTCTTTAGCTCTTCACTTTCTGCCATTAAAGTGGCATCATCAACGTATCTGAGATTATTGATATTTCCCCCAGCAATCTTGATTCCAGCTTGTGATTTATCCAGCCTGGCATTTTGCATGATGTACTCTGCATATAGGTTAAATAAGCAATGTGACAATAGACAGCCTTGATGTACTCCTTTCCAAACTTGGAACCAGTCCGTTGTTCCATGTCCAGTTCTAACTGTTGTTTCCTGACCTGCATACAGATTTTTTAGGAGGAAGGTAAGGTGGTCTGGTATTCCCATTTTATTTAGAATATTTCACAGTTTGTTGTGAGCCACACAGTCAAAGGTTTTAGCATAGTCAATGAAGCAAAAATAATTTTTAAAAAAATTCTTTTGCTTTTTCTATAATCCAGCCTATGTTGGTAATTTGATCTCTGGTTCCTCTGCCTCTTCTAAACTAAGTTTGTATATCTGGAAGTTCTTGGTTCACGTACCACTGAAGTCTAGCTTGAAGGATTTTGAACATAATCTTGCTGGCATGTGAAATGAGTGCAATTGTACAATAATTTGAATGTTCTTTGGCACTGCCTTTCTTTAGTATTGGAATGAAAATTGACCTTTTCCAGTCCTGTGGCTGCTGCTGAGTTCTCCAAATTTTCTGGCATAAGGAGTGCAGCTCTTTAACAGCATCCCCTTTAAGATGTGAAATAGCTCAGCTGGAATTCCATCACCTCCACTAGCTTTGTTCATAGTACTGCTTCCTAAGACTCACTTGACTTCTCACTACAGAATGTCTGGCTCTAGATGAGTGACCATATCATTGTGATTAACTGGGTTCTTCTGTGTACTCTTGTCACCTTTTCTTTATCTCTTCTGCTTTTGTTAGGTCCTTGCTATTTCTGTCCTTGATTGGGTCTATCTTTGTATGAAATGTTACCTTAGTTCTTGAAGAGATCTGTAGTCTTTCCCATTACATTGTTTTCCTCTATTTCTTTACATTGGTCACTTACAAAGGCTTTCTTATCTCTCCTTGCTATTCTCTGGAACTCTGCATTCAGTTAGGTATATCTTTCCCTTTCTTCTTTGTCTTTCGCTTCTCCTCTTTTCTCAGCTATTTGTAAGGCCTCCTCAGACAACCACTTTGCCTCCTTTCATTTATTTTTCTTGGGGATGATTTTGGTCATTTTTGGAGAAGGAAATGGCAGCCCATTCCAGTATTCTTGCCTGGAGAATTCCGTGGATGGAGGAGCCTAGCTGGCTGCAGTCCATGGGGTCGCAGAGAGGCAGACACGACTGAGCAACTCTCACTGGGTCATCACCTCCTGTACAGTGTTACAGACCTCCGTCCATAGCCTTCAGGCACTCTGTCTGCCAGATCTCATCCCTTGAATCTATTTGTCACCTCCACTGTATAATCATAAGAGATTTGATAGGTCATACATGAATGGCCTAGTGGTTTTCCCTACTTTCTTCAATTTGAGCCTGAATTTGCAATTAGAAGCTAATGTTCTGAACCACAGTCAGCTCCAGTCAGTTCGCTGATTGTATAGAGCTTCTCTGTCTTTGGATGCAAAGAATACAATCAGTATAATGAGTAGAGAGTATTATTCCATTATATATCCCATTATTCCATATGTGGGGCAGACAGACCCAGGTTCATTGCCTTGACCAATGTCATACAGGTAGTAAGTAACTGAGCTGCAATATTTGCTGTGAAGCTGTTTTCTTTTTTTTCCCCCTCATTTATACATGACCCTCTCACTCCCAAAACCTTGTACAAGTCTTGCAAATAGAAGAGTGTATGTGCATGCATGTCCAGTCCTGTCTGACTCTTTGCAACCCCATGGACTGTAGCCTGCCAGGCTCCTCTGTCCATGGCATTCTCCAGGCAAGAATGCTGGAGCATGTTGCCATTTCCTACTCCAGCAAGTAGAAGAGGTTATTCCTAAACTAAATTGAGCAGAATTATTTGCTTTTTGATTTAAGGAAATTTCAGTTTTTCCCAGCAAACAGTTTACATTTACCAAATAAGAAAGGAGTGAATATTATTTGTATTTTAAATCCTATGGCTGGATCAAGTGGAAGGTAATTTGGTGGCTGAAGTATTTTTCAGTCACTGAACTGAGAGTTGTTGAATGATCTTTTTATTTTATTTTTTCCCTGTGGTCTTTGGAGTCATATCACATAAATAAGTACCTGAGAACATTGGCAATAACAGAAAATCTTAACAGCATTAACCGAATGATCAAGCATTCACTAAGCACATAGACTTAGTGGGCTTGGGCAGAAACATGGATCCTATCTCCAAGGAATGCAAAATCTAATAGAAAAATGAAGGGCTTCAGTGAACTTCCCGTGTCTGGTTTCATTTTTCAAAAATGCCCTGGGCCACAATTTGGGGAAGCTCTGTTAGTGAATTCTAAGGGAATTTAGGGCTCTTTCATGATAAGTTCAGGAGATGGGAGTTTCTGCTTTACTAGGTGAGTTTCCCATTTCCCTGTGTGTCAAGAAGTGAGGCAATTCCAAAGGAATGTGGCCCTGAAATAGATCCAGCAGGAAACCCACACAGACGGCTCCTTTTCCTCCTGGAATGAGAAGATGAAATGGAAAGTTGAAATGCTCATACTGAGAGGCTCAAAGCTGTGCTTTCACAAGCAGCGGCTGATTTTTGAGCCTGTTTTGGTGTGAGTCCCAGGACACTTCCTGAGGATCTGTCCATAGCCACTGCCAGCACCACCAACCCCTCCTCCAAGCTACTCTTCATCTCCTCGTGGGCCTCCTTCAACTCAACTCACGGAACATTATTGAGAAATAGACCCATGAGCTGCTTGAGTGTGGGCAATATGAAGATTAAAAAGATAAGATTTGCAAAAAATGCTGGAAAAGGTATGGAGAAAAGAGAACCCTTGTACATGGTTGGTGGATATGTAAATTAGTGCAACCACAATGTGAAACAGTATGGAGTTTTTTTAAAAAAGCTGAAGATTGGGCTACCATAAGATCCAGCAGTCCCACCTCTGGGCATGCATCTAGAAAAGATGAAAACTCTAATTAGAAAAGATACATGCACCCTAATGCTCATAACACCACCATTTACAATAGCCAAGACATGGAAGCAACCTAACTGCCCCTTGACAGATGAATGGATGTATTCCAATGTGTACACACACACACACACACACACACACACACACACACACACACACTGGAATAACTCTCAGCTATAGAAAGAATGAAATGATAACATTTGCAGTGGCATGGCTGGACCTAGAGAATATAGTATTAAGTGAAGTAAGTCAGGCAGAGAAAAATAAATACTATATGATATTACTTAAATGTGGAATCTAAAAAATAATACAAGTGTATCTATATACAAAACAGAAACAGATTCACAGAGATAGAAAGCAAACTTATGTTTACCAAAGGAGAAAGGGAGCAGTAGGAGGGATAAATAAGAAATACGGCATTAACAGATACAAACTACTAGACATGTAATAGATAAGCAACAAGGATTTACTGTATAATACAGGTAATTAATATTCAGTATCTTATAATAACCTATAATGGAAAATAAACTGGAAAAAAAAAAAAACAACCAGAAGACTTGTTGATTCACGGCTCTTTCTGTGTGGATCGTGGGTTCACTTAAAAATTTGAAACAAGGTAGGTCATGAGTGCTGCCTTAATTCAACTCAGTGCGAGCCTATAGGTTGGTCAGGGGCTAGGTACTGGTCACTTCTTGCATTCCTCTTCAGACCTGACATAAAATGAACTAAAAGGGAAATTCACTATTTTTTTTTTTTAACTGAAGGATTGAACAGATCCCATGGAGCAATGGCAAAGAGGGCTGGGAATTGTGATTAACTGATTATGATTAAATCTGATTAACTCATCTCCTTGGACCACACTCATGAGGAGGGCCTCACAAGGGTTAGAATGACTCTTCCCTCTTCCCAGGCATCCGCTGGTGGTTTCTGTGTCCCCCACTCCCACTCCCCATCAAGACAGAAATTATTTTGTCTTATAAAACTTTAGACTTCAGGTTTGGATCAAAAACTTGGTTCTGCCTCAATTTTGGTGACTCCAAAGGGGCTGGTAGATGAGCTGAGATCTTTTGTGGGCTGAGAGAAAGAGAGTCAGTTTTTCCATCATTGAGGCAGAAAATTAGGGATCATCTGATTTCCTGATGAATTATTTAAGAGCAAGCACACTTCACCACAGTATTTATTTCCAAGCAGAGCACAGGTTCATTGTGAGAAAAGCCTTTCCTTCCTTTCAGATTAACTTCAACCTATTCTTGACCAAGTAATTGTTATGGTATTATTTCTCTAATTCTCATCTGGCTCCTTCCAGTTCACAATACAAGGATGAACGCAATATCTCAGAATGGTCTTCATGGCTGTTTGAACCAGTGGCATCAGCTTCATTTAGATATTTCACGATCCTCAAATCTTGCCCCGTACAAAGATTGTGTGTATGGAGAAAATTCTCTATTCATCCTGCCACTGTTCAGTAGAGTGTTTTAAGTGCCACATGAGATATATAGACGTATAGGTGGACGAAATGAAGAGCGATTCCAACTCAGCAATTAGAAAAGCTTACTTAGCCTTTGAAGGCAGCATTGGAACTGGGCTTATTGAAGAAGTAGCATTTTATGCAAAAGAGATGAGGTGGTGAGTACTTAGGATACCAGGAAAGAAAACACTCAGAAACGTTAAAAATAACAACTTATGCTTATTAAGAACTTCTGCACTCGGGGCTGTTGAAAGCAATTTATGTATTTGAACTTATTTACCTTTCATGTCAATGGCAACCTCTTCTGTGCAATTAGGGAAGACATTGTGTAGTTAGATTTCCTGTAGCTGGAGAATTAGAAACTGAGGCTAAACAGATGGGCTGGAGCCTTATCCCAGAAAGCCTTGTCCTGTGAAGTAATTAGCACTTTGCTTTTCCTATAAGAATTCAGACTCTTTGTGTTTGAGTTTTTGTTTTTAACAAAGTACTGACGTTGTTGGTATTGAGACAGGAATGTGGTGTGTGTGCTCAGTCACGTCAGACTCTCTGTGACCCCATGGACTGTAGCCCGCCAGGCTCCTCTGTCCATGGAGTCTTCCAGGTAAGAATACTGGGGTCGGTTGCCATTCCTACTCCAGAGGATCATCTCGACCCAGGGATTGAACCCGCATCTCTTGCATCTCCTGCATTGGCAGGTGGATTCTTTACCACTGCGCCACCTGGGAAGTCCCAGGTGCCTGAGAATTGTGCTTGAGGATGATAGTTCTAATTGCCACATGAAGGATGGATTGGAGGGAAAAGAAGCTAGCATAAAAGACCAAGTGGAAAGGTTGGAACAGAGAGAACCTGGGGAGAAGGAAAGGCAGGGGAGGTTATGAGAAGCATAATCCATTGTTCACTCACATATTCATTCCATAAGCACTTATTAAGAGATTCCTCTGCAGTTGGTGTTGAGACTCTGTGTGCAAAGTGTCAGAAAATCAGATTATGAGGATCTGGTAGGGAAGAGAAATTATAACGAGGAGTTGAAGATGATTTAGTTTTGGATCACAAGGCATTTCAAGGAGGTGACACCATCATCTAGGAACAAAAACATAAGAAAAGAAATGTGAAAAATATGACTTATTTTTCTTCATTCCACTACAGTTCTTCTGTACACCCCCAAAGTGCTATTTTTCATTTTCCTCTCCCAACCAAAAAAGGATTTCCTATCATTTGCTTTCGGGTTGGCCATCAAGACCTCACGTACTGGCTGCAGTCTCCTGTTCCTCTCCCACCTGCTTCTCTGGGCTGTTTGACATGCTTAGTCACTTTAGTCATGCCTGACTCTGTGACTCCATGGTCTGTGGCTGGCCAGGCTCCTCTGTCCATGGAATTCTCCAGGCTAGAACACTGGAGTGGGTTGCCATGCCCTCCTCCAGGGGATCCTCCAGAGCCAGGGATTGAACCTGCATCTCTTCTGTCTCCTACATTGGCAGGCAGGTTCTTTACCACTAGAGTCACCTGGGCTGCTTAACAAGCATCTTCATTCCAGCTGGGCCAGATTATTTGTATTCCTCCCAATATTAATTTTAGGCTTTGCTGCATAGAAACTCCTCCTAAAACTGACCCAACCTGAAAGCTCACATTAGAATCCTGCTTCTTTCTTTAATATCTTGGCTCCACAATCTCCTCTAACCATTCCAACCTCCAGAGATGGCTCCCTACTTTGCAGATGTCTTATTTCCATGGATGGCTCTGTGAATATCTTGTAAAAAGATGATGCCTGCTTCACACATCTTTGGCACAATACCTGCATTAACTATGGTGAGTTCTTAAGACTCCTGAAAACTACCACATTGCAGAAGAGGTAGCTGGGGCAGGGTTCCCTTTTCCTTTGGAGCTTGGCTTCCCAGATTGCTTTGGATACACCAGTTCCTTATAGCTGCATGTAATTCTGACTTTGAGAATCACCAGCAGAAACAGCACTCTGTTTATCAGCAATCACATAACACAAGTTCCTTAGATAAGGATGGCTTATTTCCTGCCTCAGTGTTTTAAAAGATATATTTCATGGGTTGCTGGAATCATCTTTTAAAAGAAAGAAAATTAAGGATTCTTCCCCAAACACACTGGACAAGCTTGAAAATAAGTGAATTTCGCATGTTTCTTACACTTCAACCTCAAATACTAAATGCAATATCGGCTGATACAAGGATTTAGTGTTCACAAAGAAAAATAATGACATAGATGACCTCAAACAATGAATAATGGCGCTTCTATGACTAGTTATAGTCAAGAGATTTGAGAAAAACATGTTCTTGTGAACATGAGTTTCAAAATTAATTGCAATTGAGCAGAAAAGCAAAGCAATTTGAACTTTTATTTCTAAATGCTGTAATAGGGTGCCCAGTGCCAAAAAGAAAATTGGTTTAGAGCTTTCAGGGAAATTATGGAGCATATTTCAGTTTTTTATGTTTTTATGAAAACTGTTTTTATGAATGTATTGATTTGTATGTATTTGTTAAAATGAAATAAAGTTGAATAAGCTTGAAGTAGGAAACAAATATTCAAGATATACACAGACATTTTAAGCTAAGTATCTTCTATGTATAAATGTTTTATGTATTGTATATGTTGGGCTTCCTCAGGGGCTCAGCAGTAAAGAATCTGCTTGCAGTGCAGGAGACCTAAGAAACATGGCTTGATCCCTGGGTCAGAAAGATCCTCTGGAGGAGAGCATGATAACCCACTCCAGAATTCTTGCCTGGAGGATCCCATGGACTGAGGAGCCTGGCAGGCTAGAGTCCACAGTGTTGCAAAAAGTCACATACAACTGAAGTGACTGAGTACACACACCACATGTATGTGTTAGTGTGTATTTACTGAGTGTCTGATTTGCACCTATTATATACCAGTTGCTTGGCACTGGGGGATGTATGAAAGGATTATATATTTAAAATTTGCATGTCAGAACTGCCTTTCCAGTTTACTGATAGATAAGATTGAACTAGACTCCATTTTTCTATTTGAGGAAAGCTCATTGCCTTTGAGGATGGTAAACATCAAACTGAAGATGGAGATTATATTTAGTGTTGGAGTGAGAAGATGTTACTGAAGAAGATACACAAGGAGCTTCAAGTATATTAATAATATGTTTCTTAGGCTAGCTGGTATATACTAGGTTATTAATCGTGCTCATCTTTAGACTTTTTTGTGTGATTCAAGTGTTTTATGGTAAAACTTTTAAAATGACCAATTCCTTCTGCAGAATTTTTGTGAATTCTTAGGTATTGTATGCTTTCATCCTTACCTCTGACTCCAGTATCCTGCTTTTGCTGCACATGTCCTGTCCGGGAAATCATTTTGCCATGCTGATGTGGTTGTCCCATTTCCATAATGATTCAATGCAGGCATGAAATTCAGCCCCTTTCCTTGATTTACACAAACACTGAACCCACAAATGAATTAAATAGTCTAAACAGTTTGCAGAGATAGAGGCATGTACTTCTCAAAAATGTAAGCAACTTAAAATACAATGTTACTATGCTTAAAGAACTTCTGGCCATTCCACCAAAAATGTTGTCACTGCCAGACGATGCAGCCTTGTAACCCTTGCCAACTGTTACTGCCTCTTTTCTTCTCTTCCTCCCAGGCCACCTCCAAGAACTCCACATTCTTCCTGCTCTAATACAAAGAGCAATTTCTTTCTTTCAGTCTTGATTTCCAACCTCACATGACAAGCATTGAATAAATCATTGTTGAAAAATAAATAAAACTTGATTCCTGGTCCACTCACAGATGTCCAAAACCCAGCAAAATGTTCAAAATGTCTAGCCCATAAATAACAACAGGCTGGAAGAAACCCGACATTTCTTTCTATGGGTGCCAATCTCCTCAAAGGAATTATGGTTTACAATAGTAATTTTTTATTTTCTCCATTATATATAGTAACTTATGACCTCATTAATGGGTTTCACATCTACTTAGGTCAACAGGACATCTAAGTCCAATATAGAAGTTTAAGTCATATAGGAGTAGAGGTAGAGATTATAGGAATTTGGAGGAAGGAATCATTGTTGATATGTAAAAGAATTTGACAAGAATGGTTAAGGAGGAAAAATTTCACTGGTACTTGAGATAAGGGTTAGACTTAAATTACTGGACAGAAGAGGGCATTCCAGGCTGGGAGAAATATGTGATCAAAAGGAAGAAATAAGAGAGTTTATCTTTCAGATAAATCCACTAGTAAACCCCTAAAGAACTTATAAAAAGGGAAGGATTAGAATTATGTGCTCATGTGCATATGTGTGTGTGTGTGCTTGCACATTGTTGTATTTTACAGAGGATCATGATTATAAATAAATAGCAGCGTGTTATGGACTAAATTGTTTCCCCAAATTCAGGTATGGAAGCCTAAATCTTCAGTACCTTAGAATGTGACTATTCTGTAGATGGGTCATTCAAAAGTTATTAAGGTAAAATGAGGCCTTTAGACCCTAATCCAGGCCTTTAGACCCCAGGAACAGGCGTACAGCACACAGAGAAAGCACCATGGTCCCAGGATCATATGACACAGCAAAAGGGAGACCATCTGCAAGCCGAAAAGAGAAGTATCAGAGAAATCCAATCCTACTGGTACATAAGTTTTGGATTTCCAGGCTCCAGAACTGTAAAAAAAAAAAAATAGATTACTGTTCAAGCTAACCAACCTGTGGCATTTGTTACACAGCTCTAGCAAATTAAAACATGATAAGGTCTTTGAATAGGAGAAGAGGATGAAATTACAATTAAAACCATGATCTCCTGGTAAAACTAAAAAGCCTAGCATTCTCTGAGAAAGGGTAGTTTTGAAGTTAAGAGAAGATGGAGTTAACACCAGATGATTTGAATCTACTTGCATTATATGGTGGAGAGGGGAACAGTAAGATTTAAAACTGGATGTACGCACCAATATATTAAAAATAGATAACCAACAGGACCTCCTATATAACATGGGGAACTCTGCTTGATATTCTGTAATAACCTAAATGGGAAAATAATTTGAAAAAAGAATAGATATATGTATACGTATAACCGAATCACTTTGCTGTGCAAGTGAAACTAACACAATAATGTGAATCAACCATGCTCCAATACAAAATGAAAATTAAAACAAAAACCAACAAAACGCTGGAACATGAAAAAGTTTCAGTCAGGAAAACAAAACCAGACTTCAATAAAATAAAAAAGAGTAAGCAAACTATTTGGTGTGTTGTTGTTTAGTCACCAAGTCATGTCAGATTCTTGCAACCCCACAGACTGTAGCCTGCCAAGCTCCTCAGTCCATGGAATTTCCCAGGCAAGAATACTGGAGTGGGTTTCCTTCTCCAGGGGTTTTTCCCAACGCAGAGATCGAACCCACATCTCCTGCATTGCAGGCGGATTCTTTACCACTGAGCCACCCCCCCCCGCCCCCGCCGGAAGCCTATTTGGTGTGTATTTGTACATATAAAAATTATAATTTTCTCTACCAATGCCAGACTGGTTGTAATAAGATATGATAGGACTGAAGTTGGGGAAATTGTCATAAATGGACTATGGAGGGACATAGGGATTCTTGAATGTGAGACATCTCCATTGGAAAGACTGGCTCTTGTTGGATTTTTTCATGGGAAACAATGAGAGCAGTTCAGGATAAGTGAAGAGAGTGAGGTCAGGGTATTTATTC
The DNA here is from genome assembly GCA_006410875.1 of Neotragus pygmaeus. Taxonomy (NCBI): domain Eukaryota; kingdom Metazoa; phylum Chordata; class Mammalia; order Artiodactyla; family Bovidae; genus Neotragus; species Neotragus pygmaeus. The sequence continues at coordinate 196,088 of SJYV01004693.1, forward strand.
CTGTGGCTTCTTCTTGCAGTCTGTCACTAAGGTTGGATGCTTCCTTGGTCACAGCGGCTCTCAACACAAGGCATTGATAAACCATGGTCCATGGCCAAGTTCAGCCGGCCATCTGTTTTTCTGTAGCTTTCAGCTGCATACATTTTTAAATGGTTGGACAATTTTTTAAAAAGAGTGCTTTTTAATAGTACATGGAAATTATATGAAATTAAAATTTTGGTGTCCATAAATGATTTTTATTAGAAAACAGTCATACTCACTCATCTACATTTTGTGTCTGGCTACTTTTCTTTTACAGTGACAGAGCTGAGTTTTGAGACAGGCTAGAGATGAAGCTCACAAAAGCTGAAATATTTACTATCTGGGCCTTTATAGAAAAATTTCCTCTACGTGACTCTCTCCTTCCAGGTTCTCGTAACTAACTGTTCCCTTCCCTTCTTCTCCTCTCTTCAAGTGTGTGTGAAGGGGGAGTGGAGGAGTTGTGGAAACCCTGAAGTTGAGCTACATTTTATGGTTTCCAGGCACTCTGTCCCCCACCATTTAAAACAGTTCTTTTAGGTGGCCAAGAGGCACATGAAAAGATGCTTAAAACATCACTGACTAGTAAAAAAAAATCCTAATCAAAGCTACAGTGAGGTATCATCTCACACCAGTCAGAATGGCTATCATTAAAATGTCTACAAATAATAAATTCTGGAAAGGGTGTGGAAAAAAAGGAACCATCCTACACTGTCAGTGGGAACGTAAATTGGTACAGCCAAAATGAAGAACAATATGGATTTTCCTTAAAAAACTAAAAATAAGAGTTCCCATGGGACTCTGCAATTCCACTTCTGGGCATATATCTAGAAAAGATGAAAACTGTAATTGGAAAAGATACATGTACCCCAGTGCTTATAGCTGCACTGTTTACAATAGCCAGGATGTAGACGCAACCTAAGGGTTCATTTACAGATGCATGCATGAAGAGGTAGTATACAAGTATATATATACATATATACATATACAACGGAATACTTGTCAGCCATGAAAGTGAATGAAGTAAAGCTACTTTTGCAAAAAATGGATGAACCTAGAGATTATCATATTAAGTGAGTAAGTCAGACAGAGAAAGACAAACATCATATGATACCATTTATGTGTGGAACCTTAAAAAAGTAATAAAATGGACTTATTAACAAAACAGAAATAGATTCACAGACATAGAAAACAAACTTTTGGTTACCAAAGGGAATAGTGGTGGCAGGAGGAGAGATGATATATACTATCCTATATAAAATAGGTGAACAAGGAAAACCAACTCTGTAGCTGCTCTGTCCATGGAGATTTTCTAGGCAAGAATACTGGAGTGGGTTGCCATGCCCTCCTACAGGGGATCTTCCCATTCCCGGGATCAAAATCAGGTCTCCCGCATTGCAGGCAGATTCTTTACTGTCTGAGCCATCAGGGAAATCCAAGAATACTGGAGTGGGTAGCCTATCCCTTCTCCAGGGGAACTTCCCAACCCAGGAACTGAACCGGGAACCAAGGTCTTCTGTCTTGCAGGCATATTCTTTACCAGCTGAGGTACCAGGGAAGCCCTATTTACAAAACAGAAATAGATTCACAGACTTAGGAAATAAAGTTTTGGTTACCAAAGAGGATAGTGGTGGCAGGGGGAGAGATAAAAGTTTGGGATTAACATGTATAGACTGCTGCTGCTGCTGCTAAGTTACTTCAGTTGTGTACGACTCTGTGTGACTCCATAGACGGCAGCCCACGAGGCTCCCCCGTCCCTGGGATTCTCCAGGCAAGAACNGTACATAAGATCCAGCCCCCACCATGGCCCCCTGGCCCCCAGCAAGAGCCTCAGATGCCCACAGGAAAGCCCCTGCATCCTCCCACCCACACTGTTAAGGCATAGTAGGTGCTGGCTCCTGCGTCACTGTCTGTTAATCAAACCACCTCTTTCCCATGGGAGGGCTCACTTCTTTTCCTTCCTCAAACCGGCCTGTAATGGTAGGAGTCTGTCTCAAGACTGCACCAGGGGGAAGCTGAGCCTGCCACACTCTTCACACCCAGGAACCCCAGGAGTCTGAGGTCCAGGCCCAAAATTCTAGGGGGAACAGCTGGGGGACATACACACCCAGGTGTCACTGAGCTGCCAGGACCCTCCGACCCAGTTCTACAGACAGACCTGCCTCGCAGGGGACTTCACTGGCCCAGAGGCTGGCGGCCTTGGCCCTGGTGCCTCTACCGTACAGCCTGGTGGGCGGAGGGCCTACCACACCTTNTTTTTTTAATTAAATAGTTATTTTATTAAAATCTTCTCAGATACTAATTTTGGTATGCTGTCTGCTTGTTGCTGAGACCCTGACTGATGACTTTTACAGACAGGACCTTAAAGAAGTCACAGTGTCCTAGGTCCTCATGCTTCTCTAGTGCATCAGTAGCCAGAAGCTTAGTTGGATTTCAGTTCTCTATTTTTTTCCCAAGTGGTAGAAGTCACAGAACTTCCTCTGTGCTCCCTTAAAGTCACCATCTTCCAGAAAGGCCTCGTGGGAAGAAAACACTCTTCTTGAGTGTCACCGAATGTGGTCATTTTTGCACGCAGCTCCTGAGATTACAGAACCACCTTACAACCAAGTGAGATCCTGCCAGCCTGCAGGGGATGGCAGAGCAAGAGACAGCATCTGGGTCCCTGACCATGACACAGTCACCGATTCACCCTATTTTTGGCTTTCTTGTTATTTCAAATAATCAGTTGCCAATTCTTTAGCTATTTCTAGTGTGCTGTTCTGTTATCTTTAGTAGAAAGAAACCCAATACAGCTTCCAATGTATTGATTCATTCCTTCCTGCCTTGTGGAGTATAACAGAGCTTTATCTGCAGTACTGTGACATAGTTGAATGGTGGGCTGGGAACCTTTGTTTCACATCACATGCAGGTAAAGAATCCACCTACAATGCAGGAGACAGGAGACAGGACACATGGGTTCGAAAATCCCCTGAAGAAGGTAATGGCAAACAATCCAGTATTCTTGCCCAGAAAATCCCATGGACAGAGGAGCCTAGTGGGCTACAGTCCATGGAGTCACAAAGTGTTGGACATAACTGAGTGACTAAACACACACACACACACACACACACACACACACACACAGCCTTTGTTTATGTCATACAGAATCACACACCCCTCCCACTCTCACTCTTCAGGATCTAGTTCATGGAACTTTCAAGCTGGAAATAGCTGTAGAGGGTGTCCTTTCCTTGGCTTCTCAAAGTCTGTTCTCAGGGTCATTTAAGTTTCAGCAGGTCCTCTCAGCCACAGAAATGTGGGTGTCTGTGCATGTCTGTGTGTGTTTAAATTATGTTTTATTTGTTTAAGCTTCTGAGCAAGATTTTTATGTGCACAAAGGATTGTTCTTGCTAAAACCATATCAAAACAAGACACCAAAAACAACAAACAAAAGAAGGCTCTGGAAACCACTCTGGAGTATCTCATGACTGCCAGCCCACCCCAATCCTATTGCCGTGTGGTTAAATCTTGCTTCTTCCCTGTGCATCAGGGGTTTCTTAACCATTATAAGGTTATGGGATTTAATTCTATGTTCCAATCACTAATTTTGTTCAATCAACTCTTACTGAATAGTTTTCTAAATGTTTAGTATTGTACTGGATGTTAGAAATACAAGGACAATCATCTAATTGAGGAGACAGACATGCAGAAAGCCAGTTTTACTACAGTATAATATGTGTTGTGCTTCCCCAGTAGCTCAGCTGGTAAAGAATCTGCCAGTAATGCAGGTGACCCTGGTTCAATTCCTGGGCTGGGAAGTTCCCCTGGAGAAGGGATAGGCTACCCACTCCAGTATTCTTGGGCTTCCCTAGTGGCTCAGACGGTGAAGAATCTGCCTGCAAAGCAGGAGAACCTGGGTTGGGAAGATCCCCTGGAAAAGAAAATGGCAATCCACTCCAGTACTCTTGCCTGGGAAATTCCATGGACAGAGGAGCCTGGTGGGCTACAGTCCATGAGGTCGCAAAAGAGTTGGACATGACTTAGCCACTAAACAGCGAACAACAGCAGAGTAGAATTAACTTTTTGGGGTGTTTCTATGAATACTAACACATTTATAGATTTGTGTAACCACCACCACAATCGAGACACAGAACATCAGTTCCATCATCCCCAAAACTCCTTTGTGCTATTCTTTTGTGGCCATGCCTTTCCCCCACCCTAATCCTTGGCAATCACTGACCTGTTTTCTGTCACTATAGTTTTGTCTGTTTGAGAAAATCATTTAAATAGAATCACACAGTATGTAACATTTTGAACTGACTTCATGAGTCAGCATAAATGCCTTTGAGATTCATCATAGTCTGTGTGTATCAAGATTTAACTTTTTAAAATTGCTGATTGTATTGAATTGTATGAATGTGCTATAGTTTATTTATTCATTTACCTATTGAGGGACATTTAGGTAGTTCCCAGTTTTTGTCAATTAAAAATAAAGTTGCATTACAGATTTTGTGTGAACATAAGATTTAATTTTTGTAGGGTAATTAGTCAGGGTTGGGGTTGCTGGGTTATATAGGGAGTATATTTTTAACTTCCTAGGAAATTGCCAGTTGTTTTCCAATGGAGTTGTGCTGCTTTGCTTTCTGATCAGTAATATGAGAGTTCCAGTTGCTTTACATTTTTTCCAGTACTTTGTATTGTCAGTATTTTTTTACATTAGCTATTCTATTAAATGTGCGAAGTTATATCATTTTGGTTTTAATTTAAATGCCCTAATAGCTAATGATGTTGAACATCTTTTCATCTGTTTAGTTGCTTTCCCTTTATGTTCTTCAGTGATACGTGTCTACTTGTCTTTTGCTTATTTTTAAAATTGGGTTGTTTATTTTCCTACTGTTGATTTTTGAAGTGTTCTTTGTATAGTCTAGATACAAATCCTTGCTAGTTATGTGATTAGCAAATATTTTCTCCCAGAATTTAGCTCGTTTTTTTTAATCTTAATAGTGTTTTTCACAGAGCACATGTTCTTCATTCTGCTGAAGTTCAATTCATCTTTTTTTTTTTTTCTTTTGTAGATTACATTTTTGGTTTTTTATGTCTGAGAACTTTTTACCTAATTCCATTTCATGAAGATTTACTTTTATGTTTTCTTCTAAAACTTTTAGTTTTATATTTTATATTTAGAGCTCTAATTTAATTTTTTATAAGAAATGATGTTTGAGTCAAAGTTTGTTTTTACATAAGAATGTCCAATAGTTCCACTACTGTTTGTTGAATAGTATTGAGTATCTCACTTTCCTTGTGGCTCAGTAGTAAAAAATCCACCTGTCAGTGCAGAGGAAGTGGGTTCAATCCCTGGGTTGAGAAGACTCCCTGGAAAAGGAAATGGCAACTTACTCCAGAATTCTTGCCTGGGAAATCCCATGGGCAGAGGAAACTGTCAGGCTAAATTCCATGATGTCACAGAGTTGGACACAACTTGGCATTTAAACAACAACTGAGTATAATATCCTCACTGAACTGAATTTGCATTGTTGTGATAAATCAGTTGACCTTATTGTATGCCTTTATTTCTGGACTCTTTATTCTGTTTCTTTGTCTGTCTCTTTACTAATCCTACACTCTCTGGGTTATTGTAGATTTATATTAAGTCTAAAACTCAGTGTTTCTTCCAAATTTGCTATTATTCTTTTAAAAAATTGTTTTAATATCTTAATTCCTTTATTTTTCATATAGACTGTAGAATCAGCTTACATATGCTACAAAACATGCTACTTATAGTTTAATCGAAATTGTATTGATTCTGTAGGTCAGTTTTTTATGTTTACGTCCACGAACTTTTCAATCAATGAACATGGTATGCATTTCCCTTTCCTTCAGTTCAGTTCAGTCACTCAGTCATGTCCGACTTTTTGCGACCCCATGGATTGCAGCACTCCAGGCCTCCCTGTCCATCACCAACTCCTGGAGTTCACTCAAACTCATGTCCATCGAGTCGGTGATGCCATCCAGCCATCTCATCCTCTGTCGTCCCCTTCTCCTCCTGCCTCCAATCCCTCCCAGCATCAAAGTCTTTTCCAATGAGTCAACTCTTCNTTGCCTTTCTTTGGGATTGGAATGAAAACTGACCTTTTCCAGTCCTGTGGCCACTGCTGAGTTTTCCAAATTTGCTGGCATATTGAGTGCAGCACTTTCACAGCTTCATCTTTCAGGATTTGAAACAGCTCAACTGGAATGCCATCACCTCCACTAGCTTTGTTCGTAGTGATGCTTTCTAAGGCCCACTTGACTTCACATTCCAAGATGTCTGGCTCTAGATTAGTGATCACATCATGATGATTATCTGGGTCGTGAAGATCTCTTTTGTACAGTTCTTCCGTGTATTCTCAGAACTCTTATCAGATACTGTATGCAATAAGCAATGATCAAGAACAATAGTAGAGCCACAGATGATGTTGTTGTTGCATCATTAAAGAAAGTATTGACTAAAGAGCAGGACTTTGCATTCATTATATGTTCAGCGCATTCATAATCAGTTCAGTTCAGTTCAGTCGCTCAGTCGTGTCCAACTCTTTGTGACCCCATGAATGACAGCATGCCAGTGAAAGATCTAAAAAAAGGTAATGGCATAGAGCCACAGCAACAAATAAAAGTTGTCTTTCACTTCATTCTGCCAAATAGGGTTGTTCAGAGGGGAGGAAGTTAGCAATGAACTTAGAGAGTAGGGTGAGGGATGTACATCCATACCTATACAGACACTGAATATGGGGGTATAGGATATTTTGCTGTTGTTAATAAATGTAAATTCATTTACTTGGTCAGTTGGCCCTTTGAGGGTAGGAACTGCATGTTAATCCTCTAGGCTGTGCACTACTGGAGCAGGGATGGGGGCAGTCCCTGCTCTCCAGTTGTGGCCCAGTGGTCCAGCAGTGGCTCCATCTACAGGGACCACTGTTTGGCATCACAGTGATGCTCGTGTAAGTTGCTGTATCTTCGCTGCCAGTGGCAGCACTGGTATCTCCGTGGAAGCAGTTTTGGAGTGTGATTTAGGTCACTGTGTCTGGCTGTGAAGCCACTGAACCTAGTTATCTGACTTTATTGATCAAAATAGGCTAAGCCATTTTGGGAAACAAGACCCGACCTCTCAGCAGCTTATGCAGTGAGGTCCCTTTCCCAAGCACACGCAGGCCCATGTAGGCTGGACAGCTTGGCGGAACAGCACTGGTCCAAGTGGTGACTTGAGGCCCAGCTGCTTCTACTCTGTGGCTCCCCACCTCAGGCTTCCTCTCACAGGGACAGTGAAAGCCAAGGATCTGGCGAGGACTCCAAGAGCCAGGCCTGGAAGAGCTGTAAATCATTCCCCTCCTCACTTTGTTCCACTGGCCTAACTGAAAGGTAGGCTGAGAAACATCATCTCCCTAAGTGCTTAGGGACAGAAATGGGATGGGGAGCCTCCAGCCAGAATCCACCTTCTCATGGACTTAATGAGCTCCCCTTATCCTTCAGAAATCCACTTTATGATTACCCTGGCCAGGTTTCTCTATCTGCACCTAATGTTGCTTTGATAAGCAGCCAGGACTCCCTGGAAAATTCTAAAATAAGTCAAGTGTTTGTCTCAGGAAGTTGTTTTGAGGATTAAATGAGTTAATGGTAGGCGCCTAGAACAGTGCTGCCTGTATTCAGTACTTGGTGAAAATGTGAAAGTGTTAGTAACCTAGTCGTGTCCGACTCTTTGTGACCCTAGGGACTGGAGTGCCCGAAAACTCCTCTGTCCATGGAATTCTCCAGGCAAGAAAACTGGAGTGGGTAGCAATTCCCTCCTCTGGGGGATCTTTCCAACCCAGGGATCAAACCCAGGTCTCCCGCATTGTGGGCAGATTCTTCACCATCTAAGCCACCGAGGAAGCTCCAATGCTCAGTAATGTCTGTTGTTTATTATTTCTTCTCCCCCAAATCTACAGAACCTTGGAGACTTCTGGGAGAAGGTACCCAGAAAGACTCGAAGGAGAAAATGGATTGTAGAAGATTGAACAAAGGAAGGGACCTGAAACGAAGATGAGTTTTTCCCGGTAGGGAGTGTGTTATCTCTGAATCGGTATAAGCACTGAGCCCCACAGAAAGTGCCCCCGGGACCTGAGTGTGTCTGTCACGGGCTCCAGGGAGCCTCCGTGTCTGAGTCCAGACAAGCTTCTCTTCTTGTAGAATCTTAGTCCCCCAGCCAGGGACTAAAGCCAGGACCATGTCAGTGAAAGCGTTGTCCTAACCACAGGACTGCCGGGGAACTCCTCGAGCTTCTCCTTTTAAAATCCTAGCTTTGGGAGGTGGACTTGGAGCTAGCAGGGCTGGTTATCTTGCTCAGGTTGCCCTCTGGCTCCGGGGTGGGGGTGGAAGTGGGCAAGCCTATGGGAACGGGGCCCACATGGAGAGTGCAAGCCTGCTTGCCACAGAGCAGGCAGGTCCAGGCTTGGGCTTCGGGTGTCAAGAGGGGAGATGGTTGTTCTGAAATCCCAGGTGCAGGCTGGAGACCCTCTTCTAACTTTAAGGCATTGGGCTCATTGTGGGGACAGGTACAGGATCTCTGCTGCACAGCAGAGGCGATCAGGCCTGCACTCGCTCTCATGTTGGCCAGGTTGCTTGCTAAGGCTGTGAAAACCCCATCACACCCTGGTTTCTCCACCAACATCTCCCCTGTTAATGCAGAGACCACACTATAAAAGACGCAGTTTCCTATGCCAGAGCCCAACGAGCCTGAAGGCCCGCCCTCAGTATGCTCCTACGGAGGACACGTGATGGTGGGTCAGTTCTCTCCCCAGGACAGCTGCGAAAGGCCTCCCCTGGAATGTGGCTTTTCCAGGTAATGAGCATGTTTCGGCCTGAGTCCTCTTTCTCTAGAGAAAGAATTTCCAAATATGAAAGGATCGAGGATCTTGTCTTGAGAGTTTCTTCCTAGAGGGTGACAGCCCAAGTCCTCCCTAAAACAACAGTAGCATGCGGCAGAAAGCAGAGCAGGGGAAGGGCAGAGGAAGTAGAGATGTGGATGAAAGGGACCAAACCACACAGCCAGGGAGATGGACACATACTCTCAGCATCAGGCACTCATGCCATAGCCTAGGCCAAGGGCATTCAGGGCGCCTGTCCACTGCTGGGTGTCAGGGTGCTGACGCAGCAGGGAGCCTGAAAGTGAAAGTCGCTCAGTCGTGTCTGACTCTTTGCGACCCCATGGATTATAGTCCATGGGATTCTCCAGGCCAGAATATTGGAGTGCGTAGCTTTCCCTTCTCCCGGGGATCTTCCCAACCTAGGGATCAAACCTAGGTCTCCCGCATTGCAGGAGGATTCTTTACCAACTGAGCTATCAGGGAAGCTGTCAGGGAAGCACTGGAGCCTAGACCCATTATTTACTAGTCATGAGCCTCAGAAAGTGACAAGTATCTGAGTCTTGGTTTCTTCATTTGTCAACTAAAGCTAAAATTCCTTGTCCAGACTGCTTCACATGGTCCTCTGATGAACTAAAAAAAAAAAAAAAAGGTCATGAGAACACCTTATAAACCAGAAAGGGTTGTCATAAAACAAAGAATTGTTAGCATTGTATTAGGTTGGTACAAAAGTAACTGCAGTTTTGCATTGTTGAACTTTGCCATTTGATGTTGAAATAACATTCTTAAATAAATGTGGTTATGTTATGCATCATTTTAATGTGCACTTCTCACTTAGCTTTTTTGCTAATGACTTATTACTTGCTGTTTTTTATTTATCTTAGACTAGGGAAATCATGTTAGACAAAAAAGCAAATTCGAGCAATTTTCTTATTCGAGTTCAAAATGGGTCACAAAGCAGGAGAGACAACTCACAAAATCAACAACGCGTTTGGCCCAGGAACCGCTAATGAACGTACAGTGCAGTGGTGGCCCGAGAAGTTTCGCCAAGGAAATGAGAGCCTTAAAGAGGAGGAGCAGAGTGGCTGGCCACCGGACATCGACAACACCAAGTGAGAGCAGTCATCGCAGCTGACCCTCTTACAACTACACGAGAAGATGCAGAACGACTCCACACGGACCGCTCTATGGTTGCTCGGCATTGGAAACAAACCGGAAAGGCGGAAAAGCTCAATAGATGGGTACAACGCGAGTTGAACGGAAATAAAAAATATCATCATTTTGAAGCAGTTTGCCTCAGCGGCCATATTCACTTGACCTCTTGCCACCTGGCTACCACTTCTTCAAACATCTCAGCAACTTTTAGCAGGGAAAATGCTTCCACAACCAGGAGGAGGCAGAAAACGCTCCCCAAAAGTGTGCCAAATTCTGAAGCATAGATTTTTACACTACAGGAATAATCAAACGTTTCTCACTGGCAAAAATGCATGGCTTATAATGGTCCCTATTTTGATTAATAAAGATGTGTTTGAGCCTAGTTATAATGATTTAAAATTCACAATCTGAAAACACAATTATGTTTGCAGCAACCTAATAGCTGTTAAGAGAAATCTTAGCTCTCTAGGAACCTGCAATCTTGGTTGCAGAAATAAATTAAGATACCTGGAACAGTAAAGTGGTAAATCAGGGCAGTATGCATGTAGCATAAAATAGTGTTAGTAAAATCACATGCAGTAGGTTTTCTGAAACAGCCAGGTATAGAACAAACCAGATAAAACAAATTTCATGAAAGTAATGGTAAGAATTGAAATGAGTCCTGGAAAAAGAGAAGGTTGCAGAGAAATTGGAAGAAGTAAGGCATTGTGTGAGTGTGTGCTAAACTAAAAGCAAGCAGAAGAAAATAATAATAGCAGAAATAAATTAAATTGAAAACACACACACACACACAAACATAGAAAATCAATGAAACAAAAACTGACTCTGAAAAGTTCAATACAATCAAAAACTTCTACCAATACTGACAAAGAAAAAAGGAAAGAAGACACATTACCCGTATCAAGAATGAAACATGATATCACTGCAGCCCCAGCAGACATCAAAAAATAAGGAAATACTACAAACAACTTCCCTACAAACAGCTCCGCTGGTAAAGAATCTGCCTACAATGCAGGATACCCTGGTTTGATTCCTGGGTGGGGAAGATCCACTGGAGAAGGGACAGGCTACCCACTCCAGTATTCTTGGGCTTTCCTTGTAGCTCAGCTGGTAAAGAATCCACCTGCAACGTGGGAGACCTGGGTTCGAACCCTGGGTTGCAAAGATCCTCTTGAGAAGGGAAAGGCTACTGGCCTAGAGAATTCCATGGACTGTATAGTCCGTGGGGTCGCAAAGAGTCGGACACGACTAAGTGACTTTCACTACGCTTCACTCACAAACAACTCTTATACACGTAAATTTGACAGCAGAGACAAGGTGGACTAATTCCTTCAAAAGCACAGACTACTACAAGGCACCCAATATGGTACAGATCATCTGAATAGGCCTGTAACTATTAAGGAAATTAAATTTCCAGGCATGGATGGCTTCACCACTGAATTCTACCAAACACTTAAGAATTAACACCATTTCTACACAATCTCTTCAAAAAAGAGAAGATGAGGGAAGCTGCCAATCCATTATTTTCTGCTTTGCTGCTGCTGCTAAGTCACTTCAGTCGTGTCCGACTCTGTGCGGCCCCATAGATGGCAGCCCACCAGGCTCCCCTGTCCCTGGGATTTTCCAGGCAAGAACACGGGAGTGGGTTGCCATTTCCTTCCCCAATGCATGAAAGTGAAAAGTGAAAGTGAAGTCGCTCAGTTGTGTCCGACTCTTAGCGACCCCATGGACTGCAGCCTACCAGGCTCCTCCGTCCATGGGATTTTCCAGGCAAGAGTACTGGAGTGGGGTGCCATTGCCTTCTCCAGTTTTCTGCTTTACTATAGTATAATTGACAAAAATTGTATGTATACACAGTGTACAACATGATTTGATCCATGTATACACTGTTAAATGATTACTAAATCAGTTTAATTAACATATCCAGGGCTTTCTGGGTGGTACAGGTAGTGAAGAACCTGCTTGCCAATGCAGGAGACATAAGAGATGTGGGTCTGATCCCCGAATGTGAAGATCTCCCGGAAAAGGAAATGGCAATCCACTCCAGTATTCTTGCTGGAAAATCCCATGGACAGAAGAGCCTAGTGGGCTATAGTCCATAGGGTTGCAAAGGGGTGGACATAACTGAAGTGACTTAGCATGCATGCATGCACCTTACATAGTTACCTTTTGTGTGTGTGTATGTGTGCCAAATAGGAAAAGGAGTACGTCAAGGCTGTATATTGTCACCCTGCTTATTTAACTTCTATGCAGAGTACATCATGAGAAACGCTGGACTAGAAGAAACACAAGCTGGAATCAAGATTGCCGGGAGAAATATCAGTAACCTCAGATATGCAGATGACACCACCCTTATGACAAAAAGTGAAGAGGAACTAAAGAGCCTCTTGATGAAAGTGAAAGAGGAGAGTGAAAAAGTTGGCTTAAAGCTCAACATTCAGAAAATGAAGATCATGGCATCTGGTCCCATCACTTCATGGGAAATAGATGGGGAAACAGTGGAAACAGTGTCAGACTTTATCTTGGGGGGCTCCAAAATCACTGCAGATGGTGACTGCAGCCATGAAATTAAAAAATGCTTACTCCTTGGAAGGAACGTTATGACCAACCTAGNAAATAGATGGGGAAACAGTGGAAACAGTGTCAGATTTTATTTTTTTGGGCTCCAAAATCACTGCAGATGGTGATTGCAGCCATGAAATTAAAAGAAGCTTACTCCTTGGAAGGAAAGTTATGACCAACCTAGACAGCATATTCAAAAGTAGAGACATTACTTTGCCAAAGAAGTTCCATCTGGTCAAGACTATGATTTTTCCAGTAGTCATGTATGGATGTGAGAGTTGGACTGTGAAGTAAGCTGAGTGCCAAAGAATTGATGCTTTTGAACTGTAGTGTTGGAAAAGACTCTTGAGAGTCCCTTAGACTGCAAGGAGATCCAACCAGTCCATCCTAAAGGAGATCAGTCCTGGGTGTTCATTGGAAGGATTGATGCTAGAGCTGAAACTCCAATATTTTGGCCACTTCATGCAAAGAGTCGACTCATTGGAAAAGACTCTGATGCTGAGAGGATTGCTGGCAGGAAGAGAAAGGCACGACAGAGGATGAGATGGCTGGATGGCATCACCGACTCACTGGACTTGAGTTTCAGTGAACTCCGGGAGTTAGTGATGGACAGAGAGGCCTGGCGTGCTGCGGTTCATGGGGTCGCAGAGTCGCACATGACTGAGTGACTGAATTGAACTGAACTAAACTGAAGCTACTAAGCACTCACGCCTTCACAAAATTCACAGAACAGAATTAACCATTTTAAAGTATACAATTCAGTGGCACTTAGTATATTCAGAATGTTGTATAATCATCAGCTCTATCTAGTTCCAAAATATTTTCATTGCTCTAAAAAAAGAAAAAAATTCCATAGCCATTAGCTGTTCACTCCCTGTTCCTTTCCTCTACCAGCTCCTTATGGCAACCTATTATCTGTTTTTTTCTTATATGAATGTACCTTTTCTGGATATTTAATATTGTGGATGAGATGATTGGATGGCATTACTGACTCAATGACATGAGTTTGAGAAAACTCCTGGAGATAGTGAAGGAAAAGGAAGCCTGGCATGCTGCAGTTTCCTGGTCGAAAGAGTAGGACATGAATTAGCAACTGAACAACAACATTAATTTTCACCTCAGACAATATTAATACCATATTTTTGATTGGTGTCCTGAAGATTTTATGGATTCTCATATGAACATTTTTTTTGAATATTTGAGAAATTGGTGTAACAGATAAATCCATGTTCTCTATTAGAAAAGTGAAAGGAGATGTTATTAACTTTGCTTGTTAAAAAATCTGATTTCTCCAAAAATAAATTTATATTTCTATAGGAATAGCAATCCAACCGTTTTAGTTGATTAATCAGGTTAATCTGTCCATCTCTCTGCACTCGCCTATAATTAGCGTATGTTTGAAACTTTTAGCTATCTGATGAGGCAAGCTTGTTTACAGATTGTGCCTGTGTGCTTGAGGCATAAAAGTGCTGATCCCTGTGTACAGAGCAGGTTTGCTGATTCTGGTTCTTTGCTCTACCACCGAATGCTGGAACTGTTAATCCTTAATCTTTCAGTGAGGGAGAAATGCATTTTAAGGCCAAATGAATCTTTGAGTAAAATTTCTTTTATTTCTACTTATTTGCTTGAAAGAGTAATAGGTAGATACTCTACCTGTTATTCTGTGGTTCCCTTTTGCTGTATCAGTGATGGAACCCTTGATATTTAGCTAAATATACAGCTATCCTGAATAAAGAGTGTATTAATAGCGTCCCTTCTAGCTACTAAGCACTAACCCATCTGGCTAGTGAGGTATCTATGGAAGTGTCATATTCAGCTTATGAAAAAGGTCTTTAAAGGGGAGAGCAGGCACCTTACTTCCTCTTCTTTGCTTTTCTGTATGGAAGGCAGGCACTGCGCCCGGAGCTCCAGCAGCTGTTTTAAACCAGCAGGTAACTTTTAAAATGGGAAGTTGTCTTACCAGTTAAAAGGATTGGAAGTGTGAAGTCTTAGTCATTGGACCACCAGGGAAGTCCCCACTTCTAAGAATTAAATTGACATGATACTCTATATCACAGAGAACTATGTACAGTATCCTACAATAAGCCATAATGGAAAAGAATATTTTTTAAAAGAATATATGTACTGAATCATTTTGCTGTATGGCAGAAATTAATACAACATTCTAAATCAACTACATTTCTATAAAAAAAAATTGACATGAGACAGATTAATAGGAGAAAATCAAACAAAAGTTTAACAACATGTATACATGAGAGAGGGACCCAGGAAAACTGAGTAACTTATTTAAATAGCCAAAGTCCTCACCTTGAATACCATCTTCAGCTAAAGACAGAAAACGATGCTGGGGGTAGCTGTTGGGGGTTGTCATGGGTGAGGCTGGAAGGGACTTCAAAGGGGAAAAAGGCAATTGACATAGAGAGAGAAAAGGTAGTGCTTGGTAAATAAATGTTTGCTGGCCAAGTAGAGACAATGGGACACCAGGGGAATTTTAACAGATTTTGCTAGGCTCCTCCCTGTCTACCGCAATTAGTTCTTACTATGGTTATCTACAGTGATAGCTCCCTTCCCGGAACAGGTCCTCTATCTATATTCTTTGGGCAGCTAAGGGGAAGGTAAAAAGAAAAACTTCCTGAATCTTTTGTTTCTTAAAAATAATCAGCCTAGCTTAATCTTCATGCCAAAGAGATTCATGTGAGGCAAAATTTCGTTCTCATAAAAACCAGTGTCCCAGCCGTTGGCCATTCTATTAATAGTAGGTGTCCAGTGGGTAAAGCAGTTCTTTTTTTAAGACAAATATTTCAGAGCACAAAGCATATATGGAGAATATATTAAAAGCTAAAAGTTTGTGAACCATTTATCTGTAATTCTTCAAGAATTTTAGCCACTTATGTGATTGTTGAAAGCCACTGTAACAATAATATCAAGTAGAGGTTGGTGTCTTCCTCATGCTTTCAAAGCAAATGGGAGACAAACATTGAACAAAGAGTCAGCTGCACTGATTCTTACTTTCCTCTTACTTGCTATTGGTGCAGTCATAAAAGTATGGATGGAACATAATTGAGCCAAGCCACCTCCGGCAAAGTTCACAAAAACTATCTTCATTTTTAATACAGGTTTCACAATCTAGTATCTTACTCTAGGCCTAGTTCCATATTTTATTATTCTATAATTCAGATAAATCCCTCACTTTAATTTGTAATAAAGATGGGAAATACATATACATATTGATTGTATATCTAGTTTCATGAGTATTCACAACTTCTTCCCTTTGCTCTAAATGGTGGAAATTCTGTCTTTCCCTTCTTGATGGCCTCTTAAAGTTGGGAATTTACACCTAAATAGACATGGAAAAGACAAAGAACTACAGTGCAAAGAAAACAAGCACGTGGGGCAAGTGGAAAGGATGAGTGAAATAAGAGAAGTTACACTGGCTGAGTTGTAGGCAGAGTTCTAGAGGGGATTCAGAGAGAGGGGAGAAATTCCTGGAAGCCACTGCTGCATTGTGGGTAGCAATGCTTGTGAGTAAATGGACAAAACTGATGGTAAAGAGGTCTGCAGTGCAATGAGAACATAACTTCCAGGGAAAATTCACTTTTTCAGTGACTTACAGATGTTAGGCTAATGTTTCTTGAATGCAATACTGACTTTGGACTGGATCATTTTATTTATATTAAATTTGCATATGCATTTTATATTTGTCTCAAGGATTTAATGGTCTTATGTTGGGATTAGAGTTTTATTTTGCTGATTAGAATGAAGTCTTCTTCCTCCTACTCAGTCTCCAAAAGTCACATTGCTGAATTAGCTTGACATGAATCTGAGTCCTAGTGAGGTTGGTTGAAATCATGGCAGCAGCAGCAGCAGCAAATGTAAGATTTTTGTCAAAAGGAATAAAAAGGAATAAGACTAAGATAATAATGAAGGTTCTGTCTAAGAAAGAGCAGGATATAAAGTCAATTTTCATGAAAAAAATAAACAATTTTTTTCCAGGTCCCTTTTTTCTTTCTTTCCCCCAACGAAATTCATTTTGGAGATGAGCAGGAAAGAGATGGAGGGGAATAGTTGATTTTTAATGTTAATATGTAATATGTAACACAATTTCCCAGATCTTTAACCATTTAATGATATTTTCTTACTTTTTTAAATAAAACGTTTTTTAGAGAAAGTTTCATTTACTAGAAGCTGAAAGTGTTGTAGCCTACAGACAGAAATGGACTTCAAATGATAAAGAGTTCTTAACGTATAATAAAGCATCTTCCTCTTTCTGTCCTTCCTTCCTTTTTTTCCCTTTGTTTCAGGTTTTTTTTTTTTTTTTAATAAAAGGTAACTAATTATCCTATTCAAAATTAAATTTTAAAGAGAAAATAGATGCTGGTTTGAATCTTTGGGCAATCATTTAGGTGATTACATTGACAGAGAATATCTACTGGAGATACGTACTTTTTATACTGTGGAATGTTCTAGAGTGCCCATTCTCATGGAAGGGATTGTACAGCTAGCTGTCCCTTCCTCCACCATGGAACATTTAACTATGTCTGTCTGGAGCCTGTCTTGCTTGCCATGATTAGGGGAGGGGGCTACCAGCATGTAGTGGTTAGGGGCCAGGGATATTGCTAAATATTCCTTCAGTGCATAGAACAGTCCCCCACAACAAAGAGTTATTCAGCCCAAATGGCAACAATACTGAGGTTGAGAAAGTTCTATTTTAGATGTTTCTTAAACTATTCCTGGATTTTCATTTTAGGCATAGAGGTTACAAAGTGAATTGAGAAGTTTAAATAATCATCCTAGTTATCATTTGCCATGTTGCAGGTATTGTTCTAAAGACTTATAATTCCCATAATAATTCTATAAAGCAGACACAGTTTGTTCCATTGCACAATTAAAAAAACAGAGGAACCAGAAAGATAAGTAATTGGCCCAGGGGTGCCTAAGTGTTAACAATTAGAGCTTAAGAAATGTAAATATAGAAAGTCCCCACTTTTATCTGTTATGCTATGTTTCCCTTTTTTTGTAAAACAAGACTTAAAGCCCTTAGCTAAATGAAGGTAGAGGGGACAGAAATGGAGATCTGAAAAATGTTGTTTGTCTGAATTGCCACCTCTTATTCTGATATTCATTGCCTTGAGGTGAGGTGAAGTTGCTCAGTCGTGTCCGACTCTTTGCAACCCCGTGGACTGTAGCCTTCCAGGCTCCTCCAACCATGGGACTCTCCAGGCAAGAATACTGGAGTGGGTTGCCATTTCCTTCTCCAGGGGATCTTCCCGACCCAGGGATTTAACCCAGGTCTCCCACATTGGAGGCAGACGCTTTAACCTCTGAGCCACTGGGGAAGCCCATTCAATGCCTTAGAAAGACAAAATTGCATTTGTGGAAATATTTGAAATGACATAGTCTGATGTTTATCTGAAACAAACAATTTTTCTGATTACTGTTAATTTAGTGGTATACAATAGTTCTACTTGTTCAAGGAAGGATATTTTAGACAATAGGAAAAAACTGATGCAATTTTTTTCAAACTCTGAAATTTTCAACTTGAAAAATGGAAACAATTATGAATGATGAGTTCTTTTCTATTGTTACTATATAATAGTTCTGATTGCTGCACTAAACTGTCAATGTGTTTTCATATTGCTCTTATTAATTTTAAGACCCACAGGGGAAAATAAAAAATCCTCAAGTTGGACAAAATCTTGCTTCCACNCTATTGTTACTATATAATAGTTCTGATTGCTGCACTAAACTGTCAATGTGTTTTCATATTGCTCTTATTAATTTTAAGACCCACAGGGGAAAATAAAAAATCCTCAAGTTGGACAAAATCTTGCTTCCACCATCTCTGTCTAAGAGGCCAACAGGATTATGGTTCAGAGTTTGTTTGGGCAGCTTAGGCTATAGTGTAAGTTCCATAGAAAGAAAGGCAAATCTATTGTTTTTGGCTCAGCGTCTGAGACTATGTATCCTCCAGAACTCAACATAAGAAAAACATCCTTCATTCGGGGTTGAAGTAGAATGATATAGGATTCTGCTTTCAGAAAGGACTGCTTTGACTATTCTGATGTTCCTGATTTGAATCTGTTTTTTTCGTATGTGGTTATTCTTGGGGAAAAAAAAAAGATGTCTATGAGATGGAAAGGCTGAGAGTGGGTGAGTAGTGGGGAAATGGAATGGCATGTGAATACTACAAAAACAAATCTGGTCATAATTATTTCCCAGGAATTCTAGAAAGCAGCTCAACTTATCATCAACATGGAACTCTGGACAAAAACATTTGATATCAGATTTTCATCCGTTTCCTTAAAAAAAAAAAAGTCAATTCACATTTCCCTGGGTCCTTTTGATTCATTTCTGAAACAGCACTTTGAAACTTTGAAACTTGAAAAAATAAAAAATACAACTGATTCCCTTTCCCTCAGTCACTTGAAAATTAAAATAAAATAAAGGAAAGCAAAACCCAACTCGGACCTTAAAATCATTCATGAGCCCTTCCACCCCTAACTGTCATGTTCAATCCTTAGCCTAAAAGGTGAAAAACAGTTCAAAGTCCATCCAATTTCCAAATTACACTCATCTCCAGCATGGATATAAAAATGAATAAAAGTCAACAATCAGGAAACTATCTGCAGCTGTTTGGCTTCTATATACTCAAATTATTTGCTGCATAGCAAGATCAGGTCATCCACATTGCCAGTTTCCTATACTGTCTGCAGCATCTCCAAGTTCTCTTAGAAATGGCCATCATCTTTCAGAGATAGAAGAACAGATTATCAATAGGTTAACTTCAGGAAAGATTAGAGGTGATCTCACAACCCAGTTCTCTCTCTCTCTCTTCTTTTATTAAACTTAATTTTTAACATGCTTATGCTTCTAGGCATATTAAACAGTTGTAGAGAATTCAGCAAATCCTTTTTTAAGAGCACTAAACTCCACTAATATGGAGCTTGTGGAGTGTAAATAAAAAACTTGAAAGATAAGAGAAAAAAAAGACCTCACATATCTTGTGTTCATTAAGAAGCCATTGAGTTCTATGAACTGCATCATTCTTATTGTCATCTCTTCAGTATGTTTTACAGAATTTAGTGTGGGTAANGAGCTTGTGGAGTGTAAATAAAAAACTTGAAAGATAAGAGAAAAAAAAGACCTCACATATCTTGTGTTCATTAAGAAGCCATTGAGTTCTATGAACTGCATCATTCTTATTGTCATCTCTTCAGTATGTTTTACAGAATTTAGTGTGGGTAATTTTCTCTAATAATATAAAAAAAATTTGAGCTATATTTATGTTTTATTCATTAATATTTTTCAACATTTATATAGTCCTAGTTCAAAGAAAATATAGTTAATTCACCACAGGAATGAACTTTTTCTTATGCTTAAGATCTTCTTAAAGATAGGTAAGATATTGAAGTACATATAGTGCTTAGAACAATATTGTCATTGTGCTGAGAAAGAATAATGGAGGGAGGCAAAGGAGCGTCTACTCATTTTAAGTATTCAGGGCTTTTAAACTCTTTAAAGCCTCATTGCCTAAGATTTTCAAATAGATTTCACCTTGTGTTCAACAGGTTTTGGCCAGTTGGCCTGGATCTGGAAGCTCTTCTCAGTGACCACCACTCCTGGAACAAGTTTGGCTGGATTCTGAATACTCATCTCTTTTCCCTTCCTGACAGGTCACAGATCTGGCTCAGAACTGGCTCTACCTACTTAAGTCTGACACTGTCAGGGTTACCTGGAGAAGGCCAGTGGGTTTCACTCAAAACTGGACCCTGTGTTCTACCGCAAGTGACCAAATGACCTCCTCCAAAACTAGAAGACAAAGGAAAGACGCAAGGAGCTAAAGCACCTCATAAGGGCAGTGACTTAATGTTACTTACTGTGTCCTCAGTAGAAAGGAGAGTACTTAGCACCCAGTAAATGTGCCATAAATATTTGCTAAATAAAGTTAATCTTCACAATAATGCTGAGAGGAATGAGTTACCTCCAGCTTACAGAAGCTCAGACAGTTTAGTCGAAGAAATGGGACTTGAACAAAGGGGTAGATCTTTCTATTATCAGTTCAGCCGAGTTCAGTTGCTCAGTCTTGTCCGACTCTTTGCAACCCCATGGACTGCAGCACCAGGTCTCCCTGTCCATCATCAATTCCTAGAGCTTACTCAAACTCATGTCCATCGAGTCGATGATGCCATCCAACCATCTCATCCTCTATTTTCCCCTTCTCCTCCTGCACTCAATCTTTCCCAGCATCAGGGTCTTTTCAAATGAGTTAGTTCTTCCCATCAGGTGGCCAAAGTATTGGNTTTTTTTTTTTTTTTTTTGCTTTGAAGTTTTGGTAAACTTCTCACCCTCTCTGTGCTTGAGTTCCTTTGACTAATAAAATGGATAGTATCAACTTCATAGGGCTGGTTAGAAGACTAACTAAAATGATTCATGTAAAACTTCTAGAACAGTCCCAAGCAAATGGTGTACAGTCACTATTATCCCGTCTGTACTATTGCCCTCGGAATCTTGCCCTTTGAAGACCAGTCAGGTGGTTGGCTGACCAATGCCTTTTGCCGACAAAGAGTGGAGATCAGTGACACCTTTCAGGAGATCTCTGGGCCCCTGCTGGGTCAGCCCCCTGGAGGACCATTAGCTCCTGCCCCAGTGGTGACAGGTACCGCCTCCCAGGTGCCCAGCCCTGGCCCCTCCTGCCCTTCACGAGTCTACTGCATGAAGAGCCTGGACTTAGGTGCTCAGTAAGTGGGCAGCTCTGAACACACAGCCAGTCATGTGCTGAGGTGGGCTAGGCAAAAACAGCTCTGGGGACCACCCTGAGCTCGCACGCAAAGGCAGAGCAGGGCTTCAGTGTGTCCCAGGACTTCCTGCCTACACAATCCCCTCTTTTCCCATGTCATTGCTTCAACCCTGGGAGACCAGGAAGTCTGGGCATTTCAGGAAAGCCCTGGCCCGCCCAGGAAACCAAAGTACCTGGCCTTATCTGGCCCATTGTCCTAAAAGCATGGGAACAGAGGCCCTCTGCACCCATGACCTCCCCGTGTACTCGCCAGGGACATCCAGTCCCAGCTCTCCATGGGTGGGGTACACGTTCAGTTAGCCTTCCTGCCTGCAGCCACCTCACCCTGGGCCTCCTGTGGTCCAATTCTCCTCTGTTCCCAGTTCCCAGACGGGTCATAGATCATCTCAGCAGGCCCACAGGGAAGGAGCACCAAGGGGGAGGGTCAGAACTCTGGGACACGTATCAGCTCCACATGGCATCTTCCTGTTCCATCTCCTCTGCTCACCTCTCTCTCTTTCTCTCTCTATAGGTCTTGTTGGCCCAGTGATCCCCACTAAATTCCCCAAATATCAGTGGGGGGTTCCCAGCCTAGGTCTTTAAGCTCCCAGTTGCCAGAGCCAAGAAAACAGCTGAAAAATTAGATGTGGGTCTACCCTGAGGCTGTAGCGACACAAAAAGAGAGCCTCACGACCGCCCCCTCCCTTATCTGAGTATGTGGACAGGACCCCAAGGGGGAGGGCTCTAGGAATGGGTGGGCACGTGCACAGATGCGCATGTCTGCATGTGTGTACATGTGAGCAGGTAATGTGTGTGGCCCCATGTGCTTGTTATGAGTATACACAAGAGATAAAGAAGCCCGCAGTTCCATCTTGCCCTGGTTACCAGGGCACCTGACTCTTCTCTCATTACACAGACACTCTGCCTGTGTTTCTACCCATGACCTGGGGTAGGAGTGAGGGTGTCTCAGGGGAGGTGAGTAAGCAGCAGGTGGAGTTCAGGAAAAGATGTATCAGGGCTAAGATGTCAGCAATCCCACACCTTCTCACTCACAGAGCCAGTCTGGGTCTTCCCCCATGTCTGTGATTTCTTCACATGGGAAATGGGTCTAAGGTCCCCAGGATGCTAGCCAGGGCATAGGAGAGCTGCAGCTCTGGATTCCTCAGGTGGCTGGGGGAGGAGAGCACCTCTGACAGGCCCCAGAACCAGGAGCAAAAGTCCTGAATCAGTCTCGACACTTTTTGGTGGCCTCTGTGAACACTGAGCAGGGCTCCCACCTGCTGGGAAATGAGGGGAGCTGTAGGGGGTGAGAAAACCTCAAACATCTTAAATATCTCTTTCAACAACTTCACCTTGGCCAAGAGGAACTTCTAGATCACACCCACCTCTGCTTCCTTGGGGGAGGGTGCTTGCGAGAGGTACGAGGGGCTGGGGGGAAGGCAAGAATCCTGGGTTCTAGGCCAGGTTCTGATGGGCCAGGTAGCTCTGGCTCCCTTCCTCTGGCCTCATCGGTTCATCTCACTGCTGGGGGAAGCTTATGCCCACACTGGCTATCTGCCTCTGAGGACTAATGGAAGATGTCAGGCAAGAAAATTCTTCAGAAATAAGACTCTGGGCACCACATGGAAAGAACTGCTCCATGACCTGAGCATCTCCCCCAGAAACGGAAAATGGCTGTGACATCTGCTGCCCCCACTTCCTGCACCTGGGACCCTGCTTAGCTCGAGTGGGGGAACCGTCATGGACTAGGAGCATCAGCTGCACTCACTCTTGCCGCCGGAAAGGACCTCCCCTTTGTGGGGGCCCGCAAACAACACCCTTTACTCTCCGACCAGGGTGTGCCCGCAGCCTCAGAGTGAGGGCTAGGTCCCAACTGGGCATCAGGATTCAGAGGTTCCGGTCCCAACTCTGCCAAGTGTTCCAGATTGCCCTGAGTCCCTCCTTCCTCTGGGCCTCTGGGGGGAGCAATCCCCCCACCTACTTGCAGCCCTGAGGAGCAGGCAGTGACCCCAGAAGCTCAGATCTGGAAGGCCCCAGAGCTTCCCATAGACCATCAGTATAGAAGGCCCATAGAGGGGAGCAGGTGCCTGGCACTGAACACTCCTCCTGGCAGGGACAGGACAACGGTCCATACAGATGGGCTGCCACATCGAAGAGGTGCAGCTCCGTCCCCGTGGGGCACGACAGAGAGACCTGAAGTACCCATGCCTGCGAGGGNGATGATATATAGATTACAGATTAAGAGCACAGTCTCTAAAACCAGCAAATCTCTATCCACTACTAGATAGATACATGACCTTGATTAGTTTTCTTGAGTTTTCTAAATGGAATGTTCTCATCCACAAAGTGAAAATGATGATTCCTGCTTGATAAGGTTGTTGTAAGAATTGGAGGAGATAAAATAAAGTATGTGAAAGACAAAATGCACAAGACAACAGAGGAATTCTAGCCATTACAATGTGTAGATTATTCACTAATGAGGAAAGTTTCAGATAAAAAAGGATTCACCCTTGAATCATACGGGGGTCATAAGAAAAGATGGAGGTGAGTCTTACCCTAGAACATGGAAATAGAATAAAAATCTATGTGTTTATCATACCCAATGCTGATAAATCAGTGAAAACATCGTTGTTTTTATTACACAAAAAATATTAACTCTCATTTGCCAAAGATTTACATAAAGCATGTAAGTTTGAAATAATAAAACTTTTCTGATTTGGTTTCCGTAAGAATATTTTCAAGTTTTGGCATATTGAAAATCTACATAGTTCATGAAACTCCCCTGGTGGTCTAGCGGTTAAGAATCTGCCTGCCATGCATGTGCGGAGAAGGCAATGGCACCCCACTCCAGTACTCTTGCCTGGAAAATCCCATGGACAGAGGAGCCTGGTGGGCTGCAGTCCATGGGGTCCCTAAGAATTGGACACGACTGAGCGACTTCACTTTCACTTTTCACTTTCACACATTGGAGAAGGAAATAGCAACCCACTCCAGTATTCTTGCCTGGAGAATCCCAGAGACAGAGGAGCCTAGTGGGCTGCCGTCTATGGGATCGCACAGAGTCCGATACGACTGAAGTGACTTAGCAGCATTTCCCTGCAGCTGCATATGTTGCTTTCATCTCCAATGAGGGGGAATAAAAGAAATAAGGTAAATTCTGTCTACCAGTAGCCTTTTGCAAACTCAGAAAGATTTAAATGAATCGGTTATGGTGGACACATCTCGGCGGCCTCCCCTGGGTCTTTTCCATTCTTCTCATTTTGGAAATTTAGGCCCACCCAATTTTAGCCAATACATATAAAGTGGATTAGACCTGTTTCCAGAAGTGAAAGTTGCTCAGTCGTGTCCCACTCTTTGTGACTTCATGGACTATACAGTTCATGGAATTCTCCAGGTCAGAATACTAGAGTGGGTAGCCTTTCTCTTCTCCAGGGGATCTTCCCAACCCAGGGATTGAACCCAGGTCTCCCACATTGCAGGCGGATTCTTTACCAACTGAGCCACAAGGGAAGCCCAACTTCCAGGAGCAAGCTGTCAGCACATCCCACGCCTGGGGACACAATGATGGGTTCAGACCTGGGCTCAGCTCAGAGCCTCTGACGCACTGTGACTTCTGCAAGACAGCCATTCTCCTGTCTCTTCTGGATCAGGTGGTGAAAAGTACAAACCTTAGGGCCATTTTGTCACAATCAGATGAGCCAGATTGGTAACTAAACTAATATAGAAGGAAGATATGATGGGGTGGGCGGGGAGAAGCTCCAATGACTTAGCTTGAATCATCTAGATGAAGTCATATTTCTGCACTTTTCAGTTACTTGACCCCCGTTTTTGTTTTGCCAACTTTGAATACTTGTTTGGCCCTCATAGCATAAAGTAAAGGCCATTAAATCATCCATCACGTACCAGACCCTTTAAGCAGACCCAAGCTTCCCACCAGAGCATCCCACTAGGAACTGAGGGTACTCTAGTCTCATACTTGACCCCACCTTGGGGTACTTGTCAAACTTTACCTACCCAACCTTTACCTACCTAGTGAGGTGAAGGATGTGTTAACTAATCTTACTGTGGCAAACATTTCCCAATATATGTATAAACCCAGTCATCACACTGTGCACCTTAAGCTTACACAACATTACATGTCTATTATATCTCAGTAAAGCTGGGGAAAAAATAAGACAAATCAAACATATATACAGGCACACAGCAACTCTCAGACCCATGAGAAATACAGATACTGAGCTACCCATAGGCACACCTCTCAAAACTCAGAGATAATTATAGTGCACAAACAGGAATATGCCAGGAGTGACAGCCAAGCAGACCTGAGTATATTCATATTCAAATTTTATTTTTCTTAGAAAGAGAAGAAGGTTTGAAAAGTTTAAAGCCAGGTGAAAAGGAAACAGAAGAATTAGGTACAGATATAGGTGATATAGATATGGATACAGACATACATATACATACACATACACATACACATACACATGATAGGGGCTTTCCTGATGGCCCAAATGGTAGAGAATCTGCTTGCAATGCAGGAATCCCAGGTTTTATTCCTGGGTTGGGAAGATCCCCTGGAAAAGAGAATGGTTATCCACTCCAGTATTCTTGTCTGAAGAATCCCATGGACAGAGGACCCTGACAGGCTGTTGTCCATAAGGTTGCAAAGAGCTGGACACAACTGAACAACTGAGCATGACAACGATGACAGAAATAGGGACAGAGAAGTACACTCCTCCTTTAGAGAGCACAAGACACACTATTGGGTTAGAAACTTAAAAGCACACCATACAGAGAGACGTTGTGGGGTGGGAGGTGGGAGGGGGATTCAGGATTGGGAGCTCGTGTACACCTGTGGTGGATTCATGTCGATGTATGGCAAAGCCAATAGAGTATTGTAAAGTAAAATAAAGTAAAAAAAAAAAAAAGAAAGAAAGAAAGAAAAGAAAAGAAAAAAACACACCATACATCTGTCTCTTATACACATCTTTTTGCCTATGTATTTTGCTTTGACTTTCCCTGCAGCTGCATATGTTGCTTTCATCTCCAATGAGGGGGAATAAAAGAAATAAGGTAAATTCTGTCTACCAGTAGCCTTTTGCAAACTCAGAAAGATTTAAATGAATCGGTTATGGTGGACACATCTCGGCGGCCTCCCCTGGGTCTTTTCCATTCTTCTCATTTTGGAAATTTAGGCCCACCCAATTTTAGCCAATACATATAAAGTGGATTAGACCTGTTTCCAGAAGTGAAAGTTGCTCAGTCGTGTCCCACTCTTTGTGACTTCATGGACTATACAGTTCATGGAATTCTCCAGGTCAGAATACTAGAGTGGGTAGCCTTTCTCTTCTCCAGGGGATCTTCCCAACCCAGGGATTGAACCCAGGTCTCCCACATTGCAGGCGGATTCTTTACCAACTGAGCCACAAGGGAAGCCCAACTTCCAGGAGCAAGCTGTCAGCACATCCCACGCCTGGGGACACAATGATGGGTTCAGACCTGGGCTCAGCTCAGAGCCTCTGACGCACTGTGACTTCTGCAAGACAGCCATTCTCCTGTCTCTTCTGGATCAGGTGGTGAAAAGTACAAACCTTAGGGCCATTTTGTCACAATCAGATGAGCCAGATTGGTAACTAAACTAATATAGAAGGAAGATATGATGGGGTGGGCGGGGAGAAGCTCCAATGACTTAGCTTGAATCATCTAGATGAAGTCATATTTCTGCACTTTTCAGTTACTTGACCCCCGTTTTTGTTTTGCCAACTTTGAATACTTGTTTGGCCCTCATAGCATAAAGTAAAGGCCATTAAATCATCCATCACGTACCAGACCCTTTAAGCAGACCCAAGCTTCCCACCAGAGCATCCCACTAGGAACTGAGGGTACTCTAGTCTCATACTTGACCCCACCTTGGGGTACTTGTCAAACTTTACCTACCCAACCTTTACCTACCTAGTGAGGTGAAGGATGTGTTAACTAATCTTACTGTGGCAAACATTTCCCAATATATGTATAAACCCAGTCATCACACTGTGCACCTTAAGCTTACACAACATTACATGTCTATTATATCTCAGTAAAGCTGGGGAAAAAATAAGACAAATCAAACATATATACAGGCACACAGCAACTCTCAGACCCATGAGAAATACAGATACTGAGCTACCCATAGGCACACCTCTCAAAACTCAGAGATAATTATAGTGCACAAACAGGAATATGCCAGGAGTGACAGCCAAGCAGACCTGAGTATATTCATATTCAAATTTTATTTTTCTTAGAAAGAGAAGAAGGTTTGAAAAGTTTAAAGCCAGGTGAAAAGGAAACAGAAGAATTAGGTACAGATATAGGTGATATAGATATGGATACAGACATACATATACATACACATACACATACACATACACATGATAGGGGCTTTCCTGATGGCCCAAATGGTAGAGAATCTGCTTGCAATGCAGGAATCCCAGGTTTTATTCCTGGGTTGGGAAGATCCCCTGGAAAAGAGAATGGTTATCCACTCCAGTATTCTTGTCTGAAGAATCCCATGGACAGAGGACCCTGACAGGCTGTTGTCCATAAGGTTGCAAAGAGCTGGACACAACTGAACAACTGAGCATGACAACGATGACAGAAATAGGGACAGAGAAGTACACTCCTCCTTTAGAGAGCACAAGACACACTATTGGGTTAGAAACTTAAAAGCACACCATACAGAGAGACGTTGTGGGGTGGGAGGTGGGAGGGGGATTCAGGATTGGGAGCTCGTGTACACCTGTGGTGGATTCATGTCGATGTATGGCAAAGCCAATAGAGTATTGTAAAGTAAAATAAAGTAAAAAAAAAAAAAAGAAAGAAAGAAAGAAAAGAAAAGAAAAAAACACACCATACATCTGTCTCTTATACACATCTTTTTGCCTATGTATTTTGCTTTGACTTTCCCTGCAGCTGCATATGTTGCTTTCATCTCCAATGAGGGGGAATAAAAGAAATAAGGTAAATTCTGTCTACCAGTAGCCTTTTGCAAACTCAGAAAGATTTAAATGAATCGGTTATGGTGGACACATCTCGGCGGCCTCCCCTGGGTCTTTTCCATTCTTCTCATTTTGGAAATTTAGGCCCACCCAATTTTAGCCAATACATATAAAGTGGATTAGACCTGTTTCCAGAAGTGAAAGTTGCTCAGTCGTGTCCCACTCTTTGTGACTTCATGGACTATACAGTTCATGGAATTCTCCAGGTCAGAATACTAGAGTGGGTAGCCTTTCTCTTCTCCAGGGGATCTTCCCAACCCAGGGATTGAACCCAGGTCTCCCACATTGCAGGCGGATTCTTTACCAACTGAGCCACAAGGGAAGCCCAACTTCCAGGAGCAAGCTGTCAGCACATCCCACGCCTGGGGACACAATGATGGGTTCAGACCTGGGCTCAGCTCAGAGCCTCTGACGCACTGTGACTTCTGCAAGACAGCCATTCTCCTGTCTCTTCTGGATCAGGTGGTGAAAAGTACAAACCTTAGGGCCATTTTGTCACAATCAGATGAGCCAGATTGGTAACTAAACTAATATAGAAGGAAGATATGATGGGGTGGGCGGGGAGAAGCTCCAATGACTTAGCTTGAATCATCTAGATGAAGTCATATTTCTGCACTTTTCAGTTACTTGACCCCCGTTTTTGTTTTGCCAACTTTGAATACTTGTTTGGCCCTCATAGCATAAAGTAAAGGCCATTAAATCATCCATCACGTACCAGACCCTTTAAGCAGACCCAAGCTTCCCACCAGAGCATCCCACTAGGAACTGAGGGTACTCTAGTCTCATACTTGACCCCACCTTGGGGTACTTGTCAAACTTTACCTACCCAACCTTTACCTACCTAGTGAGGTGAAGGATGTGTTAACTAATCTTACTGTGGCAAACATTTCCCAATATATGTATAAACCCAGTCATCACACTGTGCACCTTAAGCTTACACAACATTACATGTCTATTATATCTCAGTAAAGCTGGGGAAAAAATAAGACAAATCAAACATATATACAGGCACACAGCAACTCTCAGACCCATGAGAAATACAGATACTGAGCTACCCATAGGCACACCTCTCAAAACTCAGAGATAATTATAGTGCACAAACAGGAATATGCCAGGAGTGACAGCCAAGCAGACCTGAGTATATTCATATTCAAATTTTATTTTTCTTAGAAAGAGAAGAAGGTTTGAAAAGTTTAAAGCCAGGTGAAAAGGAAACAGAAGAATTAGGTACAGATATAGGTGATATAGATATGGATACAGACATACATATACATACACATACACATACACATACACATGATAGGGGCTTTCCTGATGGCCCAAATGGTAGAGAATCTGCTTGCAATGCAGGAATCCCAGGTTTTATTCCTGGGTTGGGAAGATCCCCTGGAAAAGAGAATGGTTATCCACTCCAGTATTCTTGTCTGAAGAATCCCATGGACAGAGGACCCTGACAGGCTGTTGTCCATAAGGTTGCAAAGAGCTGGACACAACTGAACAACTGAGCATGACAACGATGACAGAAATAGGGACAGAGAAGTACACTCCTCCTTTAGAGAGCACAAGACACACTATTGGGTTAGAAACTTAAAAGCACACCATACAGAGAGACGTTGTGGGGTGGGAGGTGGGAGGGGGATTCAGGATTGGGAGCTCGTGTACACCTGTGGTGGATTCATGTCGATGTATGGNCTCACTGTTTCCACTGTTTTCCCATCTATTTGCCATGAAGTGATGGGACTGGATGCCATGACCTTAGTTTTCTGAATGTTGAATTTTAAGCCAACTTTTTCACTCTCCTCTTTCACTTTCAACAAGAGGTTCTTTAGTTCTTCTATTATACTACATAATTTATTAGAAATTTCTCTCCTCCATTCCCCAAATTCAAGTCATTTCAAGAGACCTCTTGAATATAGATGTCTTTTTGCCACATCTTAAACTTTAGGCAAAAATGAAAGGAAAGTCAATCATAAAGTGACCAACTAAGTAATCTGAATTTTACTGGGTACTGTAGAAAGTATCCAGTTTAGCTCTCCAGCCAAAGAAGAAGCGAATGTACTATTCACAATGCCTGGCACATGTTAAGTGCTTAAGAAGCATTAACTCCTAACCATATAAAAAATTCATTCTAGGCTGGCATCCCAGCCTTGGGCCAGAACACTTTCATTAACTATATTACAATTTTATGAAATGTTCTATTCTCAAAATGAACTGTTCTGACTTGAATGTAAACACCATGAAATAAGTGACTTTATTTTGTTGAATGCTGCATTACTAGTGCCAGAATAGGGCCTTACACATTGCAGGTGCTAAAAAAAAAAAAAAAAGAATGTTTTAAATACATGGCTAAATGCATGAATAATTGTTGGAATAGGTCTAGGAACAGCACTTTTTTGCTAAAGAAATGGGTTAGGAAATTAGACGAAGAGCTGGTAGCTCAGCCCAGCAGGTGGCCCTGGTGGAATCAATTTGAAGACATGTGACACTGTGGTAGATGAATGGTTCACAAGCTGTGGTCAGGACCCTCCTCCCCACCACAGTCTCATCCAATGATAAATGTAGGCTAAGCTTACATTTGGATGACATTTACAGACAGCATAAGGAAAGGTGGGGAAACTCACCAACCACAAGTTGGGCTGTGGCCTCCCTCCCTCTCTTCCTCTATCTCTCATTCCCACAACACAGAAATTCCAGTTTTTTAGCCAATCATGTATCGAAATCATCCAGCGTGAAATGATACATAATCAGGTCATCAAGTAATCCAGAAGATGAAAATGGAGAAAAAAAAATTCTATTTCAGTTGGCAGTATGCCCAGGTGGAGTTTGGTACTTTTGGCAGCTGATTCTTGAATGAGGGAAGAAAACGGGGGAGATCTAAAAAATTTAATACCTTTGATTTTTTAAAAGAGATCAAATAGCTTTGCATTATCTCCTATAACCTTTATAAATCCTTTACTGAAGGCACGTTTCCTATAGAATCTCTGAAAAACACTACCACCAGGTATCATAATTAAAGAGAAAGGCATCTTCCTAGGATTAAGTACACTCCAAGCCCACCCCCACGTAGTCCTGCTTGTATTTGTTCACAAAAGACTGGGTGTTTATTGATCAAAGTTCCAGTCACACTGCTGAAAGGGTATTCTGTTCTTCTCAAAGTGATTATTAAGCCACTTCAAAAACACTTTAACTTGTGGATTTGCCTCATTCTATTTGAGTCCAAGTTTCACAATAGTACAATGAAGCAAGCCCTGTGGTACTATGTCATCTTCATTTATCAGAAAACCACAACCTTGCACATCTTTTCCAAGTGTCTTTTTTTTTTTTTCCTCCCCCTACCTCTGTGTCTAGTGCTGTCTGGGTTTTTTCTGGCCTGAGTTCCAGGATTGAGGACTCACTACATTTACCCTACAAGGATCCCTTATCACTTTTCAAACTGGCCCACCCCTATTCCTGATGTCAAGTTTCAAACTCTCTATGTGCTTTGAGTAGTCAAGGCTTTAATCATAAAAACCAATTTGAATCCTCAAAGAACGCTGAACCATTCATATCATTTTTCCATCTGCTTCCGTGGGTACTTTGTGTGAATTGTGAACTTGGGAAACATAAAAAGAAAAAATTAAAAAGAAATATGTAGGCAGTAAGGACTGGTAGGAATCATGAACAGTGTTTCAGAGAGTAAACCAAGAATATGGAACATATTTAACCAATCTGGTATTTTCTTTATAGGTTTTCTTTATGATTTGCTCCTGACAGAATGACTGAACATTTACTTAGGCTTGAGATATGTTCTTCACTTTGAGAACTTGATGGTTTTACTTCAGAAATATTTGACAAATTTTAAAAGGTACTTAAGAATGTTAAAAATGTGTTTTAAAAGACATCACTAGTCATTTCTTTTAGAAACAGCAATTTCCAAAAATTTTCTGGTTTATTTATGGTCCACAAAACGCTAAGGGCCTTGATTATCATTCATGACATTGTATAACTATTTTTATTCATATCTCCAAGTAATATAATTCCAGACATTTAATGTTTCTGACATACTTTATAAGAGCTTCCCAGGTGGCAGAGTGGTAAAGAATCTGCCTGCCAATGCAAGAGATGCAGAAGATGCAGGTTCTATCCCTGGGTCGAGAAGATCCCCTGGAGTAGGAAATGGCAACCCACTCCAGTACTCTTGCCTGGAAAATTCCATGGACAACGGAGCCTGGAAAGCTACAGTCCATGGAGTCAGACATGACTGAGCACAGCACACACACACACTTTATAAAGGTGAATTCAGAATTTTCCATATAATTGTTATATAATTGTTAGCTAACTTCTATTAATGATAAAGAATCCAATAGCCCATACTGATGACTGAGGACAGAAATAGTAGCTACCTTAATGGTATTTTGAAGAACAATTTTTAGGCATATAATGCAACAGAAAGAGAACCAAACTAAGTTAATGAAGACTGCACTCTTCCGTATGATCCTGAGAAAGTCACCTGACCTCGTTTTGCTTTGATAGGGTCAGAGAGATTAGAGTTAAAACTAAGGTCATTCATATCCTTCCGCTTTTTGCCATACCTGCTTCAAATGAGTTTGTTTAATTTTTTTTTGTTCAAACCAATGTTGGGAAACATCAAGCCAAACTTTATTTTTTTTAAGCTAAACAATCTTCTTATTTCCTTACATCTTTGGTTTTTCTCTTTTAAAAGTCCCTTTCTATGGAGCTGCCTGATATCTAATGAAGCAGCATTTCTTTTCCCTAACTTTGACCTGAAAAGGTAAACAAGCAACCTACTCTTGCATAATCAAAAGCCATTTTTTAAATAGCATTTGTCTTGTACTCAGAGAAAATAGATGTTAACTGCCAGAATGAAAACAAGTTAGAGACCAAAGCAAAATCTTTGTCTTTTTGTCTGTTCAGAAAAGCAACATATTCTTTAGCTGATTGACTCCTACAGACCCAGTTTAGCTCTAGTCCTGTCTTCATGTTGCATTTAAACTTACTGAATTTATAAGTGCAGTTCCTCATCTCTACTTTTTTGCTGATATTACTTGTGGCTCACAGTTTTTCAACTTTCTTTCCTATGATGTCTCCAATTCTCATGATTTTCAAATAGTTTTGAATCTGAATGTTGCTTTGTTTCTGTGAAGTCATCATTGAAAGTCATTAGATATATTTTACAAAGAAATTTGGAAATTGACAAAGGAAATTATGAGAATGCTGAAAGGCCAGAGAGATATCCTACAGGAAACCAAAATTTAAAAAGGAGGGGATAAGAAAATTTCAGACATTCCATAAGTTTTGCGTGACACCCAAGAGTTCTAATTTTTTTCATTTTGGCTAACCCATCTGTTATTTTGATTTATTAATTTTTGTTGGCAACACTTTTGACATGCTATCTTTCATATAAACTTACAGCTATAGCCCTTTCTGGAAATAGAAGCTTTCTTTAATTTCCCTTAAAACATGAGTCACTAGATGCAAGTAAAACAGGGTAGGGCAGGGGGAGGTAGGAGATGGAAATGATCCTGGTGTGCTGCAGTCCAT
Source organism: Neotragus pygmaeus (assembly GCA_006410875.1). Classification (NCBI taxonomy): domain Eukaryota; kingdom Metazoa; phylum Chordata; class Mammalia; order Artiodactyla; family Bovidae; genus Neotragus; species Neotragus pygmaeus. The sequence goes on from SJYV01004693.1 coordinate 230,029, forward strand.
GGGGTCGCAAAAAGTTGGACATGACTGAGCAACTGAGCTGAACTGAACTGAATAAGGTATTGCAGCATCTTCATCAAGGTGACCATGCTGATGGGTTCATGGATGTACTGACAACTTATTTCACCAGCAACTAAGTTCTATCACTTGGGACTCTAATGTAAATAAATGAAACCGTGTGTTTTTCTAGTGGTGGATTTGTCCTAAATAACATACATTGTCTTGTTTTGGCCTTACTGGGCAAATGGGTACACATTACAGACATACAGTGTTCGTGGGTGATAATTCATCTCAGTCACGTCCAACTCTTTCTGACCTATGGACTGTGGCACACCAGGCTTCCCTGTTCGTCACCAACTCCCTGAGCTTACTCAAACTCATGTCCATCAGGTCAATGATGCCATCCAACCATCTCATCCTCTGTCATCCCCTTCTCTTCCTGCACTCAATCTTTCCCAGCATCAGGGTCTTTTCAAATGAGTCAGTTCTTCCCATCAGGTGGCCAAAGTACTGGAGCTTCAGCTTTAGCATGAGTCTTTCCAGTGAATATTCAGGACTGAATTCCTTTAGGTTTGACTGGTTGGATCTCCTTGCAATCCAAGGAACTCTCAAGAATCTTCTTCAACACCACAGTTCAAAAGCATCAATTCTTTGGCGCTCAGCTTTCTTTATAGGTCAACTCTCACATCCATACATGACTACGGGAAAAACCATAGCTTTGACTAGATGGAACTTTGTTGGCAAAGTAATATCTCTGCTTTTTAATATGCTGTCTAGATTAGTCATAGCTTTTCTCCCAAGGAGCAAGTATCTTTTAACTTCATGTCTGCAGTCACCATCTGCAGTGATTTTGGAGCCCCCCAAAATAGTCTCTCACTGTTTCCACTGTTTTCCCATCTATTTGCCATGAAGTGACGGGATCGGATGCCATGATCTTAGTTTTCTGAATG